>WBNO01021879.1:95264-205751 GCA_013400575.1 Peucedramus taeniatus
GGGGACGGGCAGGGGGGGCGACAATGGGGACAAGCGGGGGAGGGGGACGCCGGCAGGGGAGGGAGCGAGGCAGGGCAAGATCGAGGAATGTGCGGGAGAGGAGCCGGGGCGCTGAGGTGAAGCGTCTGCGGGGTGGCCCTTCGGACTCCCCGAAATCGCCGGCTGGCGATGGTGCGGCGGCAGGTCCGGAGCCGGCGGCCTGTTCCGCCTCACGGCCCTCCCAGGCACAGCTTGTTCTCACACACCCTTTGGGGGACCTCCGGGGGCTTCGCTCTAAGGCGGCTGTAAGAAAGGAGGGAGCGGGGTGGTGAAGGAAAAGCCCGCCACCAAACACTGCCATTCCCCGCCTCACCACATCCTGCAGCCCGGGGAGCCAGGTATCCGCTCCTCGCCGGGAAACCTCCTGCTCGCACTCCCGTCCTGTCCCACCTGTGCAGGAGTCGGTAACAGGGACCGGCCCGTAGGCTGAAACCTCTGGCAGGGCTTACTTGAGCAGCAGGTCCAGCCGAAACCCTCAGTTGGGATCAGGTTCTGCCCCGGCTTCTCTGGAAAATGAGAGAAAACCATGGTCACGTTTTGGTGGAAATGTATATTTTTTTTTCCTAAATCTACCTTCACTAAGATCTTTAGTGCCTTACAGCAATTACTAAATATATGGTTTTCAATGAAATACATGTTTCTGTGTCAAATTATACTTCAGAAATTAATTGTCCTTTCATAAAATATCTTACATTTTGCTGCACTCCATTAATATACTTAGCCCTTTTTGTTCTTGGTTTCCTGAAACAGTTGATATCATTGTCATTAGATTTACATCTGAGGGGACTGAGGTGCATAGCACAGTTACGTCTGAGCTGTCTTAAGTGCTGTGCTTTGGGTGCCATTCAGTGAAGAGATACTCAAGGTTATTCTGGCATTTCAGGTAATCACCCACAGTACAGCTGTGGAGCACCAAAATGCGGTATGTACCAACCTTTCTGTACCACAACTTACACATAGAATCATTAAAGTTGGAAAAGACTTCTAAGATCATCAACCATTTTACCCAACAGCACTGTGTGCACCACTGAACCATCTCCCCAGTGACTGTGAGACTACCCCCAGCTGCTTATGGAATATTTCATCTGTCTTACAATTGTCTCTCTTACACCTTAACTGCATACAGGTCCCCACAAGTCAGTACTATTATTGTTGCTCTGCTGCTCTGTGTATTTCTCAGTCACTTACTAGATGCTTTGTAGAACAGACCAGATTAACTTGCTTTTTCAGCCTCCTTCCTTACAATATCAGTAGGTAGTCCCAAAGGCAATTTATTATTTTTACTCAATACTTTGTCATGGGAAAATCTCATATGCTATAAAGTTTCAAGTTTCCTCTTCATACTTATAAATTACACATCTTTATCATCAGCATTCTTGCTGCTTGCCATCTCTTATTATCTTATCTAGTCTCTTATCGTCTATTTCTTATAGAAGAAATTGCTTCTCTGCCTTTGTTTTGAGCCTTTCTGTTTACCTGAACGAATACAGCTAAACTCTTCCAGGGTAAAAAGGAGAATGTCTGTCTCTGCCCTGGAGAAGAAATGGAAGCATTTCAGGTAGTGGTGAAGAAGAACAAGTATTCTCACAGTGTAGAGAATAGTAATTTCACACAGTGCCTTACAGTTATTCAAGTTTAGGGGATGGGGTTCATCTCCCAAACTGTCAGTGGAAAGATAGCCACTGATTTTCATGGGCCTACATCAACCCAAAGCAGAACAAAGAGGAAAAAATCCTAAGTATTAATTCTGGTGGGGTAGCATACTTATATTAATATAAAAATCTGTATAATTCTATATGAATTCTGGTACCAGAACCATTTTAATTTAGAACTAGCTCAGTTATTTTTGCATGCCAGCATGTCAAGCCACACAGGCATGTAATGAATTGCCATCAGATTCAGCAGTTACAAGCGAAAAGTTACATGTCATTTTGCAGCCCATCAAATTATTTAATGAGGGATGATTGATTTACATTTAATTGATTTACATTTAGCTTATTTTCCTAGGTGTTTATAATCTTCTAAATTGTAATGATGGTGTTCTAGTGAAGTGCAGAGTGAAGGAATTGCAACCATGAAAACATGTCAAAGAATAGATAATGATTCAGAGCATAGATAAGCTTTATGAATGCTATAAAATTAAAGATTTTTGTTAGAAATTTTCAGCACTTAGAAAATATTTCTCCTGACATTACATCTTTCTTCAATCTGAAAGAAGGCTAAAATGTGAAAATATTTTCAGATAGAAACACAAGTGAATGATGTTATTTATTAAGTCATTTGTGATGCACAGTAGTTTGTTCTTTCTGTCAGCTTTTTTGTTCCTCATTACTGTTCAAGATAGTTTTAGTGAAAAGAAAGACTAAGCACTGTGATATTCATTATGTTTTGTCCCTGATACATCTACATTGGCAGATTAATCCATGTTTAAATATTAGGAATTGCTCTCTTGTATGTGCACAGATGGGTCATTGTTGTATTTTGGGGCAGAGAGGGGGAGGGGTTAGGAACTATGGAGAAGAAAATATGTTTCCTTGGACCACTGTAGGTCACAAGAAACAGCAGCAGCTCTTTCACACTGTTCAGGCTATAGGCACCATAATGAAATGTAACTGTAAATATGGTGTTCTTTGGCTCTCTTGCAATCACACTGTTTTTCTAACATATTCCTTGACAGCACCAAAAGTGATAGACTTCTCTCTATATATAAAGAGGTCATTTCACTGGGAATTAACAATGCACTGTAAAGAAGAGTATGTTTTTATTGTTGGTTTCCCTGTATCTCAGGGATATTGACTTTTTTTTTTTTCCCAGTTTCACACAGATGTTGATGCCCTCTCCAATTCTATTCACAGCACATAAGTGAATATTGCAAAATAAATGTCTGCCTTAAAAGTCATCACCCACTGCCTTCTCTGTTGCTTTAATTCTTTTGGTTTAGGTAGGTAGTTATTTTATCATTGTCTCATTTCTGGTACAAATCTATGTTGGCTGACAGCTTTCTGTTATGTGATTATTATTAGGAAGAAAAGGGAGTTATATTGCTTCAGAGAAGTGAACCCTTGTAAAAAAAGTTTCACCGATGGAGATCTCTGGAATGATCTCTGCTAGATGAAATACTAATCATCTCCTTTTTTGCAGTTTTAAAGGGAGAGAAATATATAAACATATGCATGTACATAAAATAAGTGCAGCCTTACTTACCATGATTCCATCTTCAAGAAGGAAGATGAATACCTTTTGCTAATACAAACAATGCTTACAGCTTCACTGAACTCCCCCAGTCCCATGATCTACGGTTTTGAAGGATGAAGCCAAGGCTTCCTCTGACCCTCAGCAAACCTCTTTGGTCCAGGGAATGACTGTAACTATAGGTACACAGGTGTTAATTGGGAGTGGGGCTGCAGCTGAGCATCACCCCAGTGGGTGCAGCTGTGAGGAGCAGGTGAGCAGCACTGACAGCAATGAGCCATGGAGTGCCCAGGGGCACTGAACAACCACCAAAGGGAACAGAGGGCACACAGGGGCAGTGCATGAACATGAGGGGTATAAAAGGTTGGGCTAAAGAACAAGAGGGGCAGCTGTTTGCAGCCTTCTGATGTGGATAGATATTACTCTGTATACGCAGGTGTCTGAAGTGGTATGGTGTTACTCTGCATGGGCAGGTGTCTGAAGTGGCATAGTGTTACTCTGTGTGAGTAAATGCTTAAAACCTTCTGAAATCATATGGTGATATTCTGTGTATCATAGCTGTCTTGACTGTAGCATGTGCCCTTTGATATTTTTTCTTTAAGAGTCCCAAGAATTAGGGAAAGAAAGGTTAGTAAAAGAAATTAAATACCAAAGAGCATAGTTCAATACTCATTAGCTCAGGTACCACAAGACTATAGAAATGTTAGTGTTACTGGGGTTTTTTTGTTTGGTTGGTTGGTTGGTTGGGTTTTTTTTTCTTATGGAGAATATATTGAGAATGACATAAGCAAAACTGGAGTGAAGCTGCACTGTGCAACCTACACAGCTCTGAAAGCAGGTCTGTGATGTGGCCAGAAATTGGATGTGTATTTGTTGCTGTGTGTATATTGAAGGTTGAATTTCACTTATTCACAGTGTCTGGTGAATAAGTAGACTGATGTATTGTTTTGTGATTTCCTGTAGAAACTGCTGCCCTTCCTAAACTACTATTAGAAATTGCTTTAGTGTTGATAGTTGCATCCTAGATTGTCACAATTTCCTCTTCCATTTTGAATCTATGAGAATCAAGGAGATAGGAAGGAGGTAGGCACTAATAGAAGCCAGTGCTTTATACCAAGTGGCAGAAACCAATGCCTTAGCCTCCTGTATGCTGGGAAGAAGTCTAGTATAAAAAAGAGAGGGTTTAAGTCTTAGAAAAATACAGGATCAACAGGTAAATTCATTTCACCCGAATCTTGTCAACAGTCTTTGTAGTAATGTAGCCAAAGCTTTCATGATTTTCTTCCTCAAGAGAAATAGTATTTACATCAGGTGGAGAAACAAACTAAGCATCTGTATTTTGTTTTACAGTTAGAATTCATTCTCTAGATCTGAACAAGACTTTTGCCACACAAGAGGTTAAGGTTTTTTTGCTATGATGTGTCTGCATCCCTGAGTAATGTTCAGTTGTATAGGGTCTCCTGCAGGGAAGCATAGAAACAGTACCTATGGGAAGCAGAGACTGATACTGTCTTACATTATGACAGTAGGTTGTTATATATAAATTACTAACTAGCACTGGACTCTGCACGTGCTACAGAGGTGAGAATTGGGCAGATACTGCTAAAAGGCTTATGTTGTGTTTTCCTCTGTGTAAGAATAATTGCTCAAGGAGGGTGTTGTTAGGATTTGAAACAAGTTAAGAGTAGGGCTTTGACAGAGGATGACTATGTGTAAAGAACATAGTTTATGCAGCATCTACAGTGTTCCCAGAAATAAGAGTTGGTAAGACTCAGCTCATATGAAGAGAAGCCATTGGAAGTAATTGATCCTTTAGTTATTAATAATGCAAGAATTAGAATTGGGAGGATTAGGAATTAAGGATTAATGTTTGAGAATCTGACTATTGAATCCAGTAAGTAAAATAGTCCAGGGCTGGTTTTGTGGCCCTGAGGTGTCTGGTCTTCTGGACGGAGGTGGTATAAGATTTACTGTCTGGAATCCAATTTACTGTTAGTATCTGGAAGGTTTTTAGGGGCAGAAAAAAACCTCAGTGATGCTAGAAACTGATGCCATTTGTTCTTCCTCAGTAATGATTTACTGTCTTTCAGATTAAGATTAGGAATGTGTCAAGACTCCAGTTTACAATCAATTTTTACAGATCTGAAGTGTTAGGAAGGCTGCTGTCAGCAGTAGGAGAGGTTGAGGTGAGGACTATAATTCATAGACAACTTAGTTTGTTGGATCTAGAGATAGAAAATGATCTGGTATTGTCGACATCTAGCATCTTATTTTCAATTTGCTATCTTTCTGCCAGTCTTCATTAAGGTTATACTGTAAGATGACTTCAGGAGAATGAGTTATTGCTGGGGAATACAAAGCAGTTTACTGCTATCAGTGGCAAATGCCTTCTTATCAGCAATGGGCATAGTGGAGGTTAGGGATAAGATTGGCTTGAAGGTTAGGATGGAAAAAGAGTATTTTCAGAACCCATGTTTAAACCAAGATTCTTCAAAGCATGAAGGAATAGAATGTTCTATGGAATTGTCATGAGTTTAAATTATTTTTGATACCTATGTGTATGCATATAAAAGTAGGAGTTGGGGTGGAGTTGGGAAGTATCATTTGGAAAATGAAAACGTAATTATATGGGATAATTGTTGGAGATAATTGTTTGATTCTGCACAGCTCCCTGAACAGCTCTCACGTTTTCATGGGCTGCTCTCCTATTTCAGGGATTCTGTAAGGGTTGCCAAACAGGCTACACCTGAGGTTACAATTTACCAAAGTTTGTAGTAATCCACCCCCTTGCTGCAATGAAAATAACGTTTAGAATTGGAGTTATGTTCCATGCTTCAGGCAATAAAATTGAAGAGTTTGGTTTTCCCAGACTGCAGGGCTAATCTTTTGTTATAAGTGCTGGTTACAGAGGGAGGTGTTAAAGGTTGGGCTTGAGAATTCTCTGGGAGACCCTGAATTGTCAGTTGATTTTTGTGTTTGCTGTGGTTATTGGTCTGGTTATGCTTGTGATTTAGAAAGAAATGGATGAGGAACCCTCTGCATGTGGATCCTCTGTGCAGCAAAGGGTGAGGAAAAAAACTGGTATTAGCAGAACTTAATGCACTAGTTTCAAGGTTTGTTTTTTGTGGTTGTTGGTGGTGGCTTTATTTACATAGTCATAATCAAGGTGCTTGGAAAAAAATTATTTTATTGCTTCCTTCTGGCCTGTCTGTGCAGACAGGATGAGGGCATGTGTTTTGAACTTGAGCCTCCTATCCCTACTTTGATGCACACCTCCATGTCACACAGTCACCTTTCTCAATGTGTTCTATTCCCTAACCCTCCTTTTGATCAGTGTGCTTCTATATTTTATATGTGAGGAAAGGTAACTGCATTTACACAAAATCTTGCCACAATTGAGGAGCACCACTTTTTCATTAACTTTGTTCTTTTCATTGATCGATGTAGTCTGACAAATTTGTAATTCTCTATGAAATTCCTCCTTTTCTTTATATAGCCTTAATATACACAAAAGTAAGCAGTGTTTTAATGTTGATACAGGTGATCTCTTTGAGGAGCTACTGCTCATTCACATTTGTGAATGGAATACATTTTGGCCAGAATTTTTCTGGGAATAGGCTATGTGTTTGGCCTCAGGTTAAAACAGAAAGTAAATAATGCCTGCCTATGAAGTTCTTTGGAGAAAAGCAGCAATGACTGTGCTTCCTGGTGTCATTGACTTAGCTGGATCTTAATCATGACTGTTTTGTAGAATAATCTGGTCTTCCTACACCTCCCTTCCAGAGAAATACTGCTGAAATAGTGTTTTACAGCATATAAGCAGCACATCCCCATCCTGTCCAGCAAGCTGCAGGAAGTATCAAGTATCCTGCAGCATTACCAGCTCAGCTTTGTCATTTGGTTCAAGTTTCTGGAGGCTTATTTCAGCCAAACTCCCGAAGCTCTCAAGGCTCACCTACTGGTTTTTTATAGGACTGCACTGTGTATCTGATACAGCAACCCACCATTCTTTTAATTTGTATGCATTTGTTCTTGAGGTCATAGCCTCTTGTAATCATAATTATACTTCATTCAAGAGAAAAAAGAGAGCAATTAGTGTAATGTGCATTATGTCTTCTAAAATATAATGCATGAAGGGTACCAGAATTTTCCTCATCTAAGACAACTTAAAATGATACACATATATTTGATGCCCTTTTTCAGTTTCTGTTTAGTTTTTACATATTGCTATTACACACCAAAACTGCCAGGAATCTGCATTTTGATTGCCATTTCTGAATTTCTCCAATGGCCAACTAAAACTTGAGTCCGTTGTGGTTTTGCAGCACAACACTTTCAAATACTTGTCTTCAATTGCTGGTACCTTTTTGGTTTCTAAGTATTGTCTCTCTCTTTTTTTTTTTTTTTTTTCCTTTTATCTGAAACTGCCTTTTGCAGGAGACCAGTTGAAACAAATACATGGGCTGGGAGAGCTAAAAGGGGACAGTGTGGGTAGGCTCAGTTACTCACATTGGCAACTGTTTATCGTATTATCAAAGAGTGTCCCTGTTTAGTTCTGCTTTAATCAGTGTTGTTCTTGAAACAGTGGGCCAATATCTCCATACCACTGTCCATTTTTAATTATGACTTGAGAAAAATTATGAGCACAGATGTTTAAGTATAAAAGGCCTCTTAGAGTCCCTCTTTGGCGTTGTTTTGTGTTGGGGGAGCACTGGTGGCCTAATACACAAGGAGGCAGTGCAGGCACAGACTAATGGTCTGCATGTGTCACACACTTGTAACATGTTTATTAGTTTTTGTCGACATTAATGCTACCACCTTCACAGTTCCTTTTAAATGGAAGAAATTAAGACATGGAGAGAGTTAAGGTGAATTTCTAACAGCAAATGCATTTATATCCAGCCATGATAGACCTGTACTTCCTCTTCATATGCATAAAAGCTCATAATTGATCACTTGTTAAAATACTTTGAAGTAGAAGAAAAGTTTGTCTTGTTCTATAAGAAAGAACGTAGAACAAAGGTAACATTTCAGGGAGGCCTTGTGCCTCAGGAGGCTCCATTTCATACCTGCCCAGTTTTGCAAAGATGAGGGCCAAAACATAAAGTACATCTAACTAATAATAAAAAAAACCACATTAGTAGTTTATAATTTAATAAATATGGAAGTCCCATTTTATTTAAATCATTCCTCCAAAATGACACATCCTCTCAAAGAAGTCACAGAGGTTGCTAATTAACGACTGCCTTGGAATATGAGTGCCCTCAGACTTCCAATATTTCTCATTATCCACCTCAGTTCATAAAATAATGGTCATTTTAGTAGTCCAAGCTGATGAAAACTGAATCACATGCATTAGCATGCCATGTAATATATCTTCTCTAGGCCAAATTCTGTTTTTATCCCAGAAAATAAAGAAACCCCTTTGAGGTAAGTGGTTGAGTTACGTGTAGCAGCTTTAAAATTTAGGCACAGAAAAGCTTCTAATTTGAGTTGGTGCCTTTTAATTGTCTAAGATTTGAAAACCCTGTTTAGGGCTGACCATTCCCTTTTGAAATGTGAGGTAGCCTTCAGTGCACAGTCCCTAGGAAGTCTTAGGGAGCAGTCCCAGGAGCCCAGTGGGCTGGGTGTGTTAACAGCAGTTCCCAGAAGGGATGTGACGGGGGATAGTGAAAAAAGGATTGCACTGAAACTCCCAAATTGCCTTAAACTTCCTGCCCATGGGCATAGATTTCTGCAGAGCATAAAATTCCTCTCTTAAGTAGTGTGTTTACATGTTGTTTGGGAATTTGTATGGATTTGAAAAGGAAAGTCAAGAAAATACTAATTTTGATCGTTTAATGTAAAAAATGTGATTATTTTCATCTGATACTAGGACAAAGAGGAGAATATAGCAGCTGTGTAAAAATCAAAAAAGAATCAGTAAATGTAGGATGAGCAGAAATCTTTGCATACACCTTCTCCTATCTGATGTTATTTTGAAACTGTTACACCTTTTCTCTCTATAATGTGTGTTAGGCTAAATGATCAATCTGTTGATCTCTACTTCGTTCACTTTAAGTGGTGTTCATTTCCCCTTAACACTTAAAAAACATATTTAACAGGTGCTCACAATGTTTCAGTAATTTTATTGCAGTCAGTAAGAACCTCAGCTGCCCATATTCTGATCTTTTTCCAGGAAGTGATTATTTTCTAGTCAATACAATGAAAATTAATACCTTTATCAGAAAAAGTCAAGTTTTGCTTTCAACATGTATCTTCAAAGCAGCAGTGGGTGTCCAAGCCCTGCTGTCTGCCAGGCACATTGCCCAAACTATGAAATAATTAGATTCATTTGTAGCCAGTCTCGACTGAAGCAAAAAGTAACGAGGTGTTGTAATGCCTCTCCGAAAGTCCCTTCGGAGCGTCCCGGCTGGCTGTGGCACAGCGACAGCGGGGACACTCTCCCGGTCTCCAGGGGAGTCAGGAGGGGGCTCAGGCTCTCGCCTTGGCGGGTGAGGCAGAGATACGACTGCGGTGGGAGAAGGAGCGGACTTCGAATGGAGGGATCAGTCCGGGTTTATTCAGGGCAGTGACCCCGCTCCGAAAGCAAAGCCCCGGGTCCGAAAGCGCCTTATAAAGGGAGGAGGGAACAAAGCTAGGGAGCCAATAGGGAAACACGGGGGTATGGACATTGGGAAGATGGACTGCTGGGGAGACCAATGGGGATAACCTGTGGGAGGCACCCCGGTTCCCGAACCAATCACTCGACGCCCTTAACAGAAGTTTCTGGGGGGAGGGAGGGGCTGCTGAGTGACGGACAGGACAGCAGGGAGGGGCTGAGGGAGGAGGCCGGGGATTGACATGGAGGAGGCAGCACGGGCAGAGCCACTGAAATAGGGGAGAACTGGGATAAGCCAAGGTACAAAACAATTATAAAAAGGCATGTAAAACACAACACAACAACGAGGTCTACTACTGTAGTGATGGTTGAGGAAGATGTAAAGGTCCAAAATATAAAGCTCTGGATTAAAGTATATCTCATTTACTTATACCTTAATGATATTCTATAAAATAGGCAGTAAAAAAGATAGGAGTACAAAAGTTTACATCTGGATTCTTAAAGAAATCCAAGTTCCATTACATTGCTCTTTCCTCCTCTCCATTATTTTTAAACTCATGTGATTGGACCCTCAAGATTAAAGGGTATTTATTTATTATCAAACTATCATTGCAACAGGTAAGTGTTGTACTATACCACAATCTTCAGTGATGCTGATGAGTCCCAAATTAATTTTTTCAGTATTAAATTTGTTCTGGTAATTTTTACATAGATTGGGAATGTAAATATTTTGCTTATTTACATAATGAAAGTTATAGAGGTATAATAAAAAACATTTTGATGAATTTATACATAATGCCTTGAGAGAAGATTGCTAAACCAAAACATAATTCAGAAAGAAATTGAAACATTCCAAAAAGTAGTACTGTGAAAAGACTATAAAATCAGTTGCAGAATTTCTGAAATACAGTGGGCAAAATACTGAAGGTTGAAATAGGCCTATTTGTTTGTAGAGCTGTGCGACATTAAACCAAGAGATCCCGCCTGTGACTGGTGCAGATTCTCAGTGTTTGGAGAAAGTAAGGCTTCAAAATATTTATAGCCTCTACAGTGGGGCTCTATATGTAATATACAGTGTATATTTTCAGGTTGTGAAGTATAGTAGGCAATGTTTTTTATACTAAGGATTAACTTACTGTATCAGTATAATTCCAGGTAATGACTGCAGTAATTTTCCAAAATTTATTATATGGTTTAGTCTTCTAATTCTCTACCAAATTATAATCAGATATGAGAGCAAGACTGAGAAATGGAGAGGAAAAAAAATTACTCCAAGTATTGGGTATTATATGTATGATGCTCTGCTATCATCCCTAGATTGCTCAGAATCCCTTAGTCCTCCTAAAGACAGACCTTAAGGATTATCACATTTGCAGACAATGGCCTTTTCAAAGCTGGGTTTTGTTATGCCAATAGGATTTTGTACATCTGGTTTTATTTTTAGGTATGAAAAAGGCTCAAAATTCATTCCAGATGATATATAGCAATCTTGTCTTTTAGTTTCCCCTAGATAAAACCATCCAGCCTATCTTAACTGTAAATATTATTTCTATTCTTTATTTATTCTCACATCTGCAAGCCAGCTATGATTATGATCCTTCTAGATTTTGGCAGGTGCCTAATTTTTATGCATGTAAATATGTCTGTGTACCTCATTGGGGTTTATATTTATCTGTGTCTTTTTTTCTCCCCAGGACTAGTTCCAACTACTATGAGGTACCTAGACATTTCTCAATTCAGTGTATGTAACTGGAAGGTTTATATAGGAAAAGTAGAATTAATATATATTTCCTGGGCATTTTTATGGTGCTAAGATAAATATAAACCAGAATGACGTTACCATCATTTTGAGTTGGAGAAATGTTGGAGTGGATGAAAAAAAACAAAAAGGAATATTAGTTCTCTCTATATGCTCTTCTGTTTGACCCAAGATGATTATGGTACTGAAGATACCTGGAAAGACCCATAGGGAGCAGTGAATGAAAGAGGCTCATTTTCAGTGCTCTGCTCTTTGGGAAAGGAAAATGATTAAATGAAAATGGGCATTCAGTGTCCACCATTCAGTGATGCCTGTACTGCTAACAACAAGGGGAAGAGATTGATGAAATGTTGATGCTAAAACTCAGAACAATTCCAGATAGCATCTGAGATAAGCTACAGTTTTGCAGTTTTGCCGTTTGAAATAATACCTTAAATTCCTACAAACCTGTGCTAAATTGCACCTAATTGAGTAGGTCAGAATTTCCCACATTTGAAGATACTGAGACAAAATTCTTCATGTATGTATAAACAAGCTAGCTATTGACTTCTGTGGGCTCGTGTCAGATTGCTAGAGCTCTGAATTTGGCCTGTTTGCCTTTGGAGCCCAAAGTGAGTGTTTGGTGAATGACAGTGTAGCAAGAGAGATGCGTTTTGACAGGAGTGAGAGTAATGAACAGGCGGGTGAAAATACCTGGGCATGTTATGCTTCATGGCAAACTTCACAGGCAGGAGAGCTGCTGCCTTCAGAATTGCCTGTGGGTCTGTCACTTTGTTCAACTCTGTCAGGGTTCATTTATCAGAGCTGCTTTGTCTCCAAGGCCTGTATCCCTGATGGCTTACCTTAGCCTGTAAGGAATTTGTGTTTTTATCTGCTTTGAATATGTCTCAAATTCCCAAGAAAACTCTGGATCATTTTCTTTATTATAAAAAGGAATGGCAAAGAGATGGTAGCTTGTTGTCCTGTTGTTTAGAAATGTAACTTGTGTTACTGTAACTTTGATATGTTTCTGAAACCCACTGGACTTCCTGTTTTTGAGAAAAAAAAAATTAACGCATCCATTAAATGATCCTACAAAATGAAGCTGCTAATTTATTTTATATTACTTACCCTTACACTGTTAGTTATATTGTGAAACTTAATCTCAAACTGCATTGAGAAAGAGGAACACATCAGGGTTTTAAGAATTCTGGTGGTGAACAAAGCAGTAGCACACTGTCACAGTGGATATTCATAAAATTTCAAACACCTACATTGATCAAACAATAAAAAATGGAATGAAAGAATGCACAGTTTGATTTCAAACATGTTGAGCTGGTACAATCTACTAACTTTGAAACCTGACCACAAGTTTGCATTACCCACTTTTTCTGTTTAATTTCCAGCTGTGGGAGCCACAGGAATGGGCTGCAGGCATGGGAATGTTACTGCTGTCCCTTCAACAGGGAGTTTCCCTGTTCCTGACTTCCCCTCCCCAAAGGCAAAATGGTCTGGCTTGTAAAACAGTGGCTTCTTTCTATGCAGAAGACAGCAGTACAAAATACAGGAATTATTTTGTTTTTGAAAAATTTCCCTCAAAAATAGATGTTTAGTGCTTTGCTTCCTCTTTTACTTTTTAGGCCTCTCGCATTAAAAAATGTGTTAATCTTAATTTCTTTTAAAGTTGCTACTTTTATTTAATCAAATTAAAACGGTGTATTCTGAGGGCCATGATTTGATAGGTAACTCGGAACCAAGGTTTTTAATAATTTGTTTAAAGAAAAGTTATTAAACATCAAGAGTTACTAAAAATTGAAGCCCAGGCCAGCCTTTCATAGGTCTGTGTCAAACCTGTGTGTGGGGAGCTTAGAAAACCACCATAACAAAACAGCAGACTGTCCTAATACCAGTAAAGGCCTTTTCATGGGAAAAGATGACCTGCCTCAGAAAAAAAAAACCCTCCCCTGCAGTTCCCTGACCAGGAAATTGGCCTACAAGAGAAATATGCTCCTTTATCCACCCAGCAAATATCTGAGCATGAAATTAAAAAGTTTCATTTTAAGTGAAAAGATCAGAGATCAGTGAGCTCTTGATCAAGCACACATTCAATAAAACCCTTGCAGAGCTCATTGTATAAGAGCTCCTCAGGATGCTCCACTGTTGAGGTACTGCCAGGAAGCACAAGCAGGAGGGCTGGGTGGTACAGAACATCCTGCTGTACTGTGAGAGTAAGCAAGTTAAATTTAGCAGTAAGATATTTTTTAAATCAACAATTGAGCACTGTATTGCATCCATGGTGTGATGGAAGGTGTATTGTGTCCCTTGTTTGATCACAGCTTATTGTGCACAACACTTTATAAAAAAGATGAAATTAGGCCTGCTGAGGGATTCATTCAGTTCAGGTGAACTTTTTCAAAGGGAAGGGAGTTGGGGCTTCCCTGGAATTAGCTTCTGAGTGTTACTGGCCATGCTCACCTGCAGAGCTTTCACAGCTCAAAACAAGCAGCTGGGGAGTTTGCAGAGGACCTGGGAAATGCTTGTAGGGCAGGGAGCAGACATGTAGCTGCATATAAAGGGACAAGGAAAGCTACCTTAGGCTTTAAAAGGGATTGTTGAATGTGCAGTAATGCAAGGCTTGAAAACTGCTGGACATAAGGGCAGGATTTGAGTGTACAAGCACCAAGGATAGGGAATAAATTGTTTACGAATTGTCTAAATCTGCCTTTTTAAAAAGATGTGCATTATGTCTACTTGAAAAGCAACCTTGCTCCAGTTTGAGTTCTACTAAAACCTAGCTTAGGAATGGAAACCCTTTAACCACTTTTGACCTTCTGATTCTAAGGAAGGTGCAAATAGTAATTGCCCTAAAGTCCTGGCTTGCTCCCTGCCCTGTCACCCAGGGTTATAGAAGTCTCCTCTAAAGCAGATGCATTGATTCTTGTGAAGCTAAGCTGGGCCTATCTCTTTGTCTGGTTTTTAGCATATATGGCTGTTGGTGTTCCTATGGTGAGTCTGAGTCACTATAAACTCCACTTATGACCTATCTTTCATGATTTGGTTTTTCAGCCAGCTTCTCACAACATGGCTGTAACACTCCAAACATTCAGGCAGTCTCAGACAGCTGGTTTTTTCTGTCTTTAAATGAACTGCCATAAAAATGTACCTTTATGTATTCTCTGTACCAGTTATGGAGCTTCATCTCACAGCTATGGTAACCTGAAGACCAAAAGGACAGGTTTTTACCCATGCTAAGTTTGTTTGAGATAGTCTATTAGGCCAAAAGAAACAAGGAATGAGAGCTAGGATGAGGAGAATAATGTAATTGAAAAGGGAAAATTCTCTGAGTTAGTAAGTCCTGAGATGCCAGAATTTAAAGCCCAACTTTCCTCTGTAAAATAAAACAGATCAGGTTGATTTTAAGAACAACCTGTAAATAGCATTATTGGTTGGGGTTTTTTTTCTCTCCTTCTAAGTCTGTGAAATGAGACTCATTAGACTAAGGCAGTCTATTTTTCAATCACAAGAATTTTAAAGTATAATTCAATTTAAGTGTGTTAAGTTGAGGAAAATGCCTTAAAATACTATATATTTGTTTTAAGAGAAAATCCAGCTGTATGGTTTATCATGAAGTTTTCATCACTCCTTATTATGCTGTAACTTGATGCTAATTCCTGCTGTGGTAAATCCTGAAGACTTCCCTTCCTCTCTGTGTATTTCAATATCTACTGTGAAATAAGTATTCAGAAATCAGCAACAAGGAAGATGGCTAATGACAAGCTTGAGTTCTCAAACACAAATATCTCTGTAATAGATAATCGATAACTTTAATTCAGTCCATGCACAGTATAATTTCATCCTGATGCCACTTTTATTTACATGTTTACTTAAATAATCTTATGTACATGTAAGTAATCAATAAGTGATATCAGAAGCACATGATTTGGTCTTCATTAGCTGAAATTATGCTGTTCATTTTCTCACTATAAATCTAAGAAAATCAATGCATCAGAAGTATAGAGGGTTTTTTGCTTATATTCTTACCACAACAGATTACTATAAGCATATTATGAAATTTTCTGTCCCTTGCTAATCAATATGTTACTAGGAGTCCTTTGCATTTTGTTTTTGTCAGGGGCAAAAGTGGATCCTTATTTACTGTTTCAGTATTGTACAGCAGACTTAAGAGGTAAGATAATTCTGCATGTTTATACTCAATATTTTCTGTTGTGTTTTCTGAAAATTTGCTGGACTTTTAATTCCCTTAGATCGCTGATATTTTACATTGGCATGGGTAATGGCAAAAGTTATGTAAACTCTTAATAATTTTTAAGAATCTTAAATGTACTTTTCCACAAGGAGAAAACAAACTGACATATCAACAACAAATTAAGGTTATCATAATTTTCCCCAAAATTATGAACAAAGAAAGGATTTGGTGAGGTAATGCTGGTAAAGTTGTTCCTGGGGTCTTTTTGTTTATTTTTGATTGTGTTGTTTTTTCTGTTTCTCACTTGAAAAATGATTTGTGATAGAGGAATGGAAAAGCAAAGAGCATCTACCTAAGCAATATTTAGGTAAGGATACTGTTTCTAATCCAAAGGGTTTTTGGTGTAGAGCATAATTTAGATTTCCTAGTATCAGTTTCCCTTTTGTCCAGTGCTCTTCAGTTAGTATCCATGAATGCACATCAGAATACACAAAACAACTCATCCAGAGGGCTTTCCCAGTATTTTGGAAGTTTGAGATTTTGCTGTCATCTTTGTAGGAAAGGAGGAGGTGGGGAATGCTAAGATTTGAAATATACAGATGAAGAAACCATAACAAATGATATAGCCATAGGCTGATATTGTGGATATTCGCTAAGCTGGAATAGTAGGAGTTGATCCCTATGGGTGCTTGTGATAATAGGATAAAAAATTACTAGATTCTTGCCTTGTTCAGTAGGTGATGAAAGCAAATCAAATTGGGTAGTTGAGCTCACCAGGTTTTCATTCAAAGCAATAGCAAGGGTTCTAAACTTGTATTTTAGTAAAATGCCAAATAACTCTATTTAAATAGAAATGGATAAAATAAAGATTATTAACCCATTATTTAACCCATATTAAATCATGGGTTGTTGGAAAACCTCCCTAAGAAACTGGGCAAATTACTTACTCCCTTTTCTAAATATTAACTGGATTTTCTTTCCAGGTCTGAAAAATACTTGAGCCACTTGTGCTGTATGTAAATTGAGTCAGAATCTGCATTCCTTTAACTTCTTGCCTAGTCTTTCTATTCACCTGTGGAAGGTTTGGAGGCTGACTCACAGTGTGATTCTCTAAACAAGTCTCCCTTGGGAGTGCATAAAATGCAAGGCACAGCTGTGTCTGTCAGTACAAGTAAACTTTCTTTCCATTGCTGCCAGGTAGGCATCCCTCTAACCCCAGTTAAGCTGTCAGGATCTCTGGGTAAAGCTTCCCAGCCCTTCCTGATGGTACTGTAGGTACTTCAAGAACATGAATGCATGGTACTGTAAAAACATTGTGAATAGAGTAGATACAAATTCCTGCTTTCCATTGTTTTTCTGTTTCTGAGTAATGTTCTTAAGTAATTATTATAAACCACAAATTTCAGACTGTAAGACAGTATGTTTCAAGCACAGTGCTATTTCTTTTCCAAGGTAATGATTTCACAGAAATTGTTTTTGTGGAACACACTGGCTGAAATTTGAATGTACAAAAGGCTTTGTATAAACTTTCCTCATGCTGACTTGTACTTCCACATTCAACTAGTTATATTTATGCCTGGGATGGATGTATATTTAAGTTGGAAATTACCTTAAAATAATAATGACCTGAAATGGGAAACTTGGATTGTATAATGTAGTTTAGTCCATGAAAGAAGATTAAAATGGCAATGGGAGTAGGCAAATATTGGTAACTGACAAAAGGAATTAAGAATGGGTCATAGAGTACGACCCATTTACCATCAAGAAAGAAGGAAAATGCATGATGAGTTGTTTGAGAATGGTGGGGACCAGCCATTTTGTGGGAGCTAGTGTGATAGTAGATGTGTTTTCTGGATGGTTAGAAATGTATTTTTCTGACACAATTTCTTTTTAAAAATATTTTAAGGGGAAGGCTTTGTTTTATATTTAGTTTTTTTCTTTTAGTGTAGGGTAGTACAGAGGCAGCCACATCATGCTAAGGTACAAGGACAAAATAATACACACATGGAAGCCTTGGTAAACACACTCTCAAACCTACACATGGTTGATTCATTTCAGAGTTTGTTGCTGGCCTAAACACAGGGTCTCCAACTTCTGAAACAAAAGCTCTGTTATGAAGCAAAAGAAACAGCTCCTTGAGCTCAAGCCAGCTGAGTTTGTTATATTCAGTCCAGACTGCTTTACAACCAATAATTTTTCTAGTTTATGTACAGTACCCTGCTATTTCCGGAGGGATGGTTTTATTTGACTGTCCATTCACCTAGGATACAAGTTTAACTTAAACTTGATGGTGCCAAATATGGCAAGTTGATCTTATACCTCTTTGATATCCCATTTTGCAAAGCCAAAGTAAGCATTACCAAGCTCTACAATTGTGGCTTACCACATTTACCATTAAATGCATCATTTTAAAACTTACTCTGGCATATCAAAGCCATGTGATCATTGAGATGCACAAGACCAAAATTACAGTGACAGAGTCATATCATTATATATGGTTTCCTGCATTTTTTACACTGTCATGAAACACAAAATGGATGCTGAAAAACATAGATCAAGCAAGAAAAACATTAAAGCATTAGGAAAGCATTCCTACATTTGAGAGGTTAAGAAATATATAAAACACCAAGAAAATTAGGTCTATTTTAAATTTATCAGGCCTCATCTCAAATGAGTTGTTTCTGTAACTGAAAGATTGTTCCAAAGGTCCATCCTTTGATATTAAAAAGACTCTTTGTAATGCGCTGGCTACATTTATCTATGGCTAGTTTATCATATATTTGCATAAGAAGTACTTGTTACTTTTCTTTGTATATTGATGGTAAATGATTGTGTTCTCCATTAGCATCAACTTTGGTAGACCAACTCAGGCAGTACTTTTAGTAATTTCTCGTAAAAAACTTATTTTCTGTTACTTGTTTTGCATCCATTTCATTTTGAATGCATCTTTTGAAAGAGATGCTTGTGGTCATTGGGTAAAAGACTATACATGAAATATTTTTGCCTTATTGTTTGATAATAAATACTGTTTAGTTTTTTGGGGTTTTTTTTTGTTTGTTTGTTTGTTTTTTGTGTTTGTGGTTTTTTTGTTTTTGTGGGTTTTTTTTTTTGTGGTGTTTTTTTTTTTTTTGTTTTTTGTTGGTNGTTTTTTTTTTTCTGGTTTTTTGTTTTTTGGTTTTTTGGGTTTTTTTGTCTTGATGCAAATTCATGCTGTAATGCAAATCTGGGATACTTTTCCTGCCCTCAGCAGAGGTTTTTGTTGTTGACAAAGTATACCAAAGCTTGCAGCTTGGGCCCACATGTTTTATTCTTCTGGGCCTTTCAGGCGTGAAGGAAGCTATGCAACAAGTTCCAAAAGTACTCTGTATTTATTAAGATTTACTCTCAATTTGCACTATTATTCACAAATGTATGGATGATAAAACTCTAATGCCATTGGGCTTACACCTTTATTAAAATGCAGAAATTAATTAAAATGTGACGAGAAAACCCCAATCTTCCAGAAGATCCACAAGTCTGGATGCAATAATGAACTAGAGCTAAAAACCTTGCTTTAGGCTTAAATCCCATTAATTACTTTCACTAGGAAGTATCTTTTAAAAAAAGCCTTAGGATTTTTAGCAAACTTCTTGATATTATAAGGATGCTTTTTTAAATTTTGTTAAGAAAAAAGTTATAAAGATCAGTTCTATTTGCAGTGATTATTTACAGGTGCATTATGAAGACATTTATTAGATATATTTTAAATCTGAATATGAGAACACTGAATGGTGGGTTCTTTAGAGAAGGGAAACCCCTTCATCTATGTCATTCCCAAGCTACCCCATCTGACACTTTGAGACAGGACAGAAACCTCATGCAAATTCAGTTAAAAATGAATTTGAGAGTAAAAACCTACTTAATGATTCTGTCCCTCCTGTTGTATGCTGCAGTTTTCTTTTTTTTTTTTTCCTAAAGGTCTTTAAATTTTAGGCTAAATTGGATAAATTTATTACTAAAAGGTTGTTTCAACATCAAAGACTACTTATTTTTAGTTTTTAGCTTTTCCCACACTATTCTTCAGTATTTATCTTCCTAATCTAAATAATAAGACAGCATGAACTATAGAGTGAATGTGCCACAGTGATATTTGAAGATGAAATATTTTTGATTTATCACAAAGTATGTAAGTCTTAAGAATAGTATGTTATTTCCTCTTTTGCTATGTTGACCCATCTTAGTCAAAAACCACAAGACAGGTTTTCTTTAAAGTATCACAGGAATTAAAAACAGTGGCTTATGGATCTGAAGAATAATTTCTATGAGAAGCATTGATTTTTAAATATAGCTTGCTCATTATATAACGGAGAAGCAAATACTATAGAGAAAATAGAGGAGGGAAAACCTATGCAAGTAAAAGAAATTTCTAGAGATAGATGTGAGGAAAAAGGAAAAATCTAGAGGACTGATACAGAACAAGAAATGAAACATTTTGCACAATCGTTTTTTTCCTTAGTGAGATACTAGACTTTGCTTTGATGTCTTCTTTTTGTATCTGTAGTGTCAGTACTGATGCAAAATAAATACCCTGTACACCTTTCAATGAGTGAAAGAGGTGCTTGCTTTTGTAGCCAACCTTTTTGAACAGAAGATTGCAATTTCTCTATTGTTTCTGAGCCAGGTGCTGACTGTAAAATAGCAACATGACAACTACTGTGTGATTCGTATTTAACATATGCTTCATAACGTGCATGATTTTCTTGCTTCCTTCTTAAATGTAGAGGATTTCTGTGGGATTTTAGTACTTGACAAAAGTGAAAATACTATTTTTTCAATATTTCTTCAGTTTGCCATTTTCTGTGTGTATGTGAATAGCTACAACTTTAGTGTTTGTGCCAACTCTTCTTGAATTACTGAACTACCTTAATGTAAATCAAGGCTTTATCACCTCAACAAGGCAATTTTTCTTGGCCTTAAAAATCTCAAAACACAGCAAATGTAGGTTCTACTGGCACTAGCCTGTTATGAATAACTTCTTTTGTCCTTGGACAAGTGGAACAATGTACTATGGCTAGAATCATAGCTGGGAAGAGCTGAGCTGGATGAGTGACAAGTCACTTCAAATATTCCCAATGTTAAAATAAATTAGTTATTTCATTTAATAATCAAATAATTTCATGCAGTTCTCTAATAGAAAGTGATGTGAGTTATTTTAATCCACTGATTTACAGGTATGAGTTTAGTCTCATTGTATGAACTTTCTTTTTTTACATAAAATCTCATCATCAGTCATGATTTTTAAAAATAGAACAATTCTATTAAAAAATTGTCAGCCATTTGTTTCTGTCTCCACAGTAAAGCTAGAACAATCTCAGGTGTTCTAAAAATGAGATTGATGCAGACAGTCATCTTGCTCTCTTGAGGAGCCACAGTATAAAATGCGATATTGTCCAGTTTCTTGCCTGCATAGTTTTTTTCTCAGTATTTTGTTCTGGTAAATTATCATGGCTGTTATGAGTCTAAATATCTTCTTTGTGAAGCTTGCCTTCCTTAGTTGTTCATATTGTCCTGTCTCTTGCAGCTGTGCCTTCAAATGAAGAGAGCCCTTGCTGTAATTAAGAGTCTTCATTGAAGACACTGTGGGATTACCTGTTTCTCTTGCTTTCATATTTGGAAGAGCTTCAGTAAGAGGGAAATGTAAGACACTACACTGCCTTTTTGCTCAGTAAATATACTGTTTTATTCATGAGCAGTGTTTGTTAAACCTGTGAATTTGGAAAGCACTTCAAGTGATACCTGCCTTCCCTACTTGGTTGCCTTGCCTGTACGTATGTCGATGTATATATACATCTGAGCTGTCTCTGTGGTTTCTGTTACTACTGTATTTGCATCACCTAATTTAAAACAGACTTTCTCCTGTTTTCAACTATAATGGGTTTGTGGCTTAGTACGTGAAATAGAATTGACTGCACAAAATGTGAAATTCTGACGCTAGACATTCCGGCTAGGTCTCTACAGACAGGAATGTGCATTTGTCTGGGCAAGCATTATAGTCTTAGGGGTGCCTAGCTATTTTAGTGACAGCCTGAATATGTTGAAGTTGTTTGATTTAAAAGAAAAAAATAAGGCATTTATTTTAAAGAAAAGACTGCCTCAGCACAGCTTCAGCATTTTTGCAGTGTAAATCTCATGCAATACAACTGTGGAAAAATTAGTGAAAGAGACTGAAAGAAGAATAAAATTTCTTATGCATATAAAGTGTGAATATTAAGTAAGCTGTAAAAACTAAGAGGAATGTTTACTAGCAGGGGTAAGTCCTAATGAAAGGATCTGATGCATAGATTGCTCCTAATTATAATCTATTTATGATATTGAACTGTATCTGCAAAGGAAGGCAAATGTATTAAGTCCACAAATCTCCTAAAGGTCTTTAAATTTTAAAGTTTGAGATGGCTTATCCCATCTTCAGTCCTCTCTCTGTCTTTTGGAGAAAGCAGATAATTCACATTGCTCTGGTAGTGATGAGCACAAGTCACTAGTACAGCCCCAAGTGTTTCATACTCAAAGAGCAAATTGTTAAACTGAAATTGTCCCTGTTGGGAAGGGATAATCTCTCCCTCAAGGTTAGGAGGGAATGAAGAATGAGGGAGGACAGACTCCTGATCCTGGATAGGAGAGAGAGAAGGAGTTTTAACTCCTCTGTGACAGAAACTTCTCAGGGTGGAGTGATGTGACTACAGAAGTTCAAGTACTTGGGTTTTTTTCAGGATTTTATTTTCAAGTTTCAGAATATAGAAAATATCTTCTTTTTAGCCAGCTGCTAAGAACCACCTCTTCCCTCTGCCTGAAGCAATTTCAGTCTTTCCTATTATGGCTTTGCATTCTGGAGCTGCCTATAAAACCTTCAGTCATTGTTCCCAGGGTCAGGAGCAATCGAGTCAGCCTCTCTGATAGACACACTGATGTAGCATGACCACATCGTCCTCCAATAGAAAATCAGCTAAAAAATACTTTGTTTCTTATTCCTGACCCAGGCAGTGCCAGGGATCTTCTATTGCCAACTCTTCTGCTTTTCTCCAGCAGCCTGAATTGGTAGGAGTTCTCTTAGCAAGTCCCAAGTCCCAGGATTTTATTTTTTTTAAGAGGTTCCCTGCAGCTCTTGTGATGGCTTTAATTAACTCCTGGAGCAGGGTGCACAGTGTGGGAGACATAGGGAGGCATAACAGGCATAGACTGAAACTGCATAAATAACAAATTTCTGACAGTTTCTGTAATGGCAGTTTTATATGTTGGACTCTTGTAGCATGAATGGCTCATCACTTGTTTGAGCCAGTTCTTACAAATAATGGAATCAAATGAAAATAGAATAGCACATGTTCAGCTCTGTTTTTATCATTGCCATAAAAAGAATTTCCAAAGTAATGTGTCAACTTCATTTTAATTTGATTTCTTTTATATGAATAAGGATATTTATTTTATTATGAACTGAAACAAAAATGCTAAAAATCAGAGCTCATGTTTATATTGTATTATACAGTAAGGCACAAGGCTCCTGAAAGACAGGAAACTAATTGTTTGAATTGGTAATTCTCATTTTTTTCCATTCTGAAACTCTATCTGCTCTGAGGACCTTTCTTGTGTCTATTCAGGAACTAGAGATGGTTTCCTGTCTATTGAGGAAGTGCACAGTAGCCAGAGGCAAAACAACTTAAAGACTTAAAATTCAAATCCTGTATGATCAGTGGGAAAACTGCATGCATGCATGTATCATGCAAATCCCTTTTCTAGTATCTTGGAAAGCAGCAGGCTTTTTTTTTTGTATTCATATGCTGTTGTGTTGTGTTTTACATGCCTTTTTATAATTGTTCTGTACCTTGGCTTATCTCAGTTCTCCCCTATTTCAGTGGTTCTGCCCGTGCTGCCTCCTCCATGTCAATCCCCGGCCTCCTCCCTCAGCCCCTCCCTGCTGTCCTGTCCGTCACTCAGCAGCCCCTCCCTTCCCCCAGAAACTTCTGTTAAGGGCCTCGAGTGATTGGTTCGGGAACCGGGGTTCCTCCCGCAGGTTATCCCCATTGGTCTCCCCAGCAGTCCATCTTCCCAATGTCCATACCCCCGTGTTTCCCTATGGGCTCCCTATCTTTGTTCCCTCCTCCCTTTATAAGGCGCTTTCGGACCCGGGGCTTTGTCTTCGGAGCGGGGTCACGCTGGGCCCTGGGTCAGTGCCTGAATAAACCCGGACTGATCCCTCCATTCGAAGCCCACTCCTTCTCCCACCGCAGTCGTATCTCTGCCTCACCCGCCAAGGCGAGAGCCTGAGCCCCCTCCTGACTCCTCTGGAGATCGGGAGAGTGTCCCCGCTGTCGCTGTGCCACAGCCAGCCGGGACGCTCCGAGGGTCACTCGGAGAGGCACAGATACAATATGCCATTGTATAAAATGGAAAGCACAGGTAAAGTGTCAGATCCATGATCCAGCTAACCTTTCATTCTGTCCCAGAGAGTGGCCAAGACTGGAAGCTCACAGGTCTGTAAAACATCTCTCAGTGCATTCTCCCAGTTCAAGGGAATTTGCTATTGAAGATCCTTTCTGTTCAGAACATCTCTACTGCCGTGTTTGAAAGCTGACAAACATATTTTATACTAATTTGCTTGATTCATTTTGTATCTGTATATTTGCATTCAAAATATTGAAGTTATAAATGCTACCATTTCAAGATTCAATAAGTGAAAAAAAATTCCTATTCTTAACTTTAAATCTACTGAATTACTTCTTTGTGTGAGTGCCAGTTTTCTTGAATGACAAGAAACACTGAGAAATAATTTCTGACAATTTTCTCTATTATAATGTTTAATTTTTACATCTAGGGCAACTCATGTCATAGCTGAAGTTTCTTGATCTTTTAAATTTATCCTTGTTCAGAAAACATTCCATACTTCTACTTCAACTGGTTACATAGTGTGATAATGAAGCCTCCTTCTGTGAAAAGTGATCACTAGTAGCAGTTTTGATGTGTGTGCTAGAGTTCTAGTCAGTGTTGAATGATTGTTTATCTCTTTTCTTTTAATTTTTGTCTTTTTGCCCGCATCTGAGTATTGAACTGTAGTTTTCAGAAAATTATCCAGAGTAATTCTAAGATGTTACATGCATATTTTAAGTAATACACAGAGTCTGAGAAACACAGGTCTCTTTACCAAGGCCAAAGTATTCTGCCATCCTCACACAGTGAAATCACACTGGAGCCCTGTGTGTAGCAGCAGAGGGTTGGTATTTAACACAGTGGAGCTTTGAAAAGTCACAGTTCTTGTGAGCACTGTAGAATTTGGACTGAAAAAAAAAAGTGTTTTTCTAGATGAACAGTTTGAAACACCTCATACTGACTGCAGATTGGCTATGACTGCTTTCTAGCTTTGATTAGCCTCAGAAAAGGTGTACTGGTGTAATATGCACTTAAGAAACTTAATACTCCCTCCAGGTTATCTAAAGCATGTCAGTATATATAACAGAACTTTTGTATGATAGCAAGCTGTTGAGAAAGCAGTTTGGAAACTTTCTGTCAAAACATTTATAAGAAACTGATACATGCTTTAAAAGCCTGCTTTCAAGAGCTTGTTAGGTGTTGCTATGTTAAAATATGATATTCTAGCCTTTTTTTTCCCCTCAAATTTATCATTAATTGATGTAAATGAATGTAGAAAATTTTTAGAAAAAAATAAGATGTAAGTGAATGTTCATGTACACGTACCTCAAAAACTGCATCCAGGTCTAATCATTGTAAGCATGCATACTACAGTTAGTGAACTGGTCTCTTGGTGTCAATAACAAAAAATATTATTCCAGTCCTTAATACTTAGTGTTTACCAGTAGCCTATTTTATGATCTAACTGCTAATTCCTAAATTACAAACTCCAGAATAATTTCCTATTATTCAAGCCAAAGTTACTATACTTAACCAGTAAGTTTCTAACCACATTTTCCTCTGTGCTAGCTGCACGAAAATAAGGCTTTTTTGTAAGGCTACATATTCAGAGAAAATGCTACAAAATTGCCCCTGTATTAATAGAATCCAGAGCATTCCTTGGTGGTGGCTCAGCACATTACCATGTGAGTTGCCTGCCCTTGAAAAGGCATAATTTGATCTTAACAGTTTTCCTGAATTCTCTGGTAGTTACAGAGAACAAATGACCACAGTTCAGCTCCTCAAGCTGAAAGCTGAGATTAGAACCACAGTGGTGCTGACGTTTATGTTTCTGAATTTCAAAAAGCAAAGGAAAGTTCTTCCTTGCAACTGAGCCTTTCTGATTCTAGTGAAAAGCTAGAAAACTGAAAATAACCAAGTGGTCCCAGATGGGTAGATTTTTTTTTTTTTAAATGAGAAGCTTCTTCAGTCTATCAGCTTCTATAGATATCTCTGTGTAAGGTAAAAGGCTGGGTTGTGTGCTAGAGCCAATAGGGAAGTCTGGTGAACACTAGGAAGGGCAACATTAGTACTCTTGAGCCTGTAAAAATTATACATTTTAAAATATCATCAGTATTGTTCAGATTTGTTTTAGCACACTTCATTTCAATCTCTAGAGATAAATCTTAATTACCAAGGAAAGGAGTGGTAGTAACTTAAGTGATATCCAAGAAATAAGTTTGCCCCAAACACAAAAAATTGAATAAAAGGCTGGAAAGCCTAAAAGAAAATAAATAAATACTTCATGTCAGCTGCTTTTAAGTGAGAGAATGGAGTTCAGAGGCCAAATGCTGATCTTGGCTCCAGAAGGGCAAATCCAGAATGGCTATCTGGGAAAACATTAGAATTGCCAAAGACTCACATCATCATGAATAAAACTAAAATTTGGCCAGTAGAAACTTCATTAGGAGGGAGTGTATCTTATCCTGCTAAGTTTGTTTTATGTTTCTTATATCCAAACATTGGTAAATCCTATTTGTAGTTATTTCTGCAGGTTTTTCCTTAGGTTGAATTTTTTTTTCCTTGAGTTGGCTTTGACTTGTCCAGCAACATAAGAGTGGCCTGCTATTAGGTCTTGATTGTGCTTTATTTAAGCAATGATTGTTTTTGGATTAGTGAGATGATGTGAAGTGGTATTATTAAATGGACATTGACCAGTAACAAAACAGAGCTGCTTAGGCAGATCTCCAGTTGGCATAGTGAGGCACAAGTTGGAAGCCAGCCTGGAGCAGAGGAGGAGGGAGCCTCAGCAGGGCACAGCACACAAGATGTCTCTGGCAAGCACATACAAGGAGCAGCTGAGAGGACTTGACAGATGAGAAGAGAGGGCAGATACTGGATCTCCCACGAGGATAAACAGAATGCCAAACCGATAAACACAGTTTATAGCTTACCTGTGGTATAACTAAGAAATGTGCCATAATAGGACTGGATAGTTATTTACCTCATAACTTTATATCACAGGGCTTGCTTAGCAAGACAATCTAAGCAATTTATCTTATAAAAAGGATAACATTAAGTTAAAAAGAAAAAAAAAATCGTTTATGTGCAATTAGAAATTGCAAAGCATGCATAGTACAGGTTATGGAAATATCATTAGTTAATCTGAAGTTCAACAATTATTTAAATTAGAGATTTCTTTTTTAACTCAGTAGTTGAATTCAACCTAATCTCTACCTTTGAGATAGTAAAGCCCGCTGAGGAAGGAATGAATTTTTGTTGTTTTGTTGGGGGTTTTGTTTTGATTCATTTACTTTTTTTTTTTCAATTGAGAACTTTATACTGAGAAAATGTTTGTGTGATCCTTTTCTGGACGTTTGCTCTGGGTTCCTTTTCTTGTGTTTCTGTCCATCACCCCCAGCTGCAGGCCTTGCACTAGTGTGAGCACACACACAGATGCATGAGCACAGCAACGTCTGCAAGGTGAGCAGTCTTTGAAACGGCAGAATTGAACTTGTAATTTATTTTTCCAGTCATCTCAAAATGCTGACACCACCACCCACAGAGGAGATGAGTAAGTGGGGATGATACATGAGCGAGAGACTGAGGCTCATGTTAAAAGAGGAATGTGTGCAGGGGAGAGGGCCTGGTGTGCAGGAATTTTTTGTGCATGGAGAACAGCGGAAGCAGATCTCTAGAGCAGTCTGACAAAGGGCAGTGCCTTAGTGAGGTTTCTCTGGAATTGCCATGATGGCATGAGTGGCCATGACCCTCTTATGATTTCTTTGTAATATATTGGCAAAGTCACTGGTAAAAGCAGTGCCAAGGATCAATATTCAGCCACACTGGTGAATGTCTGGATTGCCTCCTCCTCCCCTCCTTCTCTGACCTTGGGGGTTGCAAGGCTGTTTACCACATTTTTTTCCTCACTGCCTTTATGGCATTTTCCCCTTAAATGCTCTTTCAGAGAGGCACCAGCAGCTTCCACCGGATTGTCTGGCTGTGGGGTGTTGCGGAGCCAGCCGGGCCTCCCCTCACGGCGGCCGCCCCTCAGATACCTGGTACTAATGTGATCCTCCAACTTTCCTAGGAACATTTTTAATTCCTGCCCATAAAAACCTCCTGAGAACTAAATAGAACTTGCAGGTATCAATGGAGAAGGGAGTAGGATGAGGTGGACAATGAAGATTTCTTTGTGGTATGATTTGGATGAACAGCACTAAGTCTGGGAGAACCACAGGTGGGAGTAATCCTTCTGCAAGATTCCCGCCCCTAACTGAATATAAACCAAAATCAGCAGCCTGGGATTTTTCCTGGCTTTTACGTATTTATGATTTGGTTCATTAAAACTGGAGACCTACCTCAAGCTGTGGGCAGACCCAGGAGGGTGCTGGGGAGGACAGGGAGGTGGCATCGCTGGCTGGCAAGGTGGGCAGAGGAATCCCCCGGTGGGGACTGCCTGAGCCCCTCAGGAGCAGGGGGAGCCCTGTGCCAGCTTCCCACAGCCCTGCTGGGCATGACAGGGACAGTGGGACTGCCTGAGCCTCTCAGGAGCAGCAGTGCCAGCTTTTCACAGCCCTGCTGGGCGTGAGAGGGACAGTGCTGGGCAGCCATGTCTGTGGTTAGGCCTAGGCTCTGTGCTCTGCACTAGTGTCACCTCCCCTCTTTGTATTTTTGGACAGTTCTTAATTGGAACTCATTAAATGATAGAAGAATTGATGGTGAAGATGTGGTGGTATGAATTAACTTCAGGTGTGCATGATAAGCTATTCAGTGGAGCAAACTGGTTTGGCTATTTTTTGTTTGGTTTTTTTTTTTTTTTACTATGGAGTATACTCCACAGGAAAAGAGATTAAACTTAAAAATATACCCCAAGTTTTTAAACTCCCTCTTTCAGTGCCTACTATAACTAAAATATTTGTGTCAGATATGATGGATGCTGGTTATTTGCTTTTTGTTCTACTTCTTGTCACTGCTTGCATAAATTAATGTGACAAGTGTCATTGGTTGCAGTGCAAGATGTAACCAAGTGTATTCTATTACCATCCGTTAGAACTGGAATGGGGGATCTTCTGTTGATAAGCCAGCTGATAAGAAACCATCAAAAAGCAGTTTTTCCTTATCTCTTCCACGACCAGCAATAAGTCTTCTGCTAATGGGCCATTTGAATACCACTGATAAGCTCCTTTAACCCCATTGGGAAATGCTCCAGCCAGGGGGAGGAGCCAAACCTCTCTATCTGGATAAAAAACCTGAGGACTGAAATACCAAGACAGCCTTCTCCACTGGACTGCCAGAGAAGAGCAGGCCCATCCATCACTGGGCTTCTTCTCCAGGACCATTCTGCTTCAACAGAGCCATAGCTGATACTCCAGGAGGACTGCAGCCACCATTGCAAGTAGAGTGCTGCCAACACCCTGACCAACAGGGTGTCAGGCTGTACTCTGACTTTGTCAGTGGTTTTCTTATTGCATGTATTTTATTTCCTTTTTGTTTTATTTTCCCTTTTCCTAATAAATTGTATTTCTGACTTGGGGTGTCCCGCTGGTCTTGCTTCTCAAACCAGAACAAGAAGAAAGAACGGAGCAGAGGCAAAGGAATGTCACTATCAGGCAGCTCTGTCATCCATTCACTGGTTTTATTACTTGCTGCCTTTGGTTTAATTTCTTTTTGTCATAGTAATAGTAACAGAGGTCCATGAGGGGATGAGGATGTCTATACTGTGAAGTAGACATAGATTTCTTATAAATTCTGGAATGCAAATTTGGCATTTTGCTTGGTCAAGGATTATCTTAGTCTGGTTTTAATTTTGTGAACATACACATTGACATACAGAAGGCAAGGAGTGTTCAATGCCAGATGCTTCAGAATTAACTGGGAAAAGCTGTCTCATGCTTCTAATTACATCCTAAATAAAGCAGATACGCTGGAAAAGGGACTTCTATATAAGAACTGAACTGAACCATTGGGACACAGGGAAGAAGATGGTGAGGGTATTGTTGATTTTAATGTTGCTTACACGTGCAGCTCTGGAAAGACAAAAGGGGGGCTAACAGGCTTGCTCAAAGATAGCTAAAAGGGAAAAGAAGGAAATGGGAAGGTAAATCAGCAAATTATATGCTTGCGTACATCTGCTTGACTAATTCTGAGTAATGCAATTCATGAGTATTAAATGAAGCCAAAATGAGAGCTTTGTGGATACGTTCCTGGAAGTTACAGTATGTGCAGGACTCAAAACCTGGCCTGGGAAGTTGGGATAAGGTCACTAAAAAGGGGCTAATATGAAACCAGAGTTTGGAGTACCCATGATAACTTCGTATTTCATAGAATCTGTGTTCTACTGGTGGTACCTTTGAGTGAGCTGTCTTGCATGTACTCACATCTTTTGGATGTGAGTACACGTGGTTTTGACATGAAATCACAAAGAATTGGGATGTCTTCTGGACACTACAAAATATGAGGGAATTTGACTACTTACCCAAAGTGGTTTTACTTGAATTATAAGATGTTAATGCAGTTATCAATGGGATGTACCTTAGATATAGAGGACAGAAAAAACTTTTCAAAAGCATCCAGCTGACAAACTAACTTAAGTCACATTTTCAAAACTGATTAAGGCACCTACATTCCTTAGGCCCTTTGAATATTTTTCCTCTAGGGCATTTTGTGAAATATTTAGTGGAGATCATTATGAATTCAGAATGCAGAACATATTGATTCATAACCATAAAATACCTATTTGAGAATATTATTGTATATTTTTCGTTGTTTTATATTAATATTCTATTTTTTACAGTCAGCTGAAGGATTCTTTTTCCTCTGACAGCCTCTGGCATACAGTAGATACTCAGCTAATTATTGGCATGTATTCTTGAAATGGTTGCTCAGAAGATGACCTGTAGACTAAACAAAATCTGTGGAATCTGTTGCACTGCTTAAACAAACCAAACAACCAGTACTTAAAAAGGCAACAGGTAACACTATAGTAAGAAGTTATCTCAGCCTTTTTTATTACTTGTCTGAGAGGAAAAATTGTTGAATGCATTGTGTATGGGCCACATAATTTTTAATCCCTGATTTTGGAGGTAATCCAGAAGAAATCAGGCCTATCAAAAATTAATTACTCCTGAGGTTCAAGATAGGTTCTAGAACTTGCTCTGAGGGAAGCTTTGTGTAATTTGGGGGAAAAACTATGCAGCCATGTGTGATTGCATTCAGTTACCTTTTCTTGCATGTCCAGTCTTATTGTTTCTTAAATTAGGAAATAAATTCTTACATTTTTCCCCTTTCTTCAGTATCTAGAGGATTTCTTTCCTTCTTTCACAGCTATCTATTTTTTATTCCCCCATTTATACTTGCAGCTTGCTTTTGCAGGTCTGAAAAGTTTTGATATAAGTCTGTATTTTTGCCTTGTGATAATTTTGTAACTGCCTTGAAAATACTCCGAAAATAATATTCTTTTACTCCTTTTGTTTACCCATTTTTTTGCCAGGTGACTGGCAACTGGCTGTTGACTCCCCTTGTAATGTCCAGCTAATTTAAGTGCCAGAGATAACACAGAGGTGAGGACTAACTTCAGGTGAGGTCTCATCATACCCCTAGCTCCAGCAAAACACCTGTGTCCATTCCAGATTGCTGAAAAGCCATGCTCACTGCAGCTGCAGGTGAAGCATGTGAAGGTGTGTAATTCAGTAGCTGTTGCACTGAGATTCTTACAGGTTACTCGACCTCACCCACTGGCAAGGTCACCTCTGTCTCATTCACAAGGAAGTAAAATATTATTTTTACATTACATCTGTGAAATATATTTACTTCTAAAAAACTAACTTTATGCCACTTTACACCACTTTAAGCTGTAGATTGGAGGTCTATGGAGTGAATTCTGGGTGACAGGAAGATTTAAAAAGGCCAGGGAAGAAGTGGTGGCTCTTCTTCCTTCTGGAGTGTTTGGAGATTTCACAAAGTAAGATGCCACTTTCTTAGTTCAGTTTTTAAATTAATGATCAAATATGAAGTATATGGACTTTCATTATCTGTGCACTACTCTTCCAGTGGGGCTTTACTGCAGAAGAGCAAAAGTTTGGGAACATATATGGAAAAACTCTACATTTGTGGAGCTTTTTTACCTTTTAATAATATTTTGAATGAAACATTTGGGTCCCATAAATATGTTTAAAATTGACTTTTTTCAGGGAACACTGTGTGGACAGCTCGATGACTTTTTCAGATGTGAGGAGGTATTGGAGCAGGTTAAAAATAGTCTTTCCATTTTTGGGGAAAGGAGATCCAGGATTCTGGTTGGTTTAAAAAAAATAATCTTTTCAAACCCAATCAGAGTACTAACAGACCTGTTAATACTTAATATGAAAAGCTCCATTTTCACTAATACCAGACCCTAGTTTCATACAAAAAACCTCAAGGTAGCCTGTGTTTATGGAAAATCTTAAAGTACTGCAAAAGTAAACTCTGTGTGTGTGTAAAAAGTGACAGATAGAAAAATGTCCTCCTTATGTATTTCAAGCTGCTGTGTACATCCAGCTGTAGTTTGATCTCTTATCTAAATTGTAGGTGTCAGTATCACACTGCAGGATAGGGGAGCTAGAAGCTGATTGCGGTGAGAATGGTGTCTGGAAGCATAACTGAAAAAGTGGCTGAGAGTTGCAAGACATAAGGAAGGAGTCTGATAAGGACAAATTATTTCCTCTGGCATTTGTTTGAAAGATTTGATTATAGAGCCTCAAAAAACCCAAACCAAACTAACACACCAGCAACCAACTTTTCCAAATGTTAAAATTTCTTCTTCAAAAAAGATTAATCCTTTCATGGAGTGGAAGTTTCCTGGGCAAAGCACAAGTCCTCTGGGGTATTCACTATGGTGCTGGAGCCCTGGCTCTGAGCACCTCTCTGAGCCTGGCCTGGCAGCCCTGGGGCTGTGCCAGCTGTGGGGCAGCTGTGCCAGGGCCTGGGCTGCACTCAAGCTGTTTTGGGCCCTCACTGTCCCCTCACTGTTTCTGCCCAGGGCTCTGCAAATTCTGCTCATGGTGACAGTAACGCCAAGGGTCTGGCTCAACACATCTGAAAGACAAAGCACTAAAAAATGGTATCATTTGTGTACAAGGTCACTTGAATTATAATTTTTTCCAGATTGACTCCTTTCATATATCCCTTGCATTGCAATACTGGCATTTTATCTCCGGAAATGTTACTAAGCTAAAGATTCTCTCCTAAAAATGAGATATATTCATTATTTTAAGTGTGTTTCTCTTGCATTTTTTGCCTGGGATTTGTATGCCTTTCCAAGTGGTGATATTTTGACAATCTGGATAGAGTCTCTTTACCAAATACAAATGAAAGGATGGAGATTATCACTTGATAAAATACTTAAGTCCAAGACATAGCAATTGGTCCAATCTATATTTAGAACAACTGGAGGTTTAAATTACTCAAGAATTTGGATGAATGCACATTGATCAATACATATTTGTCTTCTAAATTAATTTTGAAAGTATATTTTAACTCAGCTGTTAGACAAGGCCTAAATAAGAATAGTCTGATTTATCTGCTTTTCCTGAGAAGAAAATGTAAGGGAGTGGACTGGCTATATGTTCTTTATTCACTTCTCAGCATTCCAGCATCTCATTCCCTTAGTAAAGTATAGGATGTGATGCTAAGCTTGTATCTCACACAGAAAGAATCTGATTACATAAGTTTATGATTTGATCTTCCTCTTAGTTTGGAAAATCTGTGATTTCACTAGATGATGTTCTATAATGAATATAGGCTATTATATTTTACCTACATATTTCATACAGTTAATGAGATCATCATATAATGGTTTATATGACCATAGTCTTATTTGTCCAAGCTTTTTCATGTTACTTATTAGAATATTCACTGGGACATATTTTTTAAAATAGTATACTTTCTGGGATCAATGTAACTGTTTTTTTTTTTTAAACCTAATGGCTTTTTTCCTGTTAAATATAATTGGGACTTCCTTCCACTCCCTCCCCTGAACTGTACGTGCATTTCCATATACAAAATTTGGTTAAGGTAAACAAAGAATTAGACCACTTGTTTATCATCTTGAATTTCACATGGATCCAGTATTTGTTTGAATACTACACACCACTTTTCCTTAGAAATTCTTCCTCACTCCACCATCAAATATTAGATTATTCTGGCAGATTGTTTTGCTGCTTCTGCTATTTCTGATATATGCCTTCCTAAGAAACCACCTTGTACATATCAAATTGCCAATTTTAGGAAAAAATGTAAAATAATTAAATTCCAACTGGAGTCCCAATTTACTTGCTCATTATAAGGTCTCACTTTGTCCCAGGAAAAGATGGATAGATTTGTGTGGAAAATAAAATGGAAGTATGCTATAGAGTATTCTTTAAATATCTTTATGAGAAAAAAAAATGTAATCCAGAAAGTATTTCTGTCAAAAAGCAATAGCATATAATTAGCAGCCAACGTGTAGTAGAGCTTTTCCCTGTTATATATCTAGCAGCAAAGTACTGACTTCTGTCTGGAAATTCCATTTTATTATGTAATATATTTTGGAGCAAATCCGCAACTCTGAAGCCAAGACACAAGTGCTACAAGAAATGGAATTTTCATTGCTGCAAAACCACTGCTGTATCTTTCAACTGCTTTAAATAAATCACTGAAAGAAAAATGTATGAACTAAATCTGGTACTTAAAAACCAATTTCCACAGCTTGCTGCATGGTATTGAGTATTTCTAAGATACGTTGTTGATGCAACAAACACTAAGCTAGAAGTTTTAGAAAGACTAAGCATATGACCTAATTGTTCTTAATTTTTCTCTTTAGAACATGATTAGAGATTTAAGAATTTCAGGATTCAGGAAGGAATGAAGATTGTTCACCTCCATATATGTCTTCATGTCCCTATGATTCATATCTGTGATAACTCTGGCAAATCCCTATGTTCCCTTTTAGAATGGCTTTATAATGTGCTTGGTACCAAAATAAATCAATGACAAAATGTTATCAGGGCTTAACTCTGAGATTGGTGGGGGGTTTTGCTTTTTTTTTTGCCTATTTTTCTTTTTTTTCTCCCTTTATTAATGAGTATATTTGTCCTTAAAGATGGTGGACAGTGAAGTTGTTGTATATTCCATGAAAGGCCTAATTTTACCTTCACAGGATTCTACTTTTTGAAATTGTGGAATGATGATAATTGAGAGACAAAGCAGAAAATATCTCTATAGTCAGGAGCAGAGGTGCACCCTGGTTATAGAATACTCAGGCTGTGCAGGTACATGGGCAGCAGATGTGAAATATGTTAATCAGGCAAAGAAATTAATTTTGTGTTATGTCAGGCATCCCTCGCTGTACTTCAAACAGGATATGTTGCCTTCAAATAACACTTTCTAAAACTGTTTGGTTTAGGTTAAATACATTATTTTTTTAAATGTAGTTGTTGTTCTGAATGCCTCTCAGCTAAGTTCAAGTTGCTGCTTATCTACATGTAACACTTCACTTATTTATGTGTAAATACATTTTGTAGCTGTTTTGTAAGATTACTCTGTTAATTTTCAAGGCATAGAAAACTGGTTTTTTTCAGCTGTGCAAGATAAAAATGCATTGTATGTGCATTCAGAGCTGTAACAATAATTTCAGCTCTAATTCCCAAGGCAGCTTGGGTATTAGAGCTGATTTTGAATGCCACCAGTGAAGGACTTGCTGCCCTGGCAGCTGATTAAAATTTCAGTCAAATCAGAACGAATTATGTCTGCGACAGAGAATTGGCATAATGCAATGATGTGTGTTACCTTAAAATACCTCTTGATGAGAAGGGATCTGTCTGCAAATACATGAAGAATTTCACTGAACTTGGGTTAAAAAAATGTCAGCTGTAGGATTTGGGTTTGACTGCTTTTGCTTTGAGGTAACCAGACTTTCATCTGCTAACTTGCACTCATTTAGAGCTGCATTCAGTATACAATGAAATAAATGAAGATTTTTTTTCCCTTTGTTTCAGATGAGCTGAATGAAGTAATCAGAAAGAAACATTTCTTTTGGTATTCTAGCTGCTTTATCTGGTTTTGCCCCCTAAAATCCTGGTCTGGTGGAAGGTATTCCTACTCATGGCGCGGGGATTGGAACGAGATGATCTTTAAGATTTCTTCCAATCCAAACTGTTTTATGATTCTATTTAATTACTAGAGAGAGTTTTCAGCAGTAAAACCCCACTTTAAATGTGTAACTTGCTTAGGCTCAAAGAAGCCCAGACATTCAAATAAAATACTAAAAAGCATACTTGAACTCCTGAGCATTTCTCTAAAGATTGTTAATCTGAAAGTTGTCACGTTTCTTCTGATTAGCTTTTGGGCAGAAGATCCAGAGTTTACTTCTTTTAATGATGCAAGAGAAAAAACTAAAATAGCTATGCTTGCAAAGACTTCACTTTGATGGAATGCCAAGAGTCATTGTAATTTATAGTTTGAATTAAAGATTACTGGTTTCCCAAAACAATGCACTGTGTCCCAGAAGGACATTATTATCAGGTCCTTGTTAGTAAATGGCCTCACAGTATGTAAGTGCTCACATTCTCTTTTTAGGAGTGTTTGTAAGTAGTCTTACAATGCTGTGAAATAACATTTCATAACAGTAACATGACAAAGTTGTTACCTCATTATATATTGAAGCAGCTTTATGAGCTAAAACTACAGTTGTAGAAAAACAGTATGTGTGGAATAATCAGCTACTTTCTGATAGTGACTAATGTCAATAGCTCTGTTTGTTTTCCTATTTATAGTACCAAGTTGAAAGGAAGTCTTTCAATCTACTGTGTAATTAGTACATATTTTCAGCTTTTTTCCCCTGACCTGCTATCCAGTTCTTAGAGGGAGAAAGAAAATGAGTGGAAGACCTAAGAGTACAAAGTTCCAAATCTGCAACAGGAAAGGAAAATAAATTTGAAAAATTAATCCCTTTGGGTCCTGGAGTCCAATTTTCCAGACACAAGCTTCACTGGAATCCACTGTTACCACTGCCAAGGAGTTGAGTTCCTTTGATATATTTTGTTTACTTATCCAACTAATTTTGACTTTTTGGTCTAGTATGTTTAATTCCCCACCTACTGAAAACATATCAGCCTATTTCATTCCTAAAGACAAACAAAAATAGGCACCCCAGCTGTATGGGCAGGAGACTATCAATTTAAAGCACTGGCCTCTGCTTCTCTTTTATGCTTTTATTTTCAGCAACAGTGGTTCAGACAGCCAGGTAAAATGCTGTGGCTCCTGGCTGGTGTGTGACCTCAGTTATCACCAGTCTCTGTTTGGTCAGAAGAGCAGTGCTATGGCAAATCTTCCGACTCTGTCCAACATCTGCTGAATTTCTCTTGGGGCAGGGATGTGGTGGATATGAAAGGCTGTCTTAGAACACATCAAGAAAATGAGATAAATGTAGTTCCTAGTATGTACAATTCCATGTGGTGACAGAACTGTTTGTTTGACTTTTGAAAATATTGTTATCCATCCCAACAAGAATTTCTACTCTCCACCCACTGCTGCAAAACCAAAACAACCAATAAGCCAAACAACAAACAAAAAAAAAAATGATTAAGGAGCATTTCTAAAAGAGCCAGTCTCAACTCCACAGCAGTAAACTGCTGACCTCTTGCTTGATGGGACAGAGATTCCCACTGGTGGGAGAACTCATGTTTTTTCAGCTTTACCTTCTTCAGAAGGAAAAAAATAATTTTGGTGCAGAAATCAGATTTCAAATGGGAAAGCTGTTCTTATATTCTACCTGAGCAGTGCAACATTGCCGGTATTTGTAATAGAAAGTTGAATAATGATGCTCATTTTCAGCAGCTTTATTATCTAAATGGATTTTTTTTCAACTGCTTAGCAAAACACTAAGAAAATGCACAGAAACGGAATTAAATAACATTGCTGCTTGGAGACTTAATTTATGGTGTTCAAATGTTAATGTTTGCCCTTAGGTAAAAGAAAACATCAATTATTAGAAGGAATTATGTAATAAATGTAATATAATTACATGAATTATATTTGAACTCATAGTGGCCTTTCACTAGAAGGAACAACATTTTTGTTTAAATGAAAGTCAGTGATCTGTAGGCTAATTGTTTAATTAAGCAAATTTGATCTATTTACAGTGAAAAATTGTTCAAGTTAAGTTTAAGAAAGCTAGTGTATTGTGCCTTAACTTCAAATGTCTAGTGGTTTTAATATCCCACTTGTGAATGATGAGGAGGGTTCATTTTAGATGTTTATGTAGCACTGAATTCATATTTAGTCATATATAAGGGAAGTTGGAAATTGAAGAAAGTGATCTAAAGAGTTCTGATTTTCTGTGAGCTGCACATGTATGGTTCTTCCATGAAGAACAGACTCACAGACTCCAGCATCAAAAGTAGAAAGTGATTTTGTCTTACGAAAATAATTCTTACCGAGAAGAGAGAAAAACTGTCCCTGAGCTCACTGCAGCACTGCTGGTTTCAGTGCTAACAGGGACTGGTTTCTTCCCAGTGAGCACTCACTCTGAAAAACAGCCCAGTATCCACCAGCAAGATTAAGCCTTTTCTCAGCATTTTATTCCTCTAAAGAACCAAGTGTAAAGAACCAAGAACCAAACAAAATTCATCCATAGGTAGTGTAGCTTGAATGAGTTTTGTTTGGAATGCATTATCCAAATAATCAATATGGTAAAGGACATACAGGTAATTGTAAAATAGTAACTGAAGATGAATGGTAGAAATAAACTCAGTGATGAAAATACACTGGTAAGGCCTAGGGAACTGCTAACTGGAGCAGTGTTGTGCTGTCCAGATTTCTCTTTTCTTTTGGGCTGGGCTGACTGACATCAAACTGGTTAGCAGTTGGAATTGTGCTGTTCTCTTTATTGCCGTGGTTTCTGGTATAGTGATGAAATATACTTTTTATTAGATAGAAGATATGTGATGGGAGGTCCCCAGAGAGTTTCTCATACTATGATAGGCTGGTCATTTGTCTGTTTACTCCAAAAATAGGTTCTCCCACCAAACTAACAGTAGAATTCTCAACTTAGTGGTTCATTGGAAGATGAAGTCCAGCTACTTGAAATTTGAATAGCCAAAAGCAGCATCGCTTAAACTATGACTTGTGGAGTCTTTGTGGATCAGCGGGATAATTCCTGGGATCTGTGATGCACTAAGTGATGCATATTCCCAGGCAGTCCCCTCCTGTCAAGTATTGGCTGCAGGTCTGGCTTCAGGAAGCAGGAGGCTGGCCAAGAGGCAGTCATGGGGCTCTGGGGATGGCAGCTCTTGGGAACTGGTCATATTTACTCATCTTGGCTCTGGCAGTCTGTTTCCAGCCTCTGTCAATGTTGGGCCAAAGAGATTTTAGTGTGGGCTGAAAGCAGACTCTAGGCAGATCTTTTGAATATTGATTTTACTGCACACAGCCCGCTGATGTCATACACATTGGCATCTTTCTAGGGTTACACTCCATATACTAATACTTGAGGATGTCCTGCCTGCCATACCAGAGGAACTAGTCACCGCTGCTGAAATGAAATTCTGTAGCTTTGACTTAATTATTTAACTCAATTACATTTTTTTCCGATTAGTCTATTTTTCTCCAAATAAAAAGCATGATAATAACACAATTGCTAATCTGTAATTTAATGGGCACTCGGTGCTATGAGGCTGAATCTGAAGCCATCCAATTAACTCCTTGAATGTGTTGGAATGTGTTCATGCAAATGAGGCCTTAGGTTTTAGCTTTTATATTTTTCAGATTCCGTACTGCTTTAGTGTGTAGTTCTGAGCTTCATATTAAGAGATAGTAAGCTCTCTTCACAGAGCAGCTAGACAAAACCATTCCTTTTCTAGCCTGGGATCAAGGACAACTGATCCAAATTTCAGGCCCAAGAGCATAAAGAATGTAGACTGAAGAGACAAAAACAAGAAGGGTGGGACTTCATAACCTAAAGCTATAATTGAATAATTAGCTCCAATATGTTAATGGAGCTGAACTTAGAAAAATGAGAGGTCTCGTGACCCGTTGTCCATTTTGTGACCATTTTGGGTTCATCTTGGGTGTAGCCCTGGCTGGGCTCTTGTACTTCCCAAGGTGTATCTGTTGAGGCCTTTAAATAAATCCCTACTTTATTCTTTAACTCTGTCTAGCCTCTGTTCTAGGTCAGCCTTGGCAAGGCATCAAAAACTCAAAAATGGGTGGAGTAATCAAAACTTCCTTTGCCCTCTCTTCTGTGGAAAAGAGCAACTTAGATGTTAAGTCACCACATATCTTTGTCTTTTTTTTATTTATTTGCAGAGAATAACATTTTTGTCCCAGAGTATAATTGTGTTTCCAAGGTTCAGGTCATTCATATCAGTCCAAATAGAAGACGAAAGCTGGCCAGAAGTACATCTGGAAACAATGTTAAAAGCAGACAATTTCTTTATGCTGAGCTATTTGGAAGATCTGAAAGATGAACAGAGAGGACTCACACCTCTGATCTTCCAATATGGCAGCAAAATGTTTGAATTACTCTTGTAACAATACCTACCTTTTGGATGGCTCTCAACAGCTGATATTTATGGTTTTCAATTGCTTATTTTTATATTACAATTTAAATCATAACCCTTCTAATTAGAGTAATCAATCTCTTACATGTGTCTATGGCCCCACCCTGTTCATTTTGAGAGATGAATGCAGATGCCAGCATATGAAAATAATGCCCACTAAAAAATGGTTTCTTGATATGCCTTTACAGCAGCCAATTGAAACAATTCTATCTTTAGCTTTAGTATAACAAGAGAGTATTTTTCTAGCCCACTACTAGGCTCAAAAATCCAAAGTACTTTAGTTATATCTTTACAAGATCCTAGCTTTCAAATTATATTTGGCTTTTTTTTGTTGCTTTGTTTTCTTTTCCCCAGTTTTTCTAAAAGTTAATCTGGCAGGCTGCCCTCTTGTTACTTCTGCAGCAAATGCTGGGTTTTTTCTCCTGGAACTCTCAGCAGAGTGTGATGATAGAGGGTAGCTGAGCTGTCTAAAGCCCAAGATTGAAATGTTATGACATGCTTAGCAAGGGCCACTCTGGTGCCCTAAACCTGACATTAGTCTCTGCCTTTGGGTCATTACATTCATGAAATGAGGCAAGAGAATTCTGCAGTAGCACAATTGCTTTGTTTTTCAGTCTTGCTCGCTTTCATCCTTTCTGTTCCTAAATTTTTGTGTGATGTGTTTTAGTGCTCTTACCAGCTGCCACTCTTAGGCAGAAGAAACTTTTTAATGCTGAGTTTCAATAACTTCAGATTCTTCAAATGGATCCAACTTTTCTGTGCTTTTCAGGAACCCAGTTAAAATCTTGGGTCTGTGGGGAGGGTAATAGAGGTAAAAAAAAAGGCTGCATTTCCTTTAGCTGACTGGAGAGCAATACTGTAGATTTAAATCTTATATTTTCCCCTCCATATTACACTCATTTACCTTTGGGATCTTACTTTCCTTCCTGCTTGCTTTGCTTTCAGTTCTTCATCAGAGCTTCATTCAGTTCAGTATTGTATTTCTAACAGGAAGAAAGGAAAAAATTCCACAGATTAAATGATCCAAAGAAAAATATTTTCATACCCCTTGTCTTGCTATCTTTAGAGATGTTATTGTAAACATTTTTTTTATTCTTTTAACTGTCTTATACTGGATCTGCATTATTATTATCTTGAGAGGTGCTTGAATAATTTTAGGTTATCACTTATTTTAGGCTGTAATTCTTGCAGTTTTATACAACATACATTGATGCATTTTATTGTTGGTGGGCCTTTCTTATTTGGTTTTTTAAATTATTATTTTAGTGCCCTCATTAAAAGTTTCCTGTGGGATATCCAGAGCCCCACATTGTCCTTTTCTTTTCCAGATAACTTCAGTGGTTTTCATAAGCACTGTTCAATCCAATGAATAAAATTTGTTAGCTTGGTTTTTCTGAAGTTTAAACTGAAATCAGATTTCAAAATACTAATAAATGACTGGCCCTTGTCCTGACTGTAGGCCCGGGTAGCCTCTTCTGACATGATTACTGCAGGTACCTTTCTCTCTTGCCTATTCCTTTTTCTGGCAGCTGGACTGCTCTGCATCAGCCCTTCACACTTTTTGCCTGTTTAAATCCTTAACCTACATTCCCTATTGGGCTGTAACACTTCATTATTTCTGCTTTGTCCCAGCACTGCACACTTGGCAGCTGTGCTTTGTCCACATCAGACTGCAGAGAAACGTGCAAGAGTAACAGTTCAACAGTCTATACTGAAAATTACACACTTGGCCACCGTTCTTAGCCCTGCTGATTTCCAGCTCCTGTCTTCTGACATAAGGGATGTGACAGAAGAGTTTTATAATATATCTGCAGGAGAGTTTATCCGTTTTCATCTAATGCCTGACTTTGAGCTGGCCATGTGTTTTTGTCCTGAAAACTTACTTCAGGGAGTAGATTCTCTTTTGGCAGAAAACATCCAATGCTAGTTCCTGGCTTTCTCATTTATAAAAATAATTAATCAACATGAAATATTTTATGTAAATTTTCACACATGTTGGGAATCACCACAACATTTGTTAGACTGCACTTTGACACAATGGTTGAAGGAGCTTTTATAACAAAGAAACCAGTAAAAGTAGATAAAAAGAGGTGAATTATGGGGTAAAAACTCTGGAGGGATTGTTCTGAAGGAAAGTGAATTGAATACATTGACTATTTGACTTTATAAAACTGACCTGTTTAGAAGTAAAAAACATTAGTACAGAGAGGGGACTGTGCTAGTGATCATATTTAAAAATTTACTCCATGTGTTCATCACAGTCTCTGGTTTTCCTCTCTTGTCTATCATGGTGCTTCATGAGATTGTTTTGCCTGTGTAATGTAAATATTAACACTGGTTGTACTGTCTTTTTGTTCCTGGAAGGAGGGAGAGCAATCTGTCAGGTACAGACATGTTAAAGAGCCATTTGACAAGATGTTTGATTCCTTTTTAAGTATTTATTGTGGTCTGAAATCCATCTCAGTTGAGATTTCCCACTAAAAGTCTGTGGTGTCTTTAAAGTGCCTTTGTTGTCTACTTCCTGAAGGGTTTTTTTTGGTTGTTGGGTTTTTTTTGTTTGATATCCAAACTCTCTGCTTTTTGTTGTTGTTGTTGTTTTTTTTTTGTTTTGTTTGATATCCAAACTCTCTGCTTGGATATCCTAACTTTTTCCATTCCAATTACAGTGTAGACGAAGCCCTAGCAAATTGAGTTTGGCAGATGACAAGTATTTGTTATAAAGTCAGGAGAGCGTGCATCCAGAGTCTGGACTAGTTATGCTGGAGACATCATCCAATCTATGAGAATAAAATTATTGTAGAGACTCCAAGAAATATTTTAGAATGTAACTAAATAACAGCACTGAACTTGGTTCCTTCTGTAATTAAGAAGGACTCTGGCAGAAGGAATCATTAAATGCTTTTGCAGTGTTTGATGTCTGTCAATAAATGATGAAATATGTTGGATTTCCATTTGAGTAATCTAAAAAGTGCATGAGTAGAACAAGTATAAATAGTGTTATTTTTTCCCTTCTTAGAAAGGGAAAATCATGATAAATTATTATACAGTTTGGTTAGCTAATATGAATAGTTCAGATAAGAGTCCATGATAAAAGATAAAAGCCCATGAAAACTGAGCAGTGCAGCATTAGAAAACTTTACCTTTTAACCATGCTACTTGAACTTCCTTCATGCTGGCAAATTCATTTTCATAATTACATGTGCTTTTTTATGTGTTTGGTACAAAATTATTTTCTGTGTTAAAGTGGCAAAATACAGCTGTTTAAATTTCCCTCTACTTCTAATTGGACCTCCTGAGTTTTGCGGAACTAAGGACTGTGACTGAACAGCCTCACTTTTTTAAAATCTCACTTTATAAAAAAGTTATCAGCCAATGGGTACAAAATTAAAGGATCTCAATAAAGAAGTCCTCTTTTATTTGCAGATTAAATCCTTGCTGCTAAAGTCAAGAGTGAAACTCTCCTTGACTTCCAGAGGGGGAAGGATTTCATTTTAAAAGAGAGTAGGATGTGAAATTTAGATTTCCCATTGGCTTTTGTCCAATCTGTGTCTCACTGGAAGTAGGTACCTTGCAGCTCCTTAGCAGAACATTACAATATTGCCAGCCTGTAATTATATTGCATCCAGAGTAAAATTAATTTATATTATGCTAAAATTCTAACTGTTTTGAGAAATATTTCTTGACACTCATGCTTTGATTAGTGTATAGTCTGAAGGTTATATAGGGTAGCAAGGTGGTTCTCAGGTTCTATAGAAGATCATTCTGCCTTATGAAAAATGCCAGTTTTGAGGTACAACAAAGTGTTTATCACTTCTCGATGAAACTTATATTGTTAATTATAATTGGTCAATAGTATTTTTCTTTGTTAAATTCACTTATATTAACTATGTAAATGAGCTCACAAGTAATTGTATCTTTATGTGTTTTAGAGACTAGTACATTTGAGGGATTTTTTCTAGGGAAACTCAATAAATAGCAGTCAGCTGTTTCAGTAGTTAATGCACAGAGAGTATCAGAGGTGGAACTCTTGGCATGAATTCTGTAATGTTATTGTCTCTTCACTGGACTTACTGCGTGACATTGCACATTGACCTGGGGGAAAATAGAATAAATCTCTGTAGATACGTGGTTGTCGCGGCGGAGGGAAGACCCAGGTACTCAATATGAGTCGTCAGCAAGGTTCCGATTTATTGACAGAATGCAAGCTCCTAATATACTATGTCTTAATGAGTTACTACGTATTCTGTAATACAATATTATGATTGGTACACGTTTTACAATATCAATCCCTCCCATAGCTCAGCACCTGTGGTGAGCTAATCCCCTTTTCTCACGCCACAGGCATCTTGTTGCTTCTTCCCTTATCTACCAAGGATATGGGGCCCCTGTGGTTTCAGCATAGAGCTCCCTCTAACTCAACTCCTACACGAGATAAGTGCAGTGTTAGCAGGATGTTATTCCGTTAGCTGTAAAGGTATTGCATGTCCTTTGTCATGTAACCAATTCTCCACACGTGGTGACAACTGTTTCCAATCTGTAAAAATATTTTTTAATTTACCTGCCTCAGGATGTTTCCAATGTCTGAAAGCAGTGGTTTACATGTTACAGTGATTGCTTTAGCAGAAACTGTGAATCCATAGATTCCCTGCTGTGTTTATCTGGGAATATTTTTTCCAGTCCCTAGAAGTGTCATGAGAGAGACACACATTCATTTTGGGCTTGGACTAACAGTTTACAAGTGTTTAGCTCTGTAAGCAAAGCTGTACTCATGGTATAAACTATTTAGCAATAAGAATGTAATTTTCCCCTTATGCTAGAGCTTCCATTATCATAAATCCTTCAATAGTTCTTTTCTGCGCTATTTATATACATTTAATTAGAGCATATGCCAATTAAGAAATAGGAAGAGATTGTTGTGGTCAGGCAGCACTGATACATCCACTTATCTGCAGATTAGGATCTAGCAAGGAGCTAAAGCAAGACAGGCTACATTTAAGCCCCCTCCAAAGGCTAATTAATATCTACCAGCAACTTTCAGGTCTGGAGTCAAAGGGGTAACAGTGATTAAAAAAACCAAACCTAACAAACAAAAAACCCCACAAACAAGCAAACAAACAAAAACCCCACAAAACAAACCCCCAAAAACCTGATTTGCCTTTTCTAATCTTAGACCTCTCAAATTAGACCTCCCTGCACGTGATCTGAATTTGTAAGTCCCTACCCGAAACACACTTCCTTCCAAATTCCCCCCAGTCCATCTTGAAGAGGAAATGTTGCCATCAGAAAATGTGCATAAAAGGTAGAGCAAAACCAAATGACAAATTTTGGAGGTTGTTGTGGTATCTGTGCCTGTGTGCTGTCTCTAACTGCAGATGCGTGGTGGCAGGATTTCTTACATTCCCATGAGACACTAAACTGCTTAAGATCCTTACACTATTTGTGAAGGATATGGCAGTCATTACCATCAGAGAGAAATACTTGATAATAATCTTATCTATAGTGGGTGAACAAGAAGTAGCTTTTTAAAGCAAAGAAAAAAGATTCATAGGCTTTCTCACTCTTTTTTTTTTTTTTTTTTTTTTTTTTTTTTTTTTTTTTAGAAAAGGACAGTAGGAGACCTAAGGGACAAGAATTCATAATTCAGTTTTGAGGACAGATACATGGTATTGATGGATATGCTGAGTCTATTGAGTATATGCCAGCACTAGTATTTCCTATAACTTTCAAGCTGAATTTACTTGTCACCTTCAACATTAAGGCAAAGATGTGTGATCCAAAAACTGGAGAAATTTACTACTGGCAACATCCAGAAAGATTATTCAATCATTATTCACTTCTGCAGATGGAAACTGCTTGCTCTTTGACTTTTAAAATAATTAATTGTGGCAAGTTAGCTAAATCTAGCAAGTGTGAATGTAAACATATATCTGTAGTAATAAGAGGATACCATCAGTATACCCAGAACACCATCTCTAATTTTTTTTTTCTGAAACAACTTATTGCTATTAAAAGTAATTTTGTCTTCTTGAATTGTAAAGTAGGGGATTTTCAGGTGGTACAATTGGTAGCTCTCAATGAATTTCTAATAATGAAGACACTATTTTATGCACCAAATAACCAGTTGAATGGCAGAGTAACAGTAACAGGCATTGAAGGCTTTTTTTGGTGGGTGGAAAAGGAAAACTGGAACTGACAATTCCACAGCATATTGAGACTACCTCACCCAGAACACCAGATGCAACTGGAGCATTTTTCTATTTTTCCTCCCTCAAAGCTTTTTTATTTGATTGTATTAAAAAGAAAGTTGAAAGATAAGAACTCTTTTTTCCTTCAAGTAAATGTTGTATTTTCATGTCTGAGAATATTAATTTTGTTTATAGTGGCAACTGCCATGTCAGTTTTTTTAAATTTTTACATCTTATATACACACATATATATAATGATTAGTACATTAACTGAGTCCAATCCACTTCTAAAGTTATTTATTTCTTCTCTTATGGGAAAATGAGTAAATAAATGCAGACATGGGAAAAACTTTTGGTAATGCAATCCTTATGAATGCACCCTGGCTTTAAAATAATGAGATAAAACTGTCCAGGCAAACAAGAAAAGTAGAAAAGAACACTAAATTTTGTTCTTATTTTCCTATATAGACACAATAGTCTGAGAAGCTAAGGCCTTAACCCATATTCTTGGAAGCAGGAATGCAAGAGGAGTAGTTGGAAGGAAGGAGTAGAGCCCTCACCCTTTATTTTTAGCCCCCACAAGCAAATAAATAAATAAATTATTCCATTTATCCCATATTTGGGGTGGATTGTTGCTTAAGTGATAGGGGTGCCCATTTTGTCCTTTCTATAGCCAGTCTTTGGTATGAGCATATGAGCCTTTGGCATCAGAGTGACCTGCTCCAGCACACCTGAGCACTCAGGAAGGAGTGACACGGACAGGAGAAATGGGCTTTCCCTCAGTGCTGCACCAGCGCCTTGGGTAACCCTTCTGTTGAGTCACTCACTAAGGCATGAGGCCAGGGTGTGGACTGGAGTGTGCCTACTGAGAGACAGAGCAAAAATTCTTCCACTTTACAGTCATGCTAAACCCAGAACTGGTCCATGTCCTTCTCTGTGCTGGTGCAGTCCTTCCTCTGCTTTTCCCTCTCCACACAGGTTACTGAATTTTAGCCTCTATTTAATGGAACTTCTGTTTAATGGAAATTGCACAGCTGGTCATGACAGTGGGCTCCAACATCCATATCTCTCACTTGGCAATATATATTTGGATCCTCTCAGGCTGAAGAGAAATCTGGTTGGAGTTTCATGGGCAAATAACCTAATCATTAGGTGATAAAAGAGAAGAACAACTTTTCTTCCTTTTTTTTGCTTTGCAGGTGAAATTTAAAAGGAATGTAGGTTGGGAATGGCTTTTATTTGCAGCTTGGCAGTTTTCAAAACCCTTGTAATGCATCAGTAGAAATAAGTTACAGAGCAGCTACCTGCATATTCTGAATATTTTTTGCTCTTTTAGGTCATCTTATAACCCAAAACTCTCAAGTTGAGCAGCTGGGGAACTGAGATCCATAGATAAGATAAGTCACCTATGTGTTTTGATTTTGTTGTTTGGTTTGTTGTTGATGTTTTCCTCCCTTAGGCAGTCTTTATGGGGTGGGGAGAGCTGTTGGCCTTAACTTCAAGTAGGTGAACATCTGCTGTAACTCTCAAAATGAGTACATATATTTCTGTGGTGTGTTTTGTGCAGTAAATATATGATTATGTTGTACGTTGTATTTTAATCTTCTGTATCCCTCTCTACTTGCAAGAGAACGCCTTTCTCTCTCGTTTTTTAAACATTTGTTCTTTCATAAAGCCACAAATGACAACCTAAAGAATAACTAAATATTCATTCTGCAAACCTGATGCTTTTTTCATGTGTCATGCTTTTTGCATTAGAACATCACATGGAAAAATTGCTTTGTGCTGAGGGACTGATGCATGTCTAATTGGCAGAGGCAGAATTTTATACAATGTTTAAACTAGAAATGATTGGAAATTTCATGTAACAACGATATATTCTCAATTGGTAATGCAGATTTTACAAACTAAACTTTTTAATGGATGTTAATTTTTTTGAGTTGTTTTTTCAGATGGCCAAAGTCAAAATTAATTCAAGTCTTTAAAATATGCTTGACCCAAATCTGAATTTTATTATTTCTTATCTGAATTAAAATGTTATTTCAAAACATTCCAATAAACTATGTAAGTGTACTGCTCTCTAAGGACATTGCTTTGATTCTTTATCATCCTAAATAGGTCTCCCAGCTGGCCTGTAATTCCCATAGCTTATATAATATTTGTGAGATCTGGAGCTGCCGTACTGCTGCAGATGTAATGGTTCAGTATTGATTTATTAATTTAAAAATTAGTTTAATAAAACTAAATTATTTCAGGTCACTTTTGCAAGAGGAAAAAAACCCTCATTCAGTTTTAAGAATATCACAAAAATAACACTGAATAATCAAAGTATGGTGCACTCTGAGTGCAGACCTTTACTGTGTGTTTAATCATTTTGATAATTTCAGGATATGTTACTGATGAACCTGTTTGAACAGCTTTCCATAGATATTTAATCAGATAAAGAAAAATGAACTGTTACAACCACATAAATATTCAAAATCTGTGAAGAACTAAGATTTTTTTTTTTCCAAATACCTACTCCAAATCAAATAATTTGAAGAAAAGATTACTTGTTTTTGTTATATGCTGAAGTTTTGTCAGTAAGAACTCAAGTAGGAGCACATCATGAATGCTTCTCGTTACTCATTATACCACTGAGAGGTACTCTGAAGTATGTTAAACCCCAAGAGTGCTGATCTACTTCCCAGACCTACTCCTCCAGCTCCTCCAACACCTACTGAAGATGGTGTGAAGATATGTGCACCAACAGATGGTGTGCAGTTCAAGTAATAGCAAGCTTCTATTTGATTTTCTAGAAGCAGGAGACTAGAAAACCATTTGTTTGTGGTTTAGTGGATTCATCTTCAAATAAATATAGAACTACACCTCTCAAATGTACAATTTTCACTGACTAACCATAGTTAATTGGAAAGGACAACTTCTTTTGTTCAAGTTTAATATTTAGCAACCAATAATTTAATGCCTAAAATGCTTTACTAACTAGAAATAAAACTCTATGCTTGAAAACTTAAATCTCTAATCTTGAAGGAATTCAAGGTCTTTTGGGGCTCTCAAATGAGCTATGAGCTTTCCAAATAACAAAATTAGATTTTAAGATTTGTTGCGGGGATTCCCCCCCCCCCCAATAAAACCATAAAAACCCCATAATTCATCAAACAAACAAAACCTCATTATTAAAGTGGAATTTATCATAGTTATGACTAAACCTTGGTTGTAGTTGTCATTTAGACCAAGACATAGGCCTTTATCTACACTGGAACTATAACTTTGTATAGCATTGGCACATATTATGAAATTAGGTTAGCTGAAAATTTATCTCACAGCAGTCTTCTACAAAGTCATATCTTTATTATAATAATCTTTGGAAAATGAAAAATGTAGTGTTTGGAAAGAATGGAGTAATCAAAGTATTTTAAGAGGAAGCCTGGCCAAGAATGAGAATGGATGGTTGATCTTTGTCTATCACTTGAGAAAGCTACACAAAATTATGATATGAGAAAGTTATAACAATCTACTAAAAACAGTCCACAGAGGAAAGCATTAATTATGATGGTGTAGAACTGGAGAGCATAACAAATATTTGAATTTGAAGAGTTAGAGAATGGTCTGATAAAGGAATTAAAGTGGAGTTTAATACTGACAGTCCTGACATGTTTTCCTTTGTACTTGTCCTTTTAAAAGGGAATTCCAGTTCATGTTCTGTCATTGTTAATGTAATACAGGAATGTGAATTTTAAATGATATCTCAAAATAGTGTTTCGCAATAGAAGACTTAAAAGAACATCTACTTAAGATATATGAACTTATCATAAAAACAAGTGATAAATGCCCAGCAGAGAACAGATTTATGTGTAGTAAAAACAACACATTAAAATGGTTGTGTGAAGCACAGCATGCATATGGCAAAGCAACCATCTATAAAAATGTGTTGTAAGCACAATGAACTGTGAAACAGAACTACATTTAAAAACATAGTAGGCAGCACTAATCAGTGTTGCTGCTAATAAAATGACACAGCTCTTCACTGGTTTCTCAAATAATATTCAAACTCAAATAATATTCAAATAAGCAATTATGAATGATATAAAATGCTTTATGTAGTCAAAGTGTGTTGCAATCATACTGTTTTAAGAATTAAATAGCATGAGGAAATAGATTTGAATGGGATGGGTAACTTTTGCAGAGCAGGAGGTTGTGCACAGGCTGCAGTGTAACATGGAAATGGGTGTGATGACACAGGTGTGCAAGTACAGGTTGTCAAACACTTTGCCAATTACTTTGCAGAAATATTGAAAAGGTGGGATTGCAAGGCAATGTTATATATCATACTGTGGGGATACCAGTGCATCGTTAATGTACGTGCCACTATTAGCAATAATAAATTACATTTATCTGTGCACAAAAACAATCCATCAGACTTCCCACAGGAGAACATCAGAAGCTGCTGAGAAAAAAAAGCTTACTGTAGTTGGCAGAGTTTAAATTTTGATCATGTTTTGGCAAAGTTAAAATTATTAAAGAATTGTGGAAAAGGTCATCAAATGTCATGTTACAGTGTGAGACTCTCCAATGTGCATAAGCTCATTAGAGAGCTGATTCTCTGTCTTCTGACTTCAAAATCATAAGAACACCACTCTGATTTACAGCAGGAATATTTAGCTTCGGTGTCAGAAAAAAAAACGAGTAGAAAACCCAATTAAGAGTACCTTAATGGGAAAAAATCACTACACCAGGGTACCTTTAAGGTTTTGCAATCCTTCACAATTGGAGATAAGGTCAGTCAAAGTCTTGTTCTGTGTGTAGCTAATAATGCTTCGTTTCATGCACTAAGGGGTGAGTTCTGCAAAGAAGATCTCTTGCAGTTGCACATTTCTGTGCTAGCAAAAGTGCTGAGCAGAGCATGTCCTGAATACTGCAAACCTTCAACTGTCTTTGTGGTAGATTTATATTCCAGTGGTTTCTGTGCAATATTACTTCAGCAGTCAAGGACCTTTTATTTTAGCGATGCTAGATGGGTTGAAAGTAGGATGGTCTCCAGCTTGCTGAAATTATGAGAAACAGAAAAATATTCTACTATATGGCAATAAAAATAATCCAAAGGTACCCCATGTTTCACATTTTTATGCTTTAAATGGTACCTGCACAGTTTGCTTATAAAATCAAGAGCAGACAAGAGTATCAAATTCCATATAGATTTCAGGATATGTCAGCTTTCTTCCAGGTCTAGGATATAATTTTGTTGTGCTTCTTTTAACTATTCCTAACTAGATTGTGGCAAAATATTGGCTTCAGATTAAAGTGTTCAGCCAGATCCAATCAGGATGAAAATTTATTGTACAAATGAGTATCCTGGAACATGGAGATCTTTCTAGCCTGTGAAGATCACTAAACAAACTCATTCTCACTTTGTCTGAAATAAATCTCATTCAGTTTGTTCTTTGAATGCAGCTGAGAATGGCAATGGGATGTCTGACTAGCTCTCAGGGGGCCTTCAGTGATGAGTCTGGAGTACTGATGAGTGCAGAAAGATCATCTGAGATGCAAACTTACACAGCTGAATCAAATGTAAGAGTAAGAATTATGTTCAGAGTGTGGAAAAATTCATGGAAGTGTGATTGAGGAAGATGTCATGATGGAGAAATACCATATTTGTTTGTTTATCTGTGACTTTATTTTCAGTGAAAAGCTGTGGTGGTAGAGTTGAATTCTGTGCCCTTGCTGTACTGATGTTTGTTGTTTTTTTCTCAGCAATTATATCATTGTGTGTCAAACCAGAGAGCATTCTGAAGAAAGAGATATGATAACATTTGCAATTCCATGTGTGAACCCATAGAACTGTGAAGGTGGTATTACTTGAGAAGGAGGGAAAGAGTAGAGTTCGCTGAGGAGCAGGACACAAGGAAAAATAACTCAGGAAATGCTTGATTAATCTCTCAACCCACATGCAGCTCTCTCTTGGGTCATGTTTCTCTTTTTTCTTTGTGTCTTCTTTCTATGTAACTAATCTGCAGTCAGCTCCTCTGCTTGAACCATTTATCCTGGTCAGCGGCCAAAAGAGCTCCAAGCACCCACTCTAATATCCCGAGTAATGTTTTCACAGTTGGATAAACTGTGCTGCATGAAAACCTTCCCCATACCCTTCACAAACACTTGCTATTTTATGCCTCGATCAGGTACTGCTTGTTCCTTCACTCTGTCCTGGATGCCTGTGGCTTTTAAGTTATGCAGACATTTACCAGCACATAGCAAAGAGCACTATTGATAAAACCTGTCTTGGAAAGTGAGGGAAATTTAGACCAAGTGTCAAAGGCTAAGAGGAATTGATCTAGAAGTTTCTATTCTGAAATTAGTTTAATTTTTTTTATGGCACAAATATAAATCTCATTTTTTCTATAGGGAGCTTGTTTTGCTTCCACAAAAACTGACAGCTTTCAGTTGAAAACAGAAAATCCCTACTGTTCTCAGTCTTGAGTAGAGTGAAAAAATGAAATCTGTATATCCTCATGACAGGAAAGACAGAGCAGCTACTACGTTGAGTAAGTATGTGTTAACCATGTTACCAGCTGAAATAGCTCCTCCTGGCCCCTATTAGTGTGGGACATGGAAGCATTTCTCAAAAGCAAAATGCATTTGAGGCTCTGTTGTGCTTGACTTTACCATACAGTGACCCCACACCACTCCTGGCACGCTGGCTGGGTCATGGCTGCACTGCACCACCACAGGACTACCTGAGGACTACCAGTTTATATCTGCATCTCAGACATGGCCAGAAACTGAGTGTTTGACCAATGCCATGCAATCTGCCATCCTTGCACTTTTTAAATGATTCTTAATGGGAAATTATTGCTTATAGAACAAGGCTAAGGAAAGTCTCAGCCTAAACTAGCTGTGTCAGAACCACTAAAATTTCTGAACAGCTGCCTCCTATTTGCATTTTAATTTATTATTTTTGGTTACCAGCAGAGTTCATATCGTTTAGATATCATTTAGATAAATCATTTATAATTAGTCACAATTTGGAAACTTATGGAATGTGCTACCAAAATAATGTTAATTTTAAATTAAATTTTTTGCAAAAGATTTTACCACTAGAACATAATATATGTGCTTATATAAGCAGATCAATATCCCTTTGATGACCCACACTGAAGCAGGAATTCAGCACTATGTAAGGAATAATAGTAAGTTGCAGGGAGGTATAATATATACCAATAAAACAAGGCCTACTAGCAGAGGTCTCTAATCTTAGCTGGCACAAACATACAAACCTCAGTGCATCCAAGCTGAATCCAGAGACAGTGGAGCTTGATACAGTTCATAGCACTGAGAAGTCACCTCTAGAGCAGCTTAGAGAAAAATTGTCAATATGGGCAAGGACGTAAATGGCTTTGGCCAAAGCCTGGTCAGACCTGCCTCACAAACTTGCATTAATTTAGGACTGTTGCCTACTCAAACATTCTTCAAAACAAAGTCAATCAGGTACTATCAACTTTTTTTTAAACAACCTACTTTTTAATTCCCTCTGAAATACCAACCTGTTTATTTAAAATAATAGAATTCATAGAAAGTGATCTTAAAAGGTATAATAACAACATAGGAATATGTTTTGCCCAAAATAACTGTTTGGAGACTTTATACAGTTAAGATTACAGAAACAAACTGTAATTGCTGGGATCCACATGATAGCATAGGCATGTTTTTGTGGCTGGGACATAACTGCAGATTTCAATTTGAAAAAGCTATGCATGGTGTTTTGGGGTTTTAGAAAAGACAAATTACAAAACTGCAGGTATTAGATTTCCATCCAAATCTTTTTATATTGGTAAGCTCTTTCATTCAGGATTGGCAATACAATAACAAAAAAAGAAAAAAAGCAGAATTTGTACATGCTGCACAAAAGAGGGGAACAGAGCCAATGATTTTTGTTGTTTATATGTATCTATGGATGACATTCAATGGCAATTTCTGATTGCATTCATCACAAAATGAATGAAGTGTGATTGCTTCCATGTTCATGGAAGGAGAATCCTTCTCTTCACAAAGTGGATTATGTGAAAGTTTTGTAGTGCAGTTTGTGTCACTGCTATATGATTTCCATTCTCTTCTCTGAATCTTTTAGTTAGTTTTAGAGGCTCAAAGAGGTTTCGAGACTTAGAGGCTGGGGCATCCCTATAAATCTCGTCCTGAACGGAGGTCTGAAATCAGTGTGTCAGTGAAGAGAGGCACTGGGGATATTGAGTGTAGCTGCTGTAACCCCTGGGTCCCTTTCTGCTTCTCACCATTGCCTGGAGAATCTATTCCAGCTGCAGATAAGGCAAAACACATGCCTCTGCACACTGCCCTTCCTCCTAGTACACAGGACAGAATAGAGCAGAGCAAATGCTCTACAGGATCCATATGAGAAAAATTTTCTCTAGTTTGAAACACTTCATCATGAGCAGGGAGCAGATGTTATTCAACTGACTTAAGAGCTTGATACATAAGGGCCACTTAGAACAATTAGCACTAATGTAAGAAATGGCAATTAGGTCATGTTTAAAAGATAAATGACAGTGTCTTTAGCTGCCTGTGCTGTCATAGCAGCACAGATACTACCTCAGGCTGACATCCAATTATCTGATTTGCTTTTAGGTATGTTCTTAAGTTTTGCCGTGGCTGCATAGCCAGCAATGCCCAGATCACTGTGGCTGTGCTTCTGCCTACCTCTTATCTGCAGTGTTCTTCTTAAATAGCTTCCAGCAACAGAAAAATGGTAGCACAGAGGTAAGTAGGAACACACCATACTGAAAAACTATATTTTGTATAAACAGCATTAGAGCTCTGTACTCACTAAAAGCTTAATTCTGATTCTGCTCCTGCAAGCAATAGCTGGAGTAAAAATATTAAATATTTGCACAAGAAAAGTGATGTTGACACATAAAAATAGAGCATGCTGGAGAAAAGTATGATATTTTGGAAATGGCTCTGTCCTTCCAAATGACCTGGACAAGGAATGAAGGACATACCCTGCAGTGACAAATAGTAGACTTAATGAATCTTTTCCGAATTTCCTAGATACTGTGGTTGGACAGAGGCTGATATGGTTGCAGTAAGGCAGGCCTGCAGGATAAAACTGCTGCAGTTCCTCTGCCCCCTGTAGCAAATGTGCTACAAAATTGATATTGCTCAGACAATCAACCTCCCCAAGCAAATCAATGCCTGCCTGCTCTTGAAGTGCCTGGTTTTGTCTTGTTAAAGGAACAGAAGTCAAGAAGTTACAGCTGGCGTTCTCTAGAATCTTTCTCTTGTTTGCCCAGAAAATTGGGATTTGTTTTTTACTAAAGTTTCATGTCAGGGTAACATTTCTTTCAGCTTTACGACATTCTCATAGCACTAGCAGTAGATGTATAAATAGGGTTCCTTTTCAATAATGTAGGATTAATGGTCAGCAGTTTCTCATCTTGAAATACTTGTGTTGGTGGAACATCTGCACCAAGTACAACATCTCTAACATGTACATTACCAGTGTGCAGTAGTACAGTGCAGCCTCATGAAGAATTATTTGGAAAGTTTCTTCACCAAATATATCACCCTGAGTGAGGTCCTTTGTTGAAAAATCCTTCCAGCTACCATAAGAGTATTCAAAATACATAAAATTCTTTTATGTGTCAGGGACTTATCTGGAACACATCCATGAAAGGCTGGAAACAGTGAACAGTCTATTACCAGTGTCAAATATCAAGGATCCAACTTCAAGTAAGTGTTCTTTCTATATAAAGGAGAGTCCAAGTTTTATATTCGAGTTAAATATTTAAAAAGTTGATCCCAATACCTATTGGGGTGTTAAATATACTTGATAGCATCAGAAAAATTGTGTATCACATACTGTGGAATAAAGAGAAGAATGAGCTAGTATTTTTCTGACTCAAAATACGAAACCAGATTCCAGGGCAGATTACGACTTCTAAAAGGAGGTTCACTGTGAATAGAAGAAAAGGAACCATGCCAGAGCAGGGTTCCCAGGAGAACTGCAGTTGAGTCAAATTTCTTTTTTCTGGAGACGGTAGAGTTAAGAGGGTGAACAGGGTAGCACAAGATCTGGTCACACTTCCACATTAACACATTGCACTATGCATGAATTTTCCTCTGACCCAGGGTTAATTTGAGCTAATTACCCAAATTATCCTTCCTGTACAGTCCACTTTAGTGCAGGACAGAAGGAATTTAAAAGTGCTAGATGTGATATTCATTGTTTTAATGAAAGTTTCAAGTAGAGATAAAAGTTCTATTTGCTTTGGAAAGCAGCCATAGACAAAGTTTATTTGCTATTTCAGTGCCAAATTGAACTGCAAATAAAGACAGCAATTCTCTTTACCCTGACCACAAAGCACATGAACCTTTAAGCCAGCTAAAGGAAGCCCCTGTTTGTGAAAATAATGTGAACATTTCAATTTATGCAGTCTATGCACGCTTTCTTGTGTTTAATATGGTTCTCCTCCAGGATTTTAGAAATATTTTAATATGAAACTGCACCTCTATCTATGTGTAAAGGCTGGAACGTGGCTAACAGCTGGTGACTAAGGTGTCACCAGCAGCTCTGCCATATGGTTCTTTACAGTCTGGAATATAACTGTCACTGCCAGCATTTCCATCCCCCCCATGGACTTACTGGCACAGGCCCACTGTGCTCCTGTACCTCAGTGAGTGCAGATTTGAGGAATGAGTAAGTCAGAGGTAGGAAAGGGGGGTGTTTTTTTAGTGTGTTGGTAACTTATGAACATTCTCTCCTTTCTCTGCAGTGAAAAGGACAGTGATGCAGCCCAGCTTGTGTCCTCTCAGGCAGCTTTATTCCATGCATGGTTTAAATGTTCTGGGAAAAATACTTGGTGCACTCTTTATTTAATTAGTTTGATCCTGAAAATCTTTTATTTCCCTTAATGAAGGCTTCTATGAATCTTTCTTCACATAATTTTCCAAGAAAGATTCTTACTCATATGCTTTCAGTGTTGATAACAGCATGGTCTTTGTAAATGTAATATTCAGCCTTTGGCTTGCAAACAAATCTACTTTTGTCAAAAGTGTAAACCTATGTACAAATACATCATTCCCTGTGTTTAATAGCAGTGATAAAGGTAGAAAATGTTTAACACAAAGACATAATGTTTGTCTTGTATAACGTTTAGCTGATGGTTAGGACTTTTCTTCTGATGATTGTCACTTCTATGTCACTTCTAGAAATAGCAATATCTTCCAGAATAATTTAGCTTTGGGGAAAAGTGATGCATTTTATTTATAAATAAATTCTGGTTTCACGTGAAAACTCTAAGTGAGAGTACAGCTAAGCATGAGTAAAAGATTTGTCTGCTAGTACACCACTCCTTGTTTTCCATTACAGCTTTGCTAAAAGATCATCAGAGATTGTAGATATCTTTCCGGTTTCTACCCACTTATTGGAAACAAGATTTTTTTTGCTTAAGGGTCCCTAAAGCAAGGCACAATAAAGGAAAACTGAAAGTGTACTTTCCCAGGGCATTTCACATGGGACAGGCCATGCTAGCTGTGATGTGGGAATGATCCTTCAGTAGATTTTTCTTGAGCAATACTTCATTCTGCACTGCAGAGAAAGGGGTTTCACAACATATTTCAGTGGTGTGACATATTCCTTTTCAAACTCCTTTCTTCCGCATGTAGAGTGTGGCCACACAATACCCACCTGCAAAACCCTACAGTACAGAAGTCAGTAATATATAGGACAATTTCAAATTAATATTTGTCAAAATACGATAACTGTAATGCTGATTTTGGAAAGTGTACCAAGAAATGTTACATGCTTGATAAGAGAAATGTATCAATTTTCTTACATAATTCAGAAATTGGCAAGTATGTAATCTAGAATTTCACCACCTAAAATCCACCTGAAATGTGCTTTGCTTTGTAGTATCTGCCCTGTGGCTTGAATTTTTTACCTTATTTTGAGTCCCAACCCTTCTCACACTGACTTCAGTGGCGTAAAATTGAGATTACTTATCTCAATGTAAGCAGTCAGTTACTGATTGTGAAGCAGTTTATCTGGGATATTGCTCTTGATTTTTGAGATTTGCTTTCCTAAATATTAAGACCAACTTTAACTTTAGAAAGGGTCAATAAACCAGCAGACTGAAAGAGTTTACAGATGAATGACTGACTACTATTTCAAGCTGTTTTTTCTTTTGTTATTCTCCCCTACTCCCCAATAATGACTTGGTTTGTCAAGAGAAGTGTTTGAAAAGGCATATTATTTTTTAATAACACTGAACCCTTTAACAAAATTAAAACTCACAGAAACATTCCTGGTCTCATGAGCACTTTCTATTTCCACAAACTGGTGTTTTCCAAGAAACAAATGGTTTTTGCAAAAGTTTCTGCATGCCCTCCAAGTGTGAAACACAGCATCTTCCCCATTGGATCTTACCACTTGTTAATAAAGTCAGCTGTAGCCATAGCAAAGACTGTGTTAAAGACTAAAGTTGAAATTACTTGCAGTTTATTTCATTGCATTTTATGATTCACATTTTCATTCTTTATCAGCAGTCAGATTTTCTGGAGTATGCCAACAGAGTTTTATTTAATGTTTCAAAAAAATGGGATGGGCATCTGCTTCTTCATATTGAATAGGAAATATTTTGGTAGTCCTTCCTGTCTTGCTGAGTGTGAGGTAGAGCAGCTGTAAGAAAAGTCAGAAAATGTTTAATTCATAACATTTGTGCATTTTTCTTCATAGAATTTTGCAGATGTTCCTTTCTGGTGTGGCTTTTTTATTTGGCTTTGCCTCTGCTTTGTTCTCATGTTTCAAATTTCAGTATGAAGTAATAAATGACTGTGGTACACAGAGAATTTACAGATGGGTCATGATTTCCATAACCGTTTTGGAAAAGCCATATTGCATTCAGCTTCTGACAAAATGCTTCAAAAATACAAAGATCATTAAGACTTTATTGGCACACGTTCCACGAAAGCTGAATGAAAAATATAAAACACTGAAAACAAGAAAAATTAGCATTTTCAATGAGTTGGGAACACTGAAAACGGCTTGTGAATTACTAAAGTAAAAACTGTGATGAGCAGATGGCCTCAGAGGGCATACTATATTGAAGAATTGTGCTTCCCTTTATTCAAAGTGCGCCCAGGTTGTCCAAAATGAGACATTCAGTGGCAGTCGGTAGCCAGAGACTGCCAAATTCTCTGCCCCCCTCTGCAGGCATGCAGAGCCCGAGGAACAACGCGGGTGCCGCGCTGTTTCACTGGGACAGAAGGGGGGGAAGAGGCTCCCCAGGCGTGCAGAGGCATCTGCACCCTGTCACAGAACCCCAAACCTGTGAACTCTGGGGTGCTGGGTGGGAGGAGGGAATGGCAGCAGCTGTGCCAGGACTGTCCCTGCCCCTGCCCCTACTGTGGCTCCCTACACGGGGTCCTGGGGCTGCATCATCCCACCTGACCTCACCTGCACCAGCCAGGAACCATGGCAACATGACTGGCAGGGTGAGAGGATGGGGGCAAAATACTAAATACAGCAGGGTACCACCCACTCCTGGCTTTATTTCAGACCTACAAACACCTATAGATATAAGCTCCCTTCAATATTCTTTAAACAAATCTTTCTCTCAAAGTCATACAAAAGATCTCATTTTCCGTCTTCCTCACACACGCGCAAGCACACTGCTTCTTTTTTCCTTCTCTTCCAGGAAACAATTTAAAGCGATTTTTAGGTTTTGGAATAAACAAGACTAACACAGATAATGAGATAATACTAGCACAACATTAGATTTTGTAAAAAACAAAAGCATTTTGACTTTAAAAAATAATCATTTTTATGCTAAAGATCAAAAATATGTTGAAAAGTTAAAAGCACTACATGATAGTGTCAGTTACTGAGCTGTTGATTTTTTCCTGCAGAAAGTCAATCCCATAGGAATGTGTTTTAACAATTACAAAGATGTACAGAGTAGGTAGTGTTTTTTGTGGTTTTTTAAATTATTCTCGTTTGCTTTTTTTCTTTCCTCTTGGAGAATTTTTGCCTTGCCACTGGTTCTTACCAAGATCCCTGCTCTTTTTCCAGAAAACGGACTGTGTTGACCAATATTAACAAGCACCCCTTTATACCTTTCGTTCAGAGAGCACAAGGATTCTTTTGAGCTCTGTAGTGAAGGTTTCTTGCTGAAATGTACACACTGAGCTAAGCTCTGCCCTGGCTTTGCAGCACTGCATCCCCATTGAGCAGGTTCAGAGGGGTTACGTGGGGATAACTGAAGCTGACCTCCTGACTGCCATTATAATAAACAAAGAAGAATTTTCTTGCTTCCTTTATAAAGGTCCATTTTCATTGAGTCTTTCTAAAAGCCACATTTCAGGAACTCAATTCATATTTTGAGCATCCAGGCAGAGAATCCTAAAAGCAATTTGTTGATCTAAAGCAATGATTTTTCAGACATTCTGAAGTAATCCAGCAACAAATCACTTTTCTCTCAGTGATGAGGAAATGGGACTGCAACAGAGTCCAGGAAAGTTGATAGCACTCACATAACTTCATGTGTACCCTGGGAGCTGGCTCTGGGTTCTCACTAGGAACTATAGATATTTCCTGTTTGGTGAAATTTTCTTGAGCCAGCAAGTGAGTGAGGAAATTTGAAAGAAAGAACTTAAGGCAAAATGCATTCCTAAAAGGTTTTTGTTTTAGTTTTGTTTATTTGTTTGTTTGTTGTTGTTGTTGTTGTTGTTGGGTTGTTTTTTTTTTTTTTTCAGAAAAAGACAGTTCTGACTGATATTTTACAGTAAATTTTCTGTAAATACCTGTAACTTTTCTAGTACATACAGCTGTGTATGGAAGTATGTGCACACACCCACTCATTGGGAGACATGTCAGGTAAGACATGACCTGCACCAAGGATGGGTATTTTGCCATTGGCTGTGTGCCCCAGCACAACTCCTGAAATAATTGTTGCCTTTCTGAGTCATCTTGCACAACAGGAGGCATTATATTTCAAAACACTTTTTTTAACACAAATCATACTCTGTCACGCTTGCTTCTCTCTCTTCCCCTCCTCCTTCAGTCTTATGCTACTGAAAAGTTCCAGCTTCCAGTGGTTTCAGTTCATGATTTATTAAAGTTATTGCTATCTCCTGAACATCTCTAGATTCCTTTCAGAGGAAAATTCTGACAAGTCCTTCCAAACACAGCTGGAAGCTACTTAAACCTTCTCCATTAAAATCCAGCTGCAAGTAAAATGCATCATTTCTCACTGCAATCAGGTACCTTTCTCTGCTGGAAAGAGATGGTCACATACTGCAGCCATGTAATCAAGCACTAGTAAGAAAACATCTCTTTTATTTATTTTTAGTTTTTCCATGCACATATAGAATCGTGAGCTCTGTGGGTCTTAAATGCCCTCCTGGGAGGGCAAGCTAGTATCCAGGCAACTATTCTTAAGCAAAGGATTAACTCAAGAACTGTAGTATTTCCAAAATATGCAACACTTTGGTAAGGTCAGCGATGTATTAGGAACTACACAGGCAGGATGGAAACCCTGAGATAACAAAAAGCTAAAAATGTTAATTCAACATGTATTGATTAAGCAGGTATTGGCCTTGTTATGATGTTTTATGGACTGTTTTTTTTTTCATTTGAAGATAATATTTCTTAGCTGTCTATCTACTACTTCACTATTTATCAGCTTTGCTAAAGGGTGCGTCAGGGAGGAACTGTCTTCAGGTAACTCCTGAGAACTGGGAGCCTCACAGCAAAGAAAAACAAAGCCCCCTGGATAGCCTGTGTTCAAATGGCAAATACTTTGTGTAGAAGCTGCCAAAAGAGATGCGACCAGAAAGGAACAAAATGAATAGAGGCAATGATGGATAGCTGAGAGGAATTTTTCATGGCTCTGGAAGTATGATGAAATCTCAACTAGATGGAAGAAAGGCAGAGCTTGTGAGGAAGAAGCCATAAGAGAAATAAACTTCACTTAGAGGTGTCCTCTGTTCCATGACATGTGTTAGTGACTGTCTTAGACCGTGGCATGTCTTTTCAGATACTAAAGAGGATTTCATCAAATCCTGCTTATAACTGACACTCAGGCTGTGAAAATAAAGTGCATACAGTGGCAAAAGAGTCAGCTCTTTCAATATGAGTGTGCATCTGAGAGTGTGTAAGACCTTGGTCTTCGGAGTTTGTTGTTTTAGTGAAGACCACATTGACTTTTTAATGATGACCTTCCTTACGTTCATTTTCTTTTTGACATGAACACTTAGAACTCACATGCCTTTTTTTCCACCTCTCTCAATATTGCTGTAGATGAGCCTAGGCAAAGGAAGGTCAATTCTTTGATTCCTTTTGCTGATATGTAAAAGTATCCAATGATTTGGTATGGCTAAACATTTAGTTTGGTTTAGTCTTGGTAGTGGGTGATCTCTACAGAGCACTTTATTTTGCACTGAGGCCATCCAGATTAGTATTACAGACTGTCTAACAGTTGGGATTCTACAAACATTTGCTACCTGGATCTGTGCAAGTTCCTCAGACAGCTTTCCAGACCCACACAGACAAAAGTTCCATTGACATGAAAGGCTATATTCATTTGCAAAATGGAGGGAAAGGAGCAAGCAAAATTTTAAAGGATTCTTAGTGCATTTATATAGCTCCTGCAGAAGTCACCAGCTTTAGTTCTAGAACAAATCTTTCTATCCTCATTGTTACGTTGCTTTGCTTAATTGTTCCTTTGGACTTCTTCATGCTCCTGTCTGGGATCTTTTTTAAGTGTCTCCCTGACTAAAACACTGCCAGCACATGGCAGAAACGGTGAAGAACAGGTCCAGGTTTCTAAACTCTTACATACATGAGTAATTTTAGTAATAGGAATAATTCCAGAGAAGTAAATGGGATTTACTATGCAAGTAAAATTACCTACATGTATGTTTGTAGGATTGGACCCAAGACATGAATTATAAATTGCAAGCTTTTACATTTTTTGTATCTTGCAGGCTTTGAATTTTTAGCCAGAAAGGCTGATTTGGCACCCCTGGAACCACAGCAACTAAAATAAGGAAGAAATATGGGCAAGAGCAGCAGTTGTTCTAACCTACTAATTTTGGGTGGTGGCAAAAAAATTGTAGTATTGTTGCTAGCATTCCTCAATTTCAACCAAGTGAAACTTCACCTTTTTTTTTTTTTTTGCAAACCGAGGTTTTGTTGTAAATATAGTGACACTTCACACCTTTGAATAAATAGGAACCCTATATACATCCTACTGGAATGTTATCCACGAACTGAAAGAGTATACACTTTTCCAGTTCCTTGTTTCCATTTTCACAAAGTACTGAGGTATAAACAGCAGGGGATTTTTTTCTTTTATAAAAGCATAAATCTGATTATTACTAAAGAATGATATTTTTTGCCCTGACATAAATCCATGTTCATCACAGAAGCCAAAGGATACATCCCAGTTAAGTATATTCAAATCTGGCTGGTGTGAAGGGTTTCTGCAGACTCAGTCTTACTGCTCACTTTAGTTTCCTGTGCTGTTGTTTCATCCTCATCATCTCCTTGACAACTCTTGCCTTCCCCTGGCTGGACTTTTCTAGTGTAAGGTGTTGCTGCCAAAATTGTCATCATAATCTATTCTAATAGAATAGATTTTCCTTTTCCTTTCAGCATCTTGAACCCATTTATTAACTTCTCACCTACTCAGCACATTATTCTCCTTGGTTTTACCTTTAAAGATACTACACAAAATAGAAATTGTTTTGGCCCATATCCTCTTTTTCTTCCATTTGCTTTTCTGCTCCTTAATATCTCTCATTACATCTCTATTTGCCTACCCATACCTATCTTAGCTTTGTTGCTTACCACCCCTGTCTCTTGGAAACATAAAATTCAGAGGAAAGAAAACATAATTTCTTTGCTGGCAGTTGTCTCCATTATGAATGGATTTAATTCTTTTTTCACATCTTAAGGAAAGCTAATATTGTTACTCTTCACCCCCCAGCAACTGAACTTCCCATTTTTTGTCAGGCCAGCATGAAGTCAGTTTTAGAATATTTGGGACCTTTGCTTTATGTTCTGAGTAGCTGTGTGTATTTATGATACCACAGAGATGTTGTAGAAGCATAGGCAGTGAATTGTGAGCTGACAGATTAAAAAGAAAGAGCAGAGTTACAATGCAGCAGGTGATCATCTTGATCTCATTTCCGAGAGCCTGTCCTGTCCTCCTCACAAATCAGCATGGATCGAGCAGATGTCCAGTGAGATGAGTGAGGAGATGCTGGCTATACTGGCTGGGGGACAAGCAGTCTGGGCTTGTACCCTCGGTTCCAGGCCCAAATGATCTTGGAGGATCATTTGCACCCTATCACTGCTGATTCCCCCTGCTCACTGAGTCCATCCTTCCAGCTGATGGGCAACTTGTGTTTAATCAGCTGGGTTTGGGTGGAGGGTGCAACCCCCTGCGTGATTTTCTGCATCAGCAGAACTAGATGTGACCACAAGATTGATACAATACCTTGGAGATCTGTTGCTTCTGTCAGTATTTCACTGTTTAATCTTTGATTTCAAGGACAGAAGTTAATTCTTTGTGTACACTAATTACAACAAACCAGTTTTGTTTAGCTTGTTGAGCCAACTTGACAAAACAGAAAATACATACAGCAAATTTTAGCCTCTATTTTTCCTTCTTGGAACAACTTCAAGTTCCTTTATTTCTAAAAAAATAATTAGCAGCAGGACCATAGCTTGTACTGAGACACAATTGCCAGCCACAAAAAGTAGATAAATTCTGGGAAATTTGGACCTTGAGTAACACTGTCCTGGTGGCTGAAATCCTTTAGCAGAGGGTGTCAGGGACTGGCCACTGAATATTGTTCTCTTCAGCCCAAGCAGCTGTCCTACAAGCACACTCACATGGGGAGCCCCTTCTTGGAATGTTTTGCAAGTCTAGAGAAGCCATGTGTGACTGCTCATCAGAGCACAAATATCTTCATTCAAAGAGATATTTTCTGATCTGTTTAAATAAGTCAGCAAATCACTTCCCTTTTTACAAGCATGTCCACTTCAGTTTAAAACCATATACAGCACCTTAATTTTGTCAAGACAGCAATTTTCAGCAAACTTTATTGTATTATCAATGTCATCAATATCATCAGTTATTATTATTATCAATATAGCTAAATGACAAATGACCAAATAATGTGATGTCATGTACAGGCAATTGTTCTTTTTCTGATGAAGACTTAAGTGTTTCTAGGCTCTATTTAGCATGACATGTAAGAATTCCTGCTAACTTCTTCAGAACATACAGGATTAAATCCATGAATAATAGACACAGTGCCTTCAGTGAGGCCAAGACTTTACACATATTTGGCAATTAAATTTAAATCACTGGCAGACTAAGTAAAATTTTCATTTTTTCGCAAGCTTTCTTTCATTAATGTAATTTATACTTTCATTGCAGTTTAATTATTACCATTTCAGAGCAAGGGTGTAACACTGATGCTAGGTATTTGAAAGAAGAATAATATTGAAAAATATTTATGTTAATGGAGTATTGATTTAAATGTCTCAGCATGTGTGCAGCATACTCTTCAATAGTATAAAAACAGTTTTTACAGGATTTGTGGATCATATATTTTTCATATGTATTAATATGATTCCTTTAACCAGTTCATTAAGGATAGAGAAGGAAAATAATCAAATCTTGCACACAAAGTATGAATTGTTTGACTTTGTGCTTCCTCTGTTGAATACAGTTATTTTCTATTCTACATTTCAGTTCTCTGTTGTGTTGTGTTTTACATGCCTTTTATAATTGTTTTGTACCTTGGCTTATCTCAGTTCTCCCCTATTTCAGTGGTTCTGCCCGTGCTGCCTCCTCCATGTCAATCCCCGGCCTCCTCCCTCAGCCCCTCCCTGCTGTCCTGTCCGTCACTCAGCAGCCCCTCCCTTCCCCTGGAAACTTCTGTTAAGGGCCTCGAGTGATTGGTTCGGGAACCGGGGTTCCTCCCACAGGTTATCCCCATTGGTCTCCCCAGCAGTCCATCTTCCCAATGTCCATACCCCCGTGTTTCCCCATTGGCTCCCTATCTTTGTTCCCTCCTCCCTTTACAAGGCGCTTTCGGACCCGGGGCTTTGTCTTCGGAGCGAGGTCACGCTGGGCCCTGGGTCACTGCCCTGAATAAACCCGGACTGATCCCTCCATTCGAAGTCCGCTCCTTCTCCCACCGCAGTCGTATCTCTGCCTCACCCGCCAAGGCGAGAGCCTGAGCCCCCTCCTGACTCCCCTGGAGACCGGGAGAGTGTCCCCGCTGTCGCTGTGCCACAGCCAGCCGGGACGCTCCGAAGGGACTCTCGGAGAGGCACAGATACAGTCTCTCTTCTCTATGAAGAGACTTACCCTTTTCAGAAGTCTTTTTCTCTTTCCTTTCTTTTACTTTCTTTCCATAAGTATCCTAAAAGCACAGCTACCAAATATGGCCACATTTGTAGAATGTACTTTATATTTGAGCAGATCATCTAAGCAGCAAAGAAAGGGAGGCTGCTTTGCTAAGTCTGTTTCCACTCAATGATTCCAGCTTCTAGTTCTACAAAGCCTTCTGGGAATACATTTTCCTGGTCTGCATTCCAGTAGCTTTTTATTTCCTGTAGCTGTGTCAAAAACAGTAATAGTAAGTCTAAAGAATGGAACAGGTTACTTTATAATATATGTACCATATGGCTTTGCAGCCTTCTTTCTTCATTTGTTTGGAAATGATTGCAGAGGATAATAGTAACTCTGTTCACTAATTGCTGTCCCATGTGCCATATTCATATATTGGAACAGGGCTGTCAATTAAGAATTTATGTTTTCTTTTTGTGTTGTCTTAGGTATTTTCTCTCAGATAGTATTATGATCAGAGGAAGTTAATTGCAATTTTTTAGAGACACAGCAATATCTTTTGGATCATCACAAACTCCATATACTATATATACACTCTGCTTTACTTATTGTTTCTATTCAAGTCTGCTGTTCTAGACATGTCACTTTTTGTATTCACCTATCTCTTGCCATCACATGGCGCCCTGGCATCTCCAAATTGACAGAGAAGATGATATTTTACAGAAGCTGTAAATTATCTTAATCAAAACTACAACACCAGAGCTGCAGACCATAGTGGGATAACTATATCATTTTCTATGATATATTTCCAACCTCAATCTTTAGGGGCTCAGATACCATTTGTTAAAAGAATATGTTAATCAATGTGGTATTTCCTCAGTGTTGCTCATTGTTAATTTAAAACCTGAAAAAATAATATTTTTTTGCAAAGTAAATTATAAATTTTACTGTACAGTTATAAAATCTTATTGTATCTTTTTTTTTAAAAAGTATAATTAGAACACAGTAATTTAAGTACTGATAGTATGAAAGGGTACCGTGATATTGAAGTAGTGCCTACACTTGAGCTTTATAAATTGTTTTATTTATTAATTCTTTAATAAATTACAAGCTTCCACAGGGGTGTTTTACAATGTAATAGTTTTAATGTTACATATTGCATAAATGTTCAGTGTTTTCTCTTCTTTCAGTGACTTATTTCTGGTTCCTTTTTCCTATCATTATACAAATTGTGCTGGGGGATTAGTGCTGGCAGAAAGTTGTGTGCATTTCTGAGCTTTTGGCTTCACCTGGCTGATTCATCTAAGCCACAGGTGGGACTGGGGGGAAATCAGTGGGAAAAGAGGGCTTTAGCATTTTTCCAATCTTTAATGGCAGGACAGTAGAAGGGGCATCCATTCACAACTGTGAAAAACAGCAGAAAGGAGCAAGAGTAGTAAAAGAGACAACACTCAGAGGGTTTTTTCCAGTGGAATATAAAACTGAACAAGGTGAAAGGCAGGGGGTGAAATAAGAGACACTGAACAGCTAAAGAAGTTTACTGGAATAGTCTTGTATTACTGATATACTTAGTTTATAAGTCAACAGTGTTGAAAGAAGAAATCTGGGATGTTGATGGAGAAGGGCAGAAAGGGCAAAGGAATCCTGACCAAATAATCTTGTCTTTTAACTTCAACAGACATTCTGGATAATATAGCACCAGGATGGACTCCTGAAACGAAATGGGGCTTTTATACCCTGCCTTTAATTCTGACACTTTTGAAAGAAACCCACAACCACTGAGTGTAATAAGTATGTAGAAGAACAAGGATGCCTTGTGGGCCCAGCACACCATTAATCAGCCAGGTGAGAAATGCAGGGGTGGGGGACTGCTGGGATGAGGTGAAGTGATTCCTTGGCTGCACAGACTTGGGCTTACTTGCAGCCTAGCAGAGATTTCCTATGTGTAGCTGCAAAATGGTAAAGCAAATTTTCCACTTAAATTTTTGGAAGACCTTAATCTTGTAAACTGAAGAAAAATCTTATTCCAGCATAGGCCAGCCATGAGGCTGTGACACAGTCACTCTGTCTCTCTGACACTGCTGGTTTGTCAGAGAGAGCTCAAGGCTGTCTCATACTATAACACCAATATTCTGTTTATGTCTACAGTGTTGCTAAAATTTGTCAAGTTTAAAACCAACGTCTTGAAGCATTCAAAGTTGTATGGACAGCCAAGGCAAAAAAGGAATAGAAGGAAAAAAAGACAACTATTTAATTTTGCACTGGGCTTTTTCACACTATCTATTTACAGTTTGCTGCTTTAAAATTAGTGATTCTGAATGAAATACTTTAAGAAACTTTTAGATGGTCTCACTCATATTTTTTTTTTCATTTTGAGGTTTAGTTCTCACTTCTCTGAAATTCCATGTGCCTGCTGACTTGAAATTACTATGTTCTTTTCCAGTTTCTTCTTGTTTACCACTGTACTTATTTCTCAAACTTCCTGTCCTTTCTTCCTTTCAAGAAGGACACAAGGAGAAGGGAAAAACTTGCCTGGAAGCTGAAGACTTGAACAGGCAAATTACCCAAGGTCTAGTGGTGGCACAAATGAATCAAGTCATCAGATGAGAAGAACAGAAAACAGTAGCCAAAATACCAAATTAAGGACCATAGGGAGCAGCTCCAGAAGGATAATGTGGGGTTTGCTGAGCTACATTAGCAACACTTACTTGTTGTTCTTTGCACTCTTTAACAGAGAAGAGTGAAATACAGAGTACTTTTAATCCACAGCACTCTGGGGCACTGAATTTCACTAGTTAACAGACTTTGTGATTCTGATCTGATCCTAAAGCCTTGTTTGATGCTCCTTGTATCTTGTTCTAGGAGAGACTGAGAGTATAAATTTCTTACTCATCTCTTCTGTGTAATTACTAATTTAACGAGTATTTAACTTAATTTTATTACTTACTTTAATCCTTCCCATTTTCCTCTTTTCGGGGTGTAGTTCTAATTAATTTCTTGTACAGAGACAGTTCTGTGTCAGCATCCTTGCTGTCCTCTATAGCTTTGTCTGTGCCTGTTTATTCTGTGATGAGGAACTAGAATTGCATGCTAATCAATTCATGTGGACCTTCTTGATTAAATGCTGTAATTATAATGTTTCTGTTTCACTTTCAGTTCCTCTCTTAATACCTAAGATTATAATTGCTATTTCTGTATAGCACTAAGCACAGAACTGATTAGGAAAACAGGCAGTGTCCTTTATGCTATCCCTTTCATTGCTATAAACCACCAGAATAAGGAACTAGCACATTGCACATCCACTGATCCTACTAACCAACCTGTCTCTGCATGAGTTGTCACTAATCCATCTGAAGCTTTGTAACCTCCACTGGTTACACTAATAGCCATGATGGCCAAGTTGAACATTCTGCTACTTGGTGAACTCAACTTTCTCAACCCAGTCCAGGAATTTTGTGTGAATCAGAGGTGCCTAAAGTTGATTTTCTGGGTCTAGGTTTATCCCTGAGACATGTTCTTACGAATCATCTTCACACAGAATCCAGAAAGGCTGCAGGACACGAGGCCAGGACACCTGGCAGCACTTCTGTGAACTCATCTGAGTCAAAAAGTGAGACCACAACTCAGGGGTGCCTGGTAGCTCTGCAGATGGCCTTTCTGGAGCATGTGGAATTAGAAGCAAAAGTTAGAGTGAATCTTGGGAGTGGCCAACTCCTTTATTAGCTGCAATCTACCCTTAGCTGAGGAAAAACCTCAAACTCCACTTGAATACAGAAACATTTGTTTCTAGACTCTCCTGCTTACTTTACTAAAAGCTTTGCTTTATCTCTGCCCTCAATGGATTTCAAAGGCTATTTCTGCCCTGAATAGATTTCAAAGGCTATGTCTATTTCCTGAAATTTTGCTTTGTCCAGAAAAGGAGGCTTGTTTTGAGGATATATTTCTTTAAGGCTTTCTTTTGCTTTTTGTCACTACAAGAAGAAATCTGTGTTTGTTCTGACTCCATCTGATAATTTCTTTCATTGTAAGTCCAAGGGAAAAAGAGAAAGAAGGATTTGTCACTATCTGGACAAAAGATTTAGAGGAATAAATCCAGATATTGGTATAACTCGAGGGCCTAAGTAAGAATAGAGAATCACAATACAAAGTAAATAACAGTTTATCCTTCTGCCATTTGAATAAGTGAAAAAACATCTAGGCTCAGATGGTAATTTCCAACAGGTCTTCTAAAATCTCTTTTGAGAAAACTGAGAGTGTAACAGAAGGTATTGTTGAGGTATTGTTTGTCTCATCAATGTGTAATATTTTTATAATACATAATATTTGCAGAAGTACTTAGGAGTATCTTTTGATACCTGATGCAAGCAAAGAGATCCAGTGTCTACCACACTGCCTTGACAAGAGGGATACAGTAGTTGTACATAAACAAGTCCCTGGCTCAAGGTAGGATCCTTTCCATTGATACATTCAGCCTAACTTAGTCCTAACAGGGAAATTGAGGATTCCCTAGGGTAAGCTGTAGACAGCCTGCTGTTACTTTATTCCAGCCATTACTCTCACAGCTTACTCTATCCACTGCAAAAGACATTTGGGGGCTTGGACTGAAGGGGAATGAGAAAATTTGGGAGAGGATATGATTCTCATTACTGAGAGGGTTCAAGTTGATCCAGGGTACAGCAGCCCTGACCTGCTGCTCTCTGTGCTCCCACTTAGCTGTGCTGAATAAGAGCTTGGCAGGGCTGAGCTTGAAGCCCAGCTTCTGGACAGTGAGCAAAATTATCTCAGTTTTTAGTGTTTGCAAAAGGGAAGACCAGAGCTCAATAAGGACCTAGTCTGACAATTACTTAGATATTCAACATATGGCATTTCTATTTTCAGTTGCCAGGGTATGTCTGAAATGTATTTTCTGTGTCATTTTGTGGTAGGAAGGAGAGCATATTCATACCCCAAGTATCCATGCCTTCTTATCCACTCGCATACAGAACCTCTGACTAAGATTCTATGTGTAAATTTGCAATTTCAATCAGGTCATTTCAATTGAAGGACCCATGTGCATAGCTGTGCTAGACATATTTCAGCAGACTGTTTCTTAAGCATCTCTAGTATGAGTGTATTTTGCAGAGTACACAGTTGAGTAGATATCCTATGGGTTTTAAAATACTAATTCAACATGTTATTTTTAAATACAGAATTTCACAGCTTTTTATTTTCATATGTTGCTCTTCCCCCTGTCTGCTCTTCCCCTTGTCTGCTGATTTTGTTTTGCTGTGGTTTGGGGTTTATTTTTGTGGTTGACAAAGTATTTTGTCCTAAGGTTCAAGATAAAATGGAGACAATGTCTGTGGTTTGATAGGGTAGCTCATTGGAATTAATGTGGTAGAACACAGTGTTTCTGTTTGCAGCAAAAAATGGTAAAAAGCTACTTTGAAAAAAAATTCTTGTATTTAGACTTCTTTTTATTTTCTCCAGAAGGACAGACTGGAACTTGTCAGCTTTATGACCATTGGAATGGTGAGCAGAGGGAGCCTGTAGGTCTCCTGTCCCCACAGTGAGGATAGCCCAGTGCTGGGAGCCTCCTGTGTGGGTGGCAGCGTGTGCCTGCCCCAGCAGCCCTGGCACTGCAGCCCTGGCACTGCAGCCCTGGCACTGCAGAGAGGAAAGTGCAGCTCCCAGGCTCGCTCAGAGCTCTCCTCATGGACACAATGTCTTCTGGGAACTCTTGCCAGCTGGCAGAGGCTGCAGCAACACACAGGTTGCACTAGAGTGTCCAAACTGGGAAGAACAGAAAAGCAGGGAGCACAGCCAGCTCCCTGATGGTCTCCTCTTTTTGCTTCAGTGAAGCAGATAATGTAACACTCAGTGCTTGTGTCAGACACAGTCTGCAAGGATGGCTCCCGGTGCTGCTGCGGTTTCGTTGCTATCCCTCTCAATAACAGCAGACAGAGACCGTGATCCCACGAGGGGCAGAGTGCCATGAAGTGCTGGGGAGGAGCTGATAAGCCCCATCTAAGTTTTCACATGAAGGTATGAGTTAGCTGTGGGCTTCACAGGAAATAAAGTGCTGGTACTACATCACCACCAGCTAAAGGCAACCTGCTGAAAACCTGTCAGACCCATTGGTCAGACGTCAAATGCCACAGGTCTTGTTTAAAACACGAGTTCAAATGAATTCACAGGGATTCTAACTGCTCTTCAACCAAAATTTAATAACTAAATACCAGACAGATAGAATATTATACTTCCTTATGTTTCAGAAGCAAAGGGAGTTCAACCTAAAATTCATTTGCAGACATCTGTAAAACACATTGCTGTGGAATGACAATAGAAGTGATCCATAACTTGAAGTGGGCACTTGTTCTTTATTATGAGATACAGATACAGTGACACAAAGCATTTCTTTTCAAGTAAAGTGTGCTCAGTAGAGTCTACAAACACAATATAACTTCATGCCAGACATTGATTTTCTGTTGCTGGTGAACATCTGTTTGATGTACACAGACATCTTATGATGTCTGTTAGGCTCTGCTCGGTAGCTAGACCAGCAAATGACAGGGGTGGAGCGGGGGAGGTTGAACAGGCTTTCTTTCTGCAAGCAATAAACAAACCATAAATGTGTTTATTTCTACAAAGAGTGGAAATAAAGATTCAGCGTTCAACAGGTATTTGCTTTCAGCACGATTTTTCACTGGAGTTGGCTTTACTTTTTATTGACAGTCATCTATAACCAGTGTTTTTTCTGGCAGAAAGAGAGTTTCATCTGCTGAATTTAAAGACTTAATGAATAAGGAGACAACATGTACATTAATTTATTTTTTGCATGAATGACAAACAAACTGACTTACCAAATTAATTATCCAAAGCAGTACAGAATAAAAATGCTATAAGCTATTGTTCTTAAGAAATGTTACATCTCACCAGGGTTTAAAATCCTCTGATTCTTGTGGGCTGTAATTTCCAGTTTCAGAAATCTCTCCGTCAGCTCTGTACGTCATTGCAATAAAATCCAGTTGGGGCCAGATCTGCCCATGATCCCAGTGCCTGTTCCTGAGTGATCAGTGCTGCTGAGCAAACTGGACACAGCTCCATGCTGCACATCCCAACCAAGGCACCTCAGCAGCTGCAATGGCCAGATGAAGTGTCTGCTCTGGCCTGCTAGGCAAGTCATACATCTCACATTTGCAAACATATCTTAACTAGCTTCTTTTCCCTTTGAGTTTGTTTCCTGTGTATTTTGGAAAGAGGACACAAAATCTCCAGTTAAGGCACTGGTTAGAAAATTAGGAAGTGGGGGTTCAATTCAGAGGTCTGTTAAAGATTCCTAACCACAGCTTATAGGTTCATTACCCTTCTCAGTAATGTAACTGAGAAACTCTTTTGCTAACCTCATTTCTGCCTGGGGCTTTTTTGCCACTTGAGAGGATGTTATATTCTATAAAGCTACAAGGGAGCCATTCCTTTAGGACTTGCAAGCCTATCTGTCTTGCAAGATTAAAAAAAAAAGGCTGAAAGAGCTACCTAAATTCATTCCTGTAAGAAAAAAAAAATTTTTAGAAGTTCTCTAAGCACCTACATGAAGAAGTAGGGAATATCATCCTACTAATGACTGGCCTTTTCTTTATTCTCAGTATTTGCTGTCCCTCTACTCTTAATGTGAAAGTTTACCATATGACTGGAAGAACCCAAAAGATATTGAATATATGTTCCTTTCATTGCTGTAGAATGCCTATGTAATGGATTGCTTGTGGCAGAATTCTGATATTTCTCCAAGTTATTATGATTTGAATGCTTTTCCCCAGTATCTAACCACAATCTTCCTTTCTGCAGATTGAAACCCATTAGTTGCTATCTATACATTTGACCATTTCTTTTAGAAGTGCTTAACACAACAATCAGGAACTGATATCTTAGCAAATAGCATTAATTTAGGAAGTAACTGTTGCCTTCCTAAGTCATTAAATTCTATGGGGCTTTTTGTTTTTTGTTTTTGTTTTGTTTTTTTTTTTTTTTTGGTTGTTGTTTGTTTGTTTGTTTGTTTTTGGTTGGTTGGTTGGTTTTGGGGGTTTTTCTGCATTTCTGGTAAACAGACATACCTCTTTCAAAAGAGGTAATAAATATCCAGCCTAGGACTATATTATTTTGGCACTTTGATATCACCTCTTGCACAATATGTGGTTAAACCCATCATTCCAATATGATACATTTCCTCCTTGTAGAAATCAAGGAAATTTTGTTCTATCCAATTGGCAATAAAATGATAAATAAAATACACTTTACTATATATCAATTACTTGACTGTTTCCAAAAGACTAGGAATGTACAGGTGAGTCTTTTTTTCTCCATCTGGGGTAGATACTGAGTCTCAAAAACGTTCATTGTCCTGTAAAAACACAGCAAGTGCCTTTGGAATACATAGTCTTTCTGGTAGGTATCTATGGAATATTTTTGTATTATTCCACAGATGAATGCCTGGAACACAACATAGAATGAAAAATATCAGAACTTTATACATGGTGCCCAGAAATAAACTTCAAACAACTTGTTAAAGCATACTCCTGTGTATTTTGAAGTCTTAGATTTAGTATTAAACATGCATAAGCTATGCAGCACTGGTCTAAAAAGATCCCATAAGAACATTCAGTGTGTTTTAAATCAATTGTTCATACTTGATGAAATTGCAAACCAACCAGTGAGTATATGTGATGATTAATATCCAGGTATTTAGTCTTGAATTTTTCAAACTTTTGGCTTTAACTGTTGCTGCACTTTTTCACGGAAAACGAAAAAAAAATTATGCACATTCAGGCAAATAAAAATTGCCCTGAAGATTATTTCTAACAGATTTCATACTTAGCAAAGCAGCACTAATAAAGATTTACAGAGCATTTATTTTTGTTTTTAAAGGCCTAATCCAAAATCTATTTAAAGTTGATGTCAATGTTTTTATTGAATTCCATGTGCTCGTAACTGTGTTGTAAGTGCAAAAGAATTGCTTTCAACTGGAGGGAGACTTAGTAAATACACATATAATTAACTTACATCTAGAAATATAGATCAGTATTTTTTTCTAGGAAATGCAGATATATTTAGTAGACTATGTCATAGTAGCATTCTAACCAATTTTTCCTCACTAATGCTTAATATTTGGGAAATGAAACAGTATCTTTTCCTCAGAAGAGCAAAATATAATGGATCCAATAGAGATGTTACAACTGTTAGAAGATATAGATTCATTCCTCTGAAATTAGATTGTCAGTTTGCTTATGACTTGAGAAGTTCCTGCCCCTACTGCACTAGCAAGTGAATATGAACTTTGGGTATGAAGGTGTGAGTGGGTATCCTTGTGAAAGGCATTCACACTGCCTGTTAGAGACCTGCTCAGTTATTCTGAACACCCCTCTGATGAGTCTCTTTCTTCCCATTGACATAGGAAGTCAACATAACACTCAATTTGATAACTGTGTTTCATTCATGCCTTGCAGGGGAAAAACCAAACCAAAACACAACACCTCTAGAAAATATCCAGTAATCAAGAATCATGGGAGTTATGGCAAGGCACATATTGTATTATATTATATGACAAGATCACTCTCTTAATTTAGCAGTGCAAGGTTTTACCTGGGTAACATACTCATACCATTTTTATTATATCTGTTTTTTGCATGACACTATAAAACATAAAAATGACCCACTGACTGACAAAGTTAGCTAGCAACAAACTTTAGACTAATTAAAAAAAACTGTCTGTGATATATTAGATTAATAAACTGTACATCTGAACATCACAATGTTTCATGGCCTAGGACTTCAGATACCACAAAATTGGTGGAATCTAGGTGATATTCCACTGGAATTCCTGTTTACAGTCTCTATAAAGGGTGTTGGTTATTGTATGATTATTTAGATTATGAATATCTGAGTGATATCTGAGTATCATATATCATCTGATATATATATATATCACATATATCACACATATATATACCTCTGATATATGAGTGATTCCTGGGTTTAAATTAAATTAGATTCCACTTATAGAAAATACTTACTTCACTGTGTCCAGAAAATTGTTTGTTCTTAAGGGTGAAAATTATTGAGTGCTGATATACACCACTACACCCTTCCTCAAACTGTGCTGAAATCAGTGGAAGAAGATCCTGTTGGAAAGCAACATAAATTGTAAAAGCCAATGTGTATTCCATGTGGAAGTGTGCTATTCCTGCCTTGCACACTGAAATAAGGAATAGCCTGTGTGGAATTTGCAGTGCACATGCTGACTCTCAGAGTCCTTGGGCAGTGTCATTCTCACAGGGCCAGGGTACACTCCACACTTCTACATGCTATACTCCTAAGAAAATATCACAAGTATTATCTCATTTCAGGAACAAGGGAAAGAGACTGTAGGCTTGAGCTACCAAAAAGAAAAAAAAAATAAAACAAACAAACAAACAAACAAAAAACAGGACTCAGACTGAACTTTCATACATTTGAATTAAAAATTTATGTAAGAAAATTTCATCACCCCTGTCTCACAGAATTCACAGAGCATTGAACAACTGCAGCACAGGCAGACAAAAGGAATCAGAAATTCGTGGCTTGTGCTGGTGTTGCTGAGGTGACTGGGAGTACAACCACTGGTGGGGCTGAGATTGGCTGCTGCAGTCAGAGGGAAGCACCTTTTGTGCTGCAAAGAGTTTTTGCCTTCTTAGTGCCAGCTCAAATAACCAGACGTGGCAGTGGCTAATGACAGGTATGCTGCTCTCTGCTAGGGCACAGGCCAGCCTGTCACTGCTAATTGTCCATTTTCATCCAAATATGTTGCAGGCATTCAGCCTGGCTAAACATGATGAAAGTAATGCTGGGTTTGCACTTGGGGAAGGAAACAGTTCCCTACAAAGACTGCAAGGAAAAGGAAATAGTGACTCCATGGGAACAGGGGTCATGGGACTTTGCTACAAAAATGAAGATCCTCTGTTTCTTTGAACTGGTGTTCAAATATGCATTTAGCTTTCTGATGATGCTATCCAGTCACACAAAAATGTATGTGTAGCCCTTTCTATCAAATTTACTTTGTGTTATAGGTTGTTTCCTCACAGTGTAACTAGTCTGCAGAAAACACTTATGACAGGGAATGAGACCTACAATTAAATTTACACAAAGTTTTCCATTATCATTTCCTATTACCAGTACAGATAATGCCGAGTATCAGCAAAGCTCTGAGTGGTACAGTTTCTGGGAATGATGTTAGGTATTTAAATGATGCTATTGGTGATTAAAATTTATCCCTTTTCTTAGTTCAGTTTCTTATTTGATATCTTCTATATACATCAAGGTAACGAGAATTTAATAAAAGTGCAATAGTTACTTATATATTAATCCACTGGCAGGAACTGTGAGGTGCCTCATGGAAAAAATGTACTCAGCAACTGTGGAAACTAAAGCTTTTTTTTTTGCTGATGGCTGCAAAACTGAATCAACTAATTGACTCCATCTATATTTTTACAGTTGGCTTCTCACAGATTCTGAAGTTGTTTTTGAATTTCTGTTTCATGTTTCAAGAACACACTGCCTTTGAAAGTGGTCTGATCACCATTATGCTATAAGTAAGAATCAATTTATGGTAGGGTAGAAACATAAACAACATCCAAATATACTCTACAAAAATATGGGAGTCCTTTAACCTGGACAGTTTCTCTGCTTGGTACTGAGAAATAACACACAGAAAAGAAACTGCAAACAGTTGGTATTTTTCATGCTTTTAAATATAAAGATGAACTAAACAAAAATTATTCATGTGTAAAACCAGTGTGAAACTGGAACATTTAACATTTACAAAGAAATATCTTTAAAATCAGGGTGGGTTTTTAAATTCTTTCATTTTAAGTATTTTTGGTTCAAAACAACGGAAGACAAATTTAACAGCATGCCAGATTTTAATTTTTTTTCGGAGCATTAAAATGACTCCTCAGAGATTCCAGGAAATTATTTATTCACAATAAATTAGAGCTGCTGAAACTGCCAGCCAGACTGTCTGCAGCAAAACGTACAAATGTTTTATTGTCTAGCATCATTGGAGTCTGCCAATAAAATTGGGCTTCATTCTACAGTCAGTGAAATATTGTACTCCCTGTCTAAAGGGTGGTTTATTCAGTATCCACTCACATGGTTTGTTTATGCATGTGTGTGCATGTGCACTGACAAATGTGTGTTCTAGAGAGGAAAATCAAAACAGACATAGCTGAAGACAGAGTACAAGTACTTTATATTAACTTATTTTCATTCTGAAACTTGTTCAGACACCCAGTAGTATATACTGTCCTCGAGCCTTTATGATTTATAGTGGGCTAGTAAGCTGTACAAATGAACTGTTGTTGAAGACTTTTAGTGTCATTGTATTTTTGCCTCTTCATTCAAATTTATTTTTGAAATCTTGGAGAGGTCACAGATGAACAAAGAGAGACACCCACAGTACAGCCCCAAATATACTTTGAACAGAAGGACAGACCTTATCTATATGGTATGTGTTTCAATATTTATCTGGAAATATTACTTTAAAATTGAGAGATAGATCTTTGTTCAGTCTTTAAAATTAAAAAAAAAGACTGACAAGACATAGAAATTATAAGAAGAGAAACTTCAGGGATGCAGATAAAGGTCCATGTGATGTGCCTGGCATTAGCCGATGAAGCAGACTGAAATCATCTCACCAGACACAGAGATTTGTAGGGGTTATTCAGGCTCCTTTTAAATTGCCCCTTGTAATGAACTGGAATCTTCTGACTGGCTGCATCAAAGTAAGCTTTGGATGAGGCATCCATGCCATCCCACAGAGGGAATCCACACAGAACCTGAGCTCAGAGGGAAGAGGTCCCGTGCAGTGGCTTCTCCCATAGAGCAGCTTCTGAGGAAGGGCTTTCCTCTGGACATTCGTTTTTACCTCAGTATTCTCTGAACTCTTAGTAGCTTTTTATCTTAAACATTTAGTTAAAGCAGTGTACCAATTTAACTTTTTAATCCTAGCAGTAAAAAGAGGTGCATCTACAAGGCTGAGTTACAAATTTACCATCTCTTTTAGTGAAGTTGCCTTTGCATCTCCCCAGTTTGTGCAGAGCCAAGTAAGAAGTCATCAGCAATGCATTCACAGCACAGAAAGAACAGCAATATCTGTGGGGTTTTTGTTTGCTTGTTTGTTTGTTTTTTCCATTTGTTTTTTTTTGTTTTTTGTTTCAGTTGTTTTTTTTTTTAATTAAGCTTATTTCTTTGTTAAAATGGATTAAGTAGAAGAGTAAACAAAGGGGGAAGGGAGCCCATGGAATTTTAAAATGTATTTTAAGGGAATGTTCTGATCCTATTTCAACACTCATTCAATCAACTCTCCTGTCTCCCAAATACCTGAAGTTGATGTTGCTTTGCTGCAGTGTTATCACAGAACCCTACAAAGCCCAGCTGTGACTTTGATAAAGGAAAAGGAGCCTTAATTCTTCTACAACTCGGACTGCCCACAGAGTTCTCCCTGAAGGGAGTTCCATAATGAACAGAATACATCATAATGCAATACTTCCTAGGGCATTTGCTGTATTTCCCCTTACAAGTTTGGAGAATTTGGAATCTAGGGAAGCTTATTTAATTTCTCATTTCAGTGGACTTTGTCAAAAGGTTCCTGAAGGGGCTTTGTGAAACCTGGGTAGGTTGAGAGAATCAATATCAGAAAAGGAGGTTTTATCTTCCCCTCCTGCAATGGGAGGCTGCTATACAGCTATGAAGAAGAAGAGAGGAAGAGAATGAATAACAGATCACCCAAAATCCTGTAGTACTCACTCATTTAAAACCTATTTGTCAAAGTTCAGCTTTGAAAGACTTAAACTTTAAGAAAGAAATATTTTTTTCTTTCAACGAACACACTGATTGATGTTAGGATTGTATTTAACAGAAAGTGTGATGGAAAACAGGTATCCCTATAGGTCTGTGCTGGCCTGCTCATGATGGGAGATGCCATTAGTAATGTATAGTAATATACTTTTTGTCATTCTTTCAAATATATACTAGTGTGAAGTAGCAAGAAATGTAGAATTTGATTGTCATTTGCCAGACCATTACCATATTCCTGCAAAAAAATGACAGTATAAAAAGAATTCTAGATTTTTTTTACAGTAATGCAACTTTCTTTGTAGTTTCATTATTATTAAATTTTATACTAGCTGTTTTGAAAAGAAAGAGTCTCCAATACTTAACTAATTATGAATCAATTTCTGCTGCTGTTGACAAAGAATGTTCAGTCAAAAGGTCCTTGGGCTTTTCTAATAAAGTGAGACTATTTCACATCTTAAATTGATTCAGAGATTGTTTATGTATTTCATTCCAGCAAAGGGATAAGAGGATTTTAGTCTGATGTTTTTTGCTTGGAACTGAGGAAAATTGCTCTGTGGATCAGCTGCATCCTGCTAGTTCTTTCTAGGCCTAAAATCTGTGTCAGGGTAAAACTCCAATGCACATCTTCTAACAGGTTTCCTTGGGGTACCAAGAGCTCAGAATTAACAAATGCTTTTTATACCCTTCCAGTCTATTTTTCTTTTCTTTTTTCTGAGGGATTTGTCTTTTCAAGGCTTCCTATCTAATCCTGACCTATGAGATTGGAATTCAAATGTGAATGGGAACTAGTAAAAACAGCAAAAATACTCACTCTTGATGAAGTACAGTCATTAAAAGCAAACCTACATTCCATAAAAACCTATGTACAGTAAAAAGGATGCCAGTTTGCACATGTAGGGTGTAGCTTTTTCATCATTAGTGTCGTGGTTAGCACTGTAGGAGGCATCTTTACATACAGGGAGTTTTTTATAACTTTTAGAATTCATTCTCTGTCTCTGTATGAATGGCCCTATTTACTCCTGCAGGAGTGGGGAGAGCAGGGTGTGAGGTGGGGAAGAGAGGGCACATTTCAGGGCTGAGCAGCAAACACTCAGCCCTGGCATTCTGAGGTTCTCTCTGGGTCAGGTTTCGTGTGGCTATTTTGGTTTGCTTTACAGGTAGTGGGTACTACAAATTTAGCCCATCTCCAGTGGCTGGCATTCAAAAGTGAGAATAGCTGCCTTTGGATAGCTCAGTGAAGGAAAATATCCATTTTTGTGCTAACAGACAGGCACTGTGTGTCTCACCAAGAACACTAACAGACAGCCAATACTGCCAAAGGTACAACTGATAGCAATGATTATATTTGCCTTGCTCTTCCTTGTTGAAATTCCTATAAAACCTTGAACATAGCCTGTTTAAAACTATTTTTATTTCTTTTAAGGAAAAAAAACCACCACCCAAACAAAACACACACATCCTTTTCTATACTTTGTAGGAAGGAAAAGGAAAAGGAAACCTGATTGCAGGAATTCTGAGGATTTAATTTTCCAATTGATGAAGCTTACATATAGCATTGTAGCCAGATATATAATCAATTTCACATGTCTGAAGTAGTGGAAACTTGTGAAAATTATAAAAACAGAGAGATAAATAGGTTCCTTTAAGCAAAGACCAGGATAATCTTTCTGGTTAGTTTTACCTCTAAGAATGCCCCATTTAGATTTTTAGCTGCTAATCAGGAAGGTGTATCACAGAATTACTTGGTTTTTTGGTTTTTTTTAACACCCCCTGATGTTTATTTTCCCTGAAAAGAGTAGACTATGGTGAACCTTCTATTTATATTTCATCAGTTTCTGGACCTCTGTTTGTTCTAATAAAAAGCACAGCACTGCCAACTCAAACAGCAATGTGGTGAAACAGAGTTCCAGCAAACAAGAAAAAACAACTTCCACACATACAAATAAAGGGACTGAATGGGACTAATGATAACCCAAATACCAAGGTGGTTCTCCTGGTTTTTTCAAAGTCACAAGCCATCAACAGTTCAAATTCTGTACTAAAAGGGAGACTTGCAGAAAAACTGAAATGGAACTTCCAGGTGTGACAATGATGGAGAGTTCTTGAGGACTTCTTGTGGTAAAGCAAGACCAAGGTTGCCAAAAGAGCAATTATTCCAGTAATTCTAGAGTCCTTTGTGTTATCCAATACTGTAGCTATTAAATACAATTCTAAAAAATGAAAAAATAATTAAACACCAGTATTCCAACAACATTCCTTGCCTCACATACCTTTGCAACTGTTTCCAGCTTTTCAGTAGGACTTGCCCCAGGAGAGCTGCCCATCAGCTTTTCCTTCCTGGTGCCCATAAGTTCTGTATCTCTGCCATGTGGGTGGAGTGTCTGTGGAAAAGAGTCTTCCCCCTGCAGGAAACTGCACCAGCCTTCATGAGGGTGGCATGGCCGACCCACTTTCTTTGGAAAGCACCTTCAGGCACTGCACAAGTCCTGTGAGCACGTTCCAGAGCCCCCTTGTTCTCTGCTCACCCCAGAAGCAATTCCCTGGCAGCCTCCCCTCGGCTCACCCTGACTGGTCCCTGTCAGAGGAGAAGCTAAGCCTGATGATGTGGAGGCACTGCCAGGAATGGGCAAAGAAACCTGGAGTATGACTTTCAGCTTTTGCATGTCCAGGAAAATAGGCAGGGAGCTTGATGTGTTTTTTCAGTAATTCTAGAGTATGGTGGGAAGAGCTTGAGGAAAACAAGACCAAATATAATAATTGTACAATGGTAACATAAACACCACTGATGGCACTGCTGGTATCCTCACAGCAGCAAAACCAACTGCTGAGGACTTGCAGCACAGACCTGGCAACATTCTGACCTGAACTGTCAGGTCAGAGGTAGGGCAGAATGTCCCATGATCCCATGTTTACTGAAAAATATAGAGAAGTGTATTCTTTGCATAGCAATGAACACCAAGGAACATCTCTGACCTAGTGGTTTTGCCTAAAAGAATATAAAAAACCATCTGCATGTATGCAGTGAGTGAAGAGGAAATGAAGGATGGAAAGAATATGTTATGAAACTTTTGCTTCCCTTCAGAAAGCCCTCTCAAAGGCTACAGTCCACTTTGGCTTCAGCATTTCAGTGAAATTCATATAAACAGCTATCCTGTAAAACCAAGATGGACTTACAATGAAAAAATGTTCTGCACATGTCATGTCTGAAATTAACCCCAGTTCCTCTTGATTACTCAAGGTAAAGGCTTCTCATGTTAGTCATATGAACCATTCCCATTGTCTCTGTAAATATTTCTTGGTTGACTTACACATCAACTTCAGTTTTTCATAAGGAAAAAAGGGAATTGTTCTGTTAATGACATTGACTGGAAAACTGAAAAGGTAGACCTTCATTTCTCCAAGAGTAGAATTTAAATTCAAGATGAAAATGCAAATTGACCTGCAAGGATCTGTTCCCTGGCAGTAAATTGGATTTTTTTAATGGGAGAAAAGCCATTTTTTAATGGGGGAACACTTCTTCATTATGGCACAAAGACAGGAAGTGAAGTAAGCACTGAAGCAGGCTTCCCCTTGTAGTACTAGGAAAGAGCTATTTCAAAATCAACTTTGAATAAAATCATGGCAACATTCCCCTGCCTGGATGAGTTAGGTCAGAGGCCTAACTCATGTATGAAATATTGGTCTCTTACTAGGCAGTCATTATTTGGCTTGTCTCAAGCATGTATATTGCCCCCTTGCTGGTACTTTTGCATATCAAATGACCTGGTTAATTCCCTCAGATTTGCTGTCAGAAAGTAGTTCAAATTTGAACTCAATTATCCTTCAAGTTCTCCTAAAGAAAGTTCAATAAGCATAATATTCCCTATAACATGCTGGAGGTGGAGAGTGCAAAAGTTCTCAGAATTTTTTTTTCTCAGAAAAAGAGGCAAAATACTTCTCAGCGTAACAACTGCCATATGAAAGTGAGTTGGGATTTTTTTTTTTAATTTTTTTTTTCTTTTTTTTTTTTTTTTTTAGTATGTAAAGAAGATAATCTCCTGTAACATGAACTGGTGACACATTGTAGATTAAGAATTCTCAATATTTACCAAATCATCTGGGAGGCTTCTGTAGTTGTCTTCACAGAACCAAGAGCCCTTGTGTCCCTTCAGAATATTGTATTTGGATGTTTGGAGTTTGAGGAATCTGCAAATCCAGCCTTTTTGTGTTGAGTTCACTGTGTTATCAGTGCACAGGCAGCACTCGTAACATCCCATTCTGAACGTTTTCTAGTGAATTTGATCTTGTTCTAACAAATCAGCTGCAGTGAGTGTGATATGCTTCCTGAAATGAGGTCACTAAGGGACATTTCAAAGGCCTGGATTCATTGTGAATCCATGTTCTCCATACCCAATATCACATCCCCACAATAGCTTCCTTTACCTGGCTCTTTCTCAAAGTGAAGCTCTGGCTCAGAAGTAAGGAAACCGCTGTTGCAAAGCACTGTGACACTGCCTGGAGCACTGTTCCCTGAGCTCTGTGGGCTGCAGAACCCATCCCTGAAGAAAACTGAGAGAGAAGTTGTGGCATGAGGAAAAAGACAAATGGATTAATGCTTCACAGGGGTCTCCTGAGATCTAGGTTGCCTTTTTCTGCCACTAACCAGTTTTGCCAGTGCTTCCATGGTAGACTCTGTCTTTGCTTTTTTAAAATGCTCACAGGCTCCTTGTGGATGGGATCAAATGACTGCCCTGTTCCCTTCACCTGTGAAATTTCAGAGATGACTTGAAAAGGGCCATTGTTTCCCAGGAATGCCAGGCCTAGTCCAGGAAAGAAAGTCTTCATTTCAGCAGGAATTTGGAGTCTGCTTGAGAAGGCCTTGCAGTTAGTAGGTGAAAGCTACAGCACATTCATTAAACCTCTGAACATTTATAGTGGCTGGGCCTCACCCTTTCTGGGCTCTTTTGCTTCCCCTGCCGAGTGGGTGGGAAGGGGAAGGAGAAGGAGAGGAAGGCGAAGGCTTCACCACTGCCCCACTGGGTTTGAGCTGGGACCAGCCTCCACACACAGGGTTCTCTGTTCTTGCCTCTGCCCTAAGCATTTGGAGCACTTGTGTGCTTTCATGTGAGTAAGGCTGTGTTTAGTGAGCATTTTGAAAACCATTTCTAGTAGATTATTCTTGTATTTGAGCACAAGGAGCAAATACAGTGAATGTGTTCAGGTTCAGACAGATGATGCCTGCTTCAACAAATTCAAAGTCACTTCTAGGGTGAAAACTGGGAATAGAAGCTATGAGAAAACTTTGGTGTTTTTAAATAATTTGAAACATGAGCACACAGGCAACAAAATATACTGGGACTAACCCACAATTTTGCTATCTAAATTTAATATCTTCTTATTAAATTTCTGGGATATTTTGTGCAGAATGAGTTGAGAATGTTTCCAGGATGGACTGATGATGCTAATAATCCTTAACAGGAGTGTCTGAGTTACTGTCATGAAATCTTTAATGCATTGCCCAGTAGATGCAGAACACAAATGTGAAACACAAAGTGATAATGAATAATATTATTAAATTTGTAACCAGATGGGTAAGGGGAAGATGGGAAGAGTCTTCAAAGGGTGTTTCAACCTGTTTTTCAAAGGAAGGAAGAATCTAACCTGAATATGAACTGATGATAATAAGTACTGTGCTTAGTGAGCTGAAGTTAAAAAAAAGTTATTTTTTGTACAAATACATTTTTTCTGTTTTGGTTTCAGACCTCATTTAATCTCCAAATAGTAACACTATTGACATTAAATACTCAGATTATAATAAACTGACTGTGACTGTTTTTTGAAAGTATGGTCCAGAATGTAACAATAGAGCTAATAAATAATGTATCTTAGAAAGCTCACTAATATAATTTATGACAACTTAGATTTTATTTCTTTTCTTTTTCAAGAGGTTTCCTGTGATCTAACTTAAAAAAAAAAAAAATTAAAAAAAAGAAGTTGTAGCACTATGTGTCCTTAGACCCTGGTATAGAAGGCACACAAAAGGAAGCTTGTCCTTTTGGGACCTGGCTCTGAATCAATTACAGACGACAGAGAAATACTCTTTTGTGGCTGTTAAAGTTCAGGAATGAAATCTGGCAGGCTTAGCCAATTCCCTAATACAGCATCCACATTACCAACATCAAATTGGCAGCTTTTGCCGGTCCCAATGGGGACAGGGTAATGAATAGATTTAGTTAAGGTGTCCTGACTCATCTACAAAGTGCCTGGTATGTGCACCAAGGCTCTCCTGTATAACTTCCAAAAAAGTGTCACTCAAAGAAAAATGAAGTTAAGAAGGTTTGCTGGCTAGCAGTGCTGTAGCACAGGACAGAGCTTCAGTCTGCTCCCACTGCCCTAGAAAAAGCTCCTGTTCATTTTCCTTAGGCACCATAAGGAAAATATATTTCTCACCATCTATGATTTTTCACTATGTTGTCAAGGAAGATAATTTCTTTATGATTTACACACTTTCCCTTTTTTTTTCCCCTGTCACTTCAAAATAATTTGCACCATGTCACAAGACTGCTTGGCCTAATGGTAATTTTAGGTGATTTTCCTTGGAATGAGGCACTGTCATTCTTAAATCCCCAGGCAGTCTGGTTATGAATTTCCAGAGTGTGATACAAACAATTTTCCTGTGAGGCTCTTCCCCCTGACTGTGCAGTGAAGACTGACAAGGGATCCAAAAGTAACTACATCAGAAAGCCCAATGAAATCCAGCTTCTGCAGGTAGGATTCTTTCCACAAGTATCTCCAAATGTCTATTCTTAATTCTTTTTGTTTTAATAGAGACCATTCTTAAAATTTCTTTACAATTATTTCTAATGAAAACACAAAGAAATGGGAAAATTTTAAACTCCAATTGTATTGAATTTTTTCTATTCTTACTCATGTCCCTAGAATCCATGCCAGTGCTCAGGGAAAATTAAAAAAAAAAAATAATAAAGCAAGGGTAAAAATTTTGTCTCCTTATACACACTCTTCTGTTTAACCTTCCCTTCTCCTTCATTCAGAAAAATGAAAGAGAATAAAATAACCTATGTTAAGTTCAAGTGTCATTGTTTATTTTGGTTGCTTCTGTAAAGATTAATAACATTCACAGACTCATAAGGCACAGGTGATCCAGTGCAATAGAAAGATAATTAAAAAACAAAGTCATTGGAGTCATTGGAGTGATCTTTTGGACTGTTTCTCTCAATATGAAATGGAACTGAGTTCTTGAAGGGCTTGTATCAGGAATTCTCATCTTCAAACCACTGTAAATGAGGTTCAGTTTCACTGCACAAAATTGTATTGGACTGGTGTCTGATGTGTTAGGAACTGAGCCCATGTGCATTATTATAAACATGTATATATGGATGTACAGTCTCCATAGGATTTGTTTGTTGCTTTCAATACTTTCAGATTAGTAATTGATTTGCTGCCATGCAGAAGTCCCCCAAGGAATTACATTAGAGAATAATTTTAAATATTTGCAGAACCTCCCAGGCAGAAGACATTATAAATGTTAAATGCAGAGAGAGATACACCCTGGCTATGATAGGCAATATGAAAAAAAAGGAGAGAGAAAAAAGTCTCAATAACAAAATCCACATTGAGAAGTTAGGCACTTTGAACTTTCCCATCACCTTACCAGTGTTTCCCCACAGGCTGTCTAAAGGACAACTCAGCAATGTCTGAATGGGGCTGCACACAATGGCTCCTTCACAAGTAGGTCTTTAATTGATTACGGCTGTGTTTATAGAAGCAGAAGAGAATTTACTCAAAATGACAGATTGCCTTTAGTGTTAAAATAGTTTAGTAATGTTAATGGTAAAGGAGGTCCCCGCCACCTCCTCTTCAGCTGCATGAAGCCCTAGAGATGAGCTCTTTGTTACTGCAGCCCCCAGTCGCTTTTCGGTCTCCCTCCTCCCCTCCCCGCTTCTTTCGTACTTCCAGAGTGGGATGCTCCTGGATTCAGGGCCTCAATCACACCGAGGGCAGCAGCTGGCCGGCTCCTGCGGAGGCAAGAGCCTGCAAAACTGCGGATTCCATCGGAAATATGATAAAGTAGAAGAATACCCGGCACAAACCTCCGGGAGCGCGTCCCAGCACCCTGCCCGTGTCTCTGTGCTCGGACACCCCGGGGCAGCGCCTGAGAGCGCGGCCGCAGGGCCAGTCCCACCCGGGCGCTGCAGTAAGCAGCTTTTCCCCATTAATATTCGAACACCCGCAGTGACGAGGTCCCGGTGCGGCGGCTGGATGTGCTGGGAGCTCTGGATGTGCTGGGAGCTCTGGATGTGCTGGGAGCTCTGGAAGCGCTCCGGGACCCGCCCCCTCCCGCGGGACGCCCGGCGCGGGGCGGCATCTGCCGGGCAACACTGACCCCTGGCGGCCAGCGCCGCAACAGCACGGCCGGGAATGCCGGGCGCGTTCCCGCCGGCAATGCCGCCCCCCGAGCTCCCACCGGGAATGCCGGGCGCGCTCCCGCCGGCAATGCCGCCCCCCCGAGCTCCCACCGGGAATGCCGCCCGAGCCGTGGTGACGCGAGGCTCAGCGTCACGGCACGGGGCGGCTTTCAGAACTACAAAGTATTTTACAGCCTAACCGCACCTGCCAAGCACGGAGGCAAATGGCATCTTTGATTTTCTAGTATTTAAAAAAAAAACTTTTTAAAATATTCCCCGCCCCGCTATTTTAAAATCACGGTAAACAAGGAGTTAACTGCCGCAGTCCCAGAGTAATTTGTTTCACAATGATGAGCCATGGAGTTCACATACCTGGTTTCTTCCTTCTCCATAAAGGAAAGATAATGATTTAAAAGTCTTCTCTTTGGCTCAGCTGAATTAGTTGAAGCTTGAAGTAAGCAGGAAAAAAAAAAATCCTCGAACATTAGAAATGATGCTGTGTAGTTAACTCTGTATGTGGAAGGTAATGTTAATGTCATCAGACACTATATTTGATTTGATATCAAAGATACTTAAAATGGATTCTTTCTTTCACCTATATGACTTCTAGTACCAGGAGAGAGCTATCATAAATGATGGCAGACAAACAGACATTAATAAATCAGGTGAATATGATCAATAGCAAAATACCCTGAATAAGACTCAGGTTTAATATCCCTGCCAAATACCTTCTAAACTCTGATTGTACTGAATGCCTCTTGATTGGAAAACACGTTGTTGTGATGCTTTTTAGTGAATTTTTCTTTCCCAGATTTGAGGCTTGACTTGCCACTGAATGACTCATCATGCTGCCTGCTTCTATCATCATGCTGAAATATGCTGCTAAAACAACAGCTTTTGAATGAATAGTAATATCTCCATTGTGAGAATAGGAAGATAGACACCATTCCCATGGGTGGTTTGGGCAGATATTAACAATGACTTTTGCTAGGACTACCTGCCCTAATGGGATCAAGCCTCCCATGAGCTGCCAACCCCAGTGCATGAGGAGGCAAACAGTGAAGTAGATGTTTTAGTGACATGATAAATAATTTATAAACAATACCCTTAGTTTTCATATCCTAGACTCCTTCAGTTCCTTTTATATCCAGAGGAGAAGAAGGTCACCCAGAGAGGTCAAAGGAGGAACTATTGCTTACTAAGCTTACAGTAAGGCTGTAAAACTGGCACATGAATATAAATTTCAGTTCACTTCTCAATGACACCATTATTGCACTGCAAGAGCAACACGTGGCTATAGCACCTTGCACCTCTGTAACTGCAGTGCCAGGAAAGCCAAGAGGAGCAGTCTTTGTACACCTGTGAATTCACATGACTCTTCCAAGTCTGCTGAAAAATGGAACCTTATTTTTGTCTTTCATCCTCCATTAGGACTGTCTCTGCATATTTTTTCTGAAGACTCAAAACAGAATGGAACTGTTTAGATGAACATGAAATACTGAAAATATGTCATTTAAAAAAAAAAAGGAACAAAACCAAAACTGAAACATTTTTAGTTTGCAGTTTTGGAAAATACAGATCACCTGAGGTTGATAAAAACACACACATATTCAACAGATATGGGAAGGCCAAAAGCAAACATTAACAAGTAGTCCTACTACAATCTCATACAGAGTACATATTTATGCAAGAAATTTGTGACAGAAACAATATATCTCATGCAAACTCACAGAGCTATAAATACATTCTCTTTCTTTAAGCCAGAGGAAATGTCAGAGTTGTCAGTTCCCAGTGCAAACACATTCAGAAATTCAAAAGCAACTATATTTAATATTTGCTCTTGCAGATGTACATCCCATTCAGGAGTCAACTCAAGAAATGTAGGATTAACCCTCCAGTCATCAATACAGTCCTTCCTGGTAGACTGGAAAAATCAGTAAATGAAATCTAAAAGTGAGTTTGAGTGTGATCCTGAGTGTATGAGTTATAGGGCTCCCTTAACATGAGTTTGGCTAATGATGAATTACTCCAGCTGTTCCTGTCTCTGAAGAAATAAAGTTGCCTTTGCTATATATCTGCTTACAATCCCTGCAGTTCACAGCCTAGAAGGGCAATCTGGCCTTTGATTTTTAAATATGGGAAAGGCTAATACATCCTTGTGCCTAACTTATAATTAACCCATGAGACTGCCTGGCACGGGCTACTATTCTGACAGGTGCAAAAGCAGATTAAAAATCACACTCCACAGGAATAACACTTGCAGTAGCTAGGACAAAACTTATAATGAGATCTGTCAATCCTGAGGCTTTGAGGAATATATTTCTTCCCTTGCATAGAGCCAGGAGTGTTTATTACAGCATTATGTCATCTATTGCTTGCAACTTTTCCTTCAAAACCTGTCATTAGCAGGGTGCAAAGTGGTGAACAAGATGTAACAATTAGTTTCCCCTTGTTAGACATTTCTTGCACTCTTTGGCCATTGGAAAAGTATGTAAATGGAGTCAAGGAAGCATTGAGGAATTGCCTGAGGCCTGTTTTATGCAATGGAATTCTTATGAGTGCTTCAAATTATTACCTGTTTTTTATTAATAATTAATAAACGTATTAGTGGAAATAAGGTGTAAATCGATCTTGGTAATCATGGAAAATACAATTTTATTACTCTGCTCCTCAAACAAGAGATAAAACTGTTCCTTTGATTTCATAACATTATTACTGAAGCTGCAGTCCCAAAAGGCAGAGTGACATCCTGAGCACAGAGAAGGCTGTGGCTTTGCCCTTTGGACATGTGGAAACACAGGGGGTGCTGTGCACCTCTTCAGCCACCTAAACAGAAAAAACAGGCCTCTCTTCAGACACAGGAAATGCCCCAAAGATGGGGAGAAAACAAAGAGAAGTAAGTGTTTTTAAAAAGCTCAGAGATCATTCTGAAGCAAAAATACAGAGAATGTAATACAATGGTTGTATAGAGTGGACTATTAGTGTTAAATAAGCAGTGAAATCTTACAGAACTCATCTACTACAAAATCACACATATGCTTCTACAAATATGTCTTAGTTGTCTGATGAAGATGTCAACTCAGAGAATACCTAAAATAAAGAGGCCGTATTGTATTCACACTTCCAAAGTGATTCATGTTGTGGAGTGTGAGCTGCTTCATAATAAATGGATAGTTTTGTGAAGAGAACTTTAAAAAATGTCATTGTTTTAATGAGGTGCTGGTGTCCTCCCTGCCCAGATTAAATCCTGTCAGGAATGGAGCAGTGCTGTGGCCCTTGCTGTTGTTCAACCCAAATTGAGCATGAAGAGAACGACAGAAACAAGAATTTCCTTGCTCCCACTTCTGATGCAGGCAGTAACACGGGTATGCATTAAATGAGTACAATGTGTGGCAATCCTTTAGAGCTGTGTGCCCACACTGTGACTGGAGCTCTGCCCATGGCTGGAGTGTGGTGCTAGCTGGGCAGAGCAGGAAAGCTGGGGGGGGGGGCATAGCTGTGCTCTGGCACTGCTGAAATTCCACATAAGTGGTTTGGGGTCAGAAAATATGATTATGTTAACAGCTACAAATATGATACAGGCTAAAGAATCCCTTACTAATCTCTGCATCAAGTTCCTTAGCTGAGCACTGAGTCTGATCCAGCTCTTGGTGACAGCTGCAGGACTTTCTCAGCTCACATAAATAGATTATCTTTGGTGTTGGGCACTTAGGAAAATGAGCGGGGCTGTCACGGTGTTGTTGGGAGGGACATTTTCTCATGTGGTGATCTGCATGGATTTTAGTGGCTTTTGCAAGGTACCACCCAGGGATAAGAGTTTCAGTGAACCAGCACCTCTTGCTGACAGCCTCTGGACATCACAGTGTCTCAATCCTCATGCGCTGTGCCTGGCCAGTGGTCTAATAAGCCCCACAGTCAAAAAACTATGAGAAAGAGGGGATGCTATGTGACAAATGTAATGTCTTTATTGCAATAGTTTATAGTTAGGGATTGCTGCTACATTCTATTACAACTTTCTATTGACTGAATGTACATATTCAGTAAGATATTAACACATATAGGGCTTATTTTCATTATTTTTGTTACACAAACAACATAAAGATTATCCTGTGTCCAGGAGGCTCTAGTTGCCTGCTCCTTATAAGCTCAGCTTTGTCAGGAGATTCTTGCTTCTCTATGGTACATGCTGGAATTGATAAATCAGATTTTACTTTGAAAAAGTGGGGGAGCCTAACTCAAAATATGTTATGTATCTTGCTGAACCTTTCTCTCAAGAGCTGCTTTGGTAAGCATTGCATATTCCTTATACACACTTGACTAATGCGCTTTGTGTACTGCAATATGTGTACATGTCCTAAATTAATCTATTTAGAAATTCTGGGGAAGCTCATTCCTCCCTGTATTTATACATAGCATATTTCTGTCTGTGGCCAATGTGCCCAACATCAGTCATATTCACAGCAGCTTGTGTTAATCACCCTGCTGAGATGCCAATTCAGATATTAGTTTCCCTATGAAATTACAGAGTGATCTGTCCTGTAAAAGCGACTTTATTTTTGTTTCCTACCAAGAGTCTTCAGCTCCCAGTGCAAGTGCCGGAGATGGATACCTAAGTGCAGGTGATACTGATCTGAAAGTCTGCCTCTAACAGTGCAAGCTATTCCTTAGTGAGAATCTTTTTTCACATAATTCCCTGGTGTTTTCACAGTCTGAGATACTTATTTTAAACAGCAGAGCAGTCTAAATATATCAGTGGACACAGATGTTTTCCATTGCACACATCCTCTTCAGGCTTTATGAAATTGTCTGTAACTAACCAGCAGGAATGAGCCTCCTCCTTGTGTCAGCTTTCTGGTGGCTTGTTCTCCTGGGCAGGTCCTGCTGCTGCAGCCCTTTAGACACACTTTGGGCAAACCCTGGCACACAGGGCATCCTGCTGTGCTCCTCCACATTTGCTTTCCACTTGATATAAACCATGGAGGAAATTCCAAGGCTTAGAATTCAAATCCCAATATGCACAATGATTATTTCCCCCCTCATATAATAACTACAAAGCCTTTATGATCATCATAATCCTGTTTTGTACAGAGACCTAATTAAAATAAAAGCTTGGTATTGGCCCATAACTGGCTTGTGATCTCCTCACACACTCATCAACTTACCTTCTGCATTTTGCTTTTATTTGCCCCTTCTTGCACATTTTGCTTTGCCAATAGATGCCACAGTTAGCTTGCCAAATTGCTAGTTGGAAATTGCATTTACAGTTTCCAAATTATATGTTAGGTTTTCATAATACCTTAAATAGACAAACATTCAAAGAAAGTCTCAACAATACAGTCTTACATTTTCCTGCCTCTTGAGGTAATTTTGCCAAGTAAACTATGAAAAGACATGGGTTTGGGATGCAAATCAGGTCTTTGTTATTTACATAACCAAAGTCCTTGCTCCTCTTTTCCATGTAATGCTTGAAGTTATGCAAACCTTAAAAAAATAAAGACAATGTATTGCAGTGGAAATATACCTAATCCTAAGCATATTTTCTATGTGAAGAAAGGGATAGGTAATTTACCAATAATAAGAATATTTTATTAATGTAAATCTACCTACACACTTAAATATCATTGCTATTCAAACCATGCCAACGATAGGAAAATTTGGACTGTAATAAATTTCCTAGAACATGTTGAAATTAAAAATAAAAAAGTCTGGTTCATCATAATGAATGCAGTCATTTATGTCCTGATTTGACATGACCAAAAATCACAGATAAGGAGGTCATTCAAGATCAGAAAATGCAGGTATTATTTTCTTATTCTGTGGACCAGAAAAACTAATTCTGACAGTTTGTCAGTCCAATTACTCTAGGTAAAGAAATATAATTTCTCTTTTGTCATTTTGACTGCAATATTATTTTCTGTTGTTCTCAAACACCTACTCTACTTGAGTTGCATATAATAAAATGTGAAGGTCTTACACTTTTCCCTAACAAGACTGATTGCTCTCCTGCTGTCTTACATATGTGATATGACCCTTAATTTGAGGGAGTTGGAATATATAAATTACAACATACATTTCTGTATCCTGATCTATAATGGAAAGCCTTCCTGACAGGAAATAACAATGTTTTCTTTGATAAAACAAAATTGACAGAGAGAAGCATTTTATGTCACCCACTCAGATGATTGCAGAGATGCTGATGTTTTAAATGCATCATCAATGTCAGATGATAATGTTTTCCCTCTCAAAACTTTATCATTTAGTTTTAACTGCAGATCTTTGAGTTTTGTGAATCTGGATGAACATGAGTCATTTGTATACATGACTCATGTATATGTCCTTGGTAAAGATTATATCCCAGATACTGATGGATAATAAATGAGGTCAAACAAATAATGCAGGATTCTACACTGAGTAGAATGGAGATCTGCTGTTAAAATGAGAAAATGGCTGGGAGATCTCAAAACTGGACCACGCTGCTGTGGCATTTTCTTGCCCTTGCTGTGCATTCCTCCCCTTTGGGCTTTTAATACTTTGTGCTGTGCACCAGCAGTGTCAGCAGCTGGTGGGAACAGGGTCTGACACACAAGTGGTAGACGAGGTCTCTTTTTGGGCTGGGACAAGCCAATGATGCTGTTATAGGACATTGTCCTGCTGGCCTCTGGCACAGGCTGGGAATGTCTTTAATCAAAAATGTTTTGATGTTCCATCAGTTACTCTTTGCCAGTTTTCCCAATGGAAAAAAAAAGTTTTTGCAATAGCACATAGTAAAATTAGAATATGTTCTGTTTCTTTTATATAAATTCTTTAAGGCCATATTCAATGGTAGAATGGGTTTAAATAAGAGCCAATAAAATTAATTTAAAGTAATAAAACACTGCTAAATAGAGCAGGCTTCTTAGCAGTTAAATTAGGTTTCTCAGAAAAAAAATCTTTTCAATCAGCTGCTGTTCAAAAGGTGTAAAGCCATCAGGATAAACACTAAAGCAGAAACCTTACCATTTTACAGATTAAGCACTAAATTCTGAACAAAAGATAAGTTAATGCACATATATACAATCCCATTGAGCTTACAATATTATCACACAGCTAATTTTAAAGAGATAAGAAACCTCACTGCACACCGGTAGACTTATTAAAGGTAAGGTAAAATTTATTAGTAAAAAAAATACAAAAAATGTTCATAATGAACTTTTTTTTTGGTAGGACTTCCCTGACATTTTATTCAATGTATTCATGCTATCTTGATCTGTGGATTAGACTGGACATTCTAGTGAATATTCAATATTGGGAGCCTCGAGCTGAAGCTTCCTTTACATGATACTGCTGACTTGTCTCAAAGCAATTCCTGCAGACTGGAACTGTCTGTGACAGGTTCTATAAAAACAATGTAAAAGGAAGTATTGCTTCAGCAAAGTTAAATTACATACAAGTTTTCAAAAATTCACTAAAATTAATGGAAGAAACTTGTTATACTTCAATAGACAGTAGATGAGGCTGAGTAGCTTCAGTGTTCCAGTCCATAAATGGGGAACTGCAGTTCCAGGGGTGGAACCATGGCCTCATTTCAGACCTGGTGTCACAACCTGGCAAGGTGAGCAAGCTGGAGGAGAGAAGGTCTGAAAAGGGAGTAAAGATGCAAGGACTAGGTATGAATAGACCTTGCAGGTCAGAGGCACTTTCCTGTTTATATGTAAATAAGATAAACAGTGATAGCACCAGGTTTTGCTGCCTGTCCATGGCACTGGCTCACACTCAGTGTGCCTGTCATAAACTCACTGTTAGAAGAGTACTTGTCTTGCATCTCTAAGGCACTGATTTCCTGCTGTCTTGTACCTTGTGTAGATCCTTGTCTCAGAGCCAACTGCCTTAAACTGTAGTGGACTTGATTGATGAGTTTTATTTGTAGCAGCTCTTTCCAGATTGCTGAGACATCTTTGATCTTTGTTGCTGTGTACCTGGTCAGCAAAAGAGAATCATCAGCAAGATGCAACTTTCTTAGCAGACTTTTTAGCTGATGCCACATTTTAGAAAATGATATCTTTTATGTATGGTTTCACTCAGATAACTGCTTCCTGATGCCTTCCTCGGTTCTTAGATGTGACGTTACTCTAGGCAAGCCCACAAACCCAATATCCTGTCAATTCTGGATGCCTGCAGCACAAAGGAAGGGAAAACCAGCTTTTTTCCTGCATGGACTAGAATATATTGTTTTACTGGATTTTTGATGCAAAAGCAGCAAAGTTCAGTAATTCAATCCTATATTAAAGCAAGATAAAGACCTATTGCAAACTTCTGGTGACTTGTTATCTGTAGCATGATTTTGCTGAATAACAGGAGCAGAAGCTGTTTTCTGAGTGTTTTAAAAATAAATTATACAAGTACAGACTGTACCAGACACTGCACAGAAGAGCAGCTCAGCACAATCTAATGATCATGGAAAGCACAGCAGTCCAAGGTAATTAAGAAAATCCTGGGAGATCTTTGGTCAGTCTAGTGAATGGCCAGGACATTGCAGTGCTGGGGCTGAAGGCTGGTCACATCCCACTCCTGTACTCACACTTCCCAGCTAAACAGTAACCAGGAGGCAGAAGAGATTATCAGTACTGTGAAAATCAAATACTGTCTGTTCCCCTGTTTTCTAGTAATGCAGCATCAACACAAGGTAGAAAGCTTTCTAAACTCCTGCTTTACTCTGATTTACTGTAATACCAGTTGTAAAATAATATAGAACTACATCATTTTTACTTCACTATTATTAAGCCTCTGTGAATTACTTCTATTTCTCTCATCAATGAATGAATTTGAAGTATGTACATTCTAAGTAATAAAAGAGTACTTTTATATATCAAACTATTTAAAATATCTTGAATTTGGATTTACTTCTATTTAATCACACAGAAGTACAATTACTAAAACAATTCCTGTGAGTCATTTCTATATCTTCATGATAGCCAAGCAAACATGGCTATATTATGTGGTATGTTGTACTTAAAAAAATTATGTGTTTAATGCTAACATCCATAGCTGTCAAGACCATTCCTGATGTTCCTTAAAACCACAGTGTTAAGTGCCAATGACAGATTTATTTTGCAGTATAATTCACCAAAGAATTACTCCAGTTCAGTGATATTCACTGGAAATTTTTCTTCTTTAACAGTGAGGGATTTAAATGCAGAGAAACTGTGTTTTAGGCCATGGTAGTAAACAATATAAACAGTATACTCAAAGAAAAATGTTCATTTTCTTAACTTGAAACCTAGAGTTGGGATTTGAAAGTTACAACTTATTCTGAGCTTTACACTGTCTGCAGTTTAGGGCACTTTTTCTGGTTTTTCAACTAGAGCACTTCTATAATGCTAATACAGTACAAGTCAAATAAATGGATTTAGAATGAAAAGGCATGAATTTGTCTCCAGAGAGTTGTGGTATAAAGTAGAAATATAATTATCAGAGACTTTTTTTCCACTGGCTACTTTTCTAAAACTCAGCATTTATGGAGACTCTGATCTCACTGAGGGAGTTTAGTTGGGGTTTTTTTTGCTTATATTGTGTATGCATTGCTCTGATATATATGTATATATATATAGATATACAGATATATAGATATAAACTAAAACTACTATAACTTCTAAAAATACAGCTGGAGAATCAGTAAACATGTTAAAATAAATATTTCTGAAATACTAATCTCTTGAAGCGTGTTGGGATAGCTAAAAAGCAGTGACTACAAAAAAGTGAGACAGATATGCAACAAAAATGTTGAGCTATTGCTCATTGTATTCAAATACAAGGTCACCAAATTAATAAGTGGCTCTGATGCACCCTTATGGACAGAATCCAAGCAACTTGCTCAATTATTATTTACTGCTTGCTATTTATTGAAGAACACTTGCATAGAAGGGGAAGGTTACCTCAGGTTTTTGCATTTGAACTGTGGGATATGTTCCCTGTTTGGGAGATATTTAAGCTTAACAGATGTCTCCCAGATGGTTCTCTGATCCAGTCATACACAGAAGTCAGGTCAGCAACTTAGGAAATAAAATCCAACTCACAGGAAATACTTATAGTTGATTCAGCATGCAGCAATATGACCTTTATTAGTATTGAAGGAAAAAGAAGAGAAAAAGTTTACATACTTAGAATAGAAAGCTTTTGGTGAAAATATCAGAGAAACTTTTAGTTTGGCATTCCTAGGGCTTACCCAAAGTTTAAAAAAAATCAAAATAAAGGTTTAATAGAATAACGAACTTTTTGGTAAAAATATCAATGAAACTTTTAGTTTGCTATTCCTGAGGCCTACTCAATGTCAAAGAAATTTGACACAAAATACCTTATCTTTCACATATCCTAAGTGCCTTTTTTAACACAACTCAGGCACTCTGAAAACCCTGCATTCAAAATGACAATAAATATTAATGTTCATAGGTATCTATTTGAGGTGTTATTCACAAAGACTAACTCCATGATCCCTAAAGCAAATGCAGGAAGAAAAGCTAGTAAAAAGGGCTTTGTGTTATAAATCTCTTCTAGGGCAGGGAAAAGCAGCAGCATCTTAGGCACATGTTAAAGAAAGGGAAACAATCCTGATCTTGTGGGGTTAGCTCACAGCCAGACCAAGCAGAAACCCCATGTGGTTGGACAACAGGAGTACTGGGCTGGCACAGGGTGCACAGCAGAGCATGTATGCTTGAAATGTTCACAGAGAGGCCACAAAAGAAAACAGATAACTGAAACTTGCACTTGTATGTGGTTTCAGTTACTAGTGTCATCTTTATGGCAGTGTCATTTGATATGTGCTCCATTATTTTAGCTGCTTTGAAGCATTCTTACTACACACCAAATTCATTTTAAATTGGCTGGTGTGATACTTATTTGTGCCAAATGTAACAATTAGTTGTTAAGTGGATTTTCATATCCTGAAGGTAGATGGTACATTTTAAAGGCTTTACAGAATGGCGAGGTCACTGTGCTTGTGTCCTCTTGGTGTTAGAGCCCTCAAGACACAAACAGGCTTTAAGGCCTTCACCAGCCTCAGCTGGAGCCTCCACTCACACCCTTGTCCATAGGCCCAGGAGCTGTTTTTAAGCTGAGCCTTTGGCTCTCAGTGGCATGGGCAGCACTGCTGGAGGAGTGCTGGTCACACCTGCCCTGGGCTACTGAGCTCCTTTATTTGGGCCTTGACCTTCAGGCTTCACCTTGGACTGCTGCAGTGCTGTGGACCTACCCGGCAACTCCTGGAACTGATCCTGGTGTGTGGGGCTGACTCTGTCCCTCCATGTCAGAGCTGTACCATCACAGTGACCTTGTCCTGTGATGTAGGCTCTTAGTTGGATGTAGGGGCTGTCTCTGGAGGTTTCAACTTGCTCAGGTGCTGTGGGGCTGTGCCCTGCTGCTCTGTTTTGCTCAGCTCCTACCTTGCCTTTCCTGATGGCCAGAGATGCTGCCCACCGAGGCTTACTTTTGTACAGCTTGTCCTTAGTCTTCAGTATATCTTCTCATTATGCAGTGGTAATTAATATTTATTAGATTTTATTTGTATCTTTCTGTTCTAGATTTTTCTATTCCTTTTTCTTTTTATGTTTCCAGCTGATTTTGCCCTTCCTTTCCAACCCTTCTCAGGTTCTCGCTGGACCTCCTAGTTGTGGATCTCTCTCCTCTCTCAAATTCCCCTGTCTCCTTCCTCTAGGAAATCCCTGACAGTTGTCTTCAGTAGAACTACTTCATGCCTATTCTTGATGAATGAAGATTTATGACTTGATCTATCCCTAAATCAAGCACTTCCTCAGGCAGCTTGCTCACAAAATACATCAGAAGAATTTTACTGAAAGTGAAAGGAAGAGAAAAATCTCAGGAGTTATAAGAGAAGTAATAATTTATTATATACTCTTAGTGAAATCCAAGAAAGGTCACTGCACTTAGAGGATTCAGGAAGAGTGGGGGGTTGGGTGTGGAATAAAATGCCAAGCTCTTCCTTAATTGAATCTTATGTGTACAAATCCCAAGCTCTTCCTCTTTAAAATATTTATGTAAAGTTTCTCTTGCCAAAATTATTGCTGAATAAGCAGAAAGGAAAATGCCATCATTGGTTTGGTTTGGTTTGGTTTGGTTTGGTTTGGTTTGGTTTATTTCTGGGCTAAAGTTCTGGAATAAATAATAAGTTAGAAGAATGTTCTGCAGTAAATGTAGTGTTTGACAGATGTGCTTCTTTCAGAGGAGACAAGTTTCTTCCACTAACTAGTGCTTACGCAAAATGTAAATAAGGATCTGCTATTTGGTTCCTTCCATTAGGGGGTACAAACCAGAAACATTACTAGGAGATTTCATGAACCCCATACAGGCTTTGTGGTGTATTTTCTACACTGATGAACTGATTTACAAATGGGCTAAGTGTGGAAAAATGAAAAATAAAACCCACAAAACCAAGCAAACAATAAAAAAAACCAAAAAAAAAAAACAACAACAACAACAACAACAACAAAAAATGAGGCAAATGAAAATAAAAACAAAACAAAACAAAACAAAAAAAAACCACCACAACATCAACAGGAAAAAACCCTCTGCAAACCAAAGTCTCCCAACAGCACCTGACTACAGCCACACAGAGACAGTGGGGCTCTGCCTCAGCACAGCTCTTGGAAGTAGCACCAAAGCAGCTTCCTCTTACCCCCATTACAGTGGCAAGGGGCAGCTCTCTAATGAAGAAAATAATTCATTTCCCAGTCCCCCAGCATTCATTTTCACAGCTTTCTGGTGCAAGCATTTTTCTGAATGTGAGACTGGGGTTTGTTTGGGGTTCTTTATCCCACTATGTGAAGCAATTGAGATGTCAGGTTCATTACAAGTTCTTTTTCTATGACAGGAATCAAACCATAGTAGCCAAGGGTCCTACATTTCCAAACCTTCCCTTTGTCATTCTAATGGGCAAAAGCTTTTTATGGCCTCCTGACTGCCATGTTCCCAAGGCTGTGTTCAACAGTGTCTTGTTTCCATTTGTTCCACCATTTCATCTCACTGCTATATCCCTATAGCAGATTCAAAGGCTACTTTAATAACTAAAAAGGCAGTATTTCTTCCTCCTAAATTAAGGAACTAACAATAGGAAATTCCAGTGATCCCCTAGACAGAGTATGCCATCTGCACATTCTCCTTTGATGAACAGTAAATTTAAATTGCAGCTGTCCTGGTGGCTTTCTGATCTGAACTATATTGAATGCTCAGACTTCAGCCCAGGCAGTAATTAATGGGACTAATGTGCTTCCAGCTTGCTCCTGAAGGGCTCTGCTTGAGGCAGAGTGCTCAGCCCCAGCCTCTGGGAGCTTTGGGCAAAGGGAGCACTCAGTGGGTAACACTGGGATACTGTGAAACTCCACCGAGTGGCCTTGCCTAAGGTAGCCTGGTCTGACAAATATTTATAGGAAAAAAGGATTACTAAGGTGACGATCTTTCACTTAAAAACCTCTTCCAGATCATTCTGGAAGCACAGAGATGAAGGCAATGCCATGCTTTACTGCATAAATTTTATTAAAACTGCACTACAAAAATAACTGTCCTAAGTGTATAAACAACATGGCTAACCCCATAGGGTTTTTTTATTTAGAAAAAGAATGTTTGTCTTGGGAGGATAATTAGTACTTAAATATCATAATATAAACATGAAAATAATTTGTTTTACAAAATCTAGGGAAAAATAGTGGACTTGTGAGAGTGTGCACTTGGAAGCCTTTCAAAGCAGTCATGCTCGTATTCAGTAGAACCAGAATAATAACACACTAGATAAAAACTCTAATTAGGGTACAACAAGCAGGTCCTAGGGGGAAATAAAGCCATTTATAATTGTGTCTTAAATGAAGCAGAGCTGCAAAGTAAATTTTATAGACACTCTGCACTTGAAAGAATTTAGCCACTAGTAAATATCCTTATGTTTTGCTGTTTGGCTTAAAATAGTGTCCTCTCATTCTCTTATACCTCTCCTTTTATATAAGACTTGATTCCAATCTCTAGGCTGACTTGGGCACAATATATAAAGTGTAGATGTACACATCAGATATTAATGATTGTTTCAGCTTTTCTATTTAACAGATTTCTGTTATTATTTCTATTTCTATTTTCTATTATTTTAAAAGTGGGAAGTCCACTTCATTCCCATAGGAAATTTGTTATCCTTTTCCATGATTTACACAAAGCCTTAGTGATAAGTGAGCTGCTGTAATTCAAGTCAATAAATCTCTAGAAGACTTTTAAAGTTATCAAAGGAAATTCTATTTGCAGCAGAGAAGCTTCTTCTGCAAGAAGAATGAAATTCTCACCAATGAAATTCTGCCAGAGAAGAAGTAGATTTACTTCCTAGCATTAAAAAATAGAGTTGAGACACAAAGAACTTTTAAAAAAATCACTTAAACAGAATAGGAGTCTGTTACAACATAACAGTTTGGGAAATATATCCTCAGTTTGGGAAANTAATGATATTATATAAAAATTATATATATATAAATTATATATATGTGGGGTTTTTTTAAATGGAAATTATGGTGATGAAGCCTCTTGTATCAATTTTAGTCCATACAGTTGTATACCAATAGTTTTAAGACCAGAATAAGTCCAGGCAGATATTCTTACTGCTGATTTTACCAATACTGAAGAAATACTTCACGCAGTACCTGCGTATCAGTGGGACTCTTGCTGAAACAAGGGTCCAAATTGCCTGGTCAAGGGGTAGAAGAAGAAAAACAAGTGGCTTTTAACCACTGCTGTGAGTCTTCTGGAAGCAAAGGCTGGTCTCTGGTTAAGCCTGAAGAAAGCCAGAGGATTTTCTGTCGTGCTGCCGCATTAGAATGTGTTACTGCAGGGACACTGCAGCTGTGTGAGCATGTGCTGGACACTCGGGGTCCCCAGCCCTGGCCTCCCAGTGGCACAGCATTTTCAGCAACTTTTAATGGCAAGTTCTTCTCTTAAGGAGTTTTAACCTTCAGGTACTTGTTGCCTATATAAGTATATAATATCTTTTATTGGAAGGCACTATTAGGTGTTTTTTGAAGGTGACACTAAGCTTACACCTGAAAGTAAAATGGGTATTATCCTATGTATTCAGCAGAATTACTGCAACCTGATGATTTTATACAAGCCTACCTCAAAGTAAATTAGTGAAAACATGTTCAAAAAGAGAGTAGGCACAGTTATGTGACAGGAGCTCAGTTTCAGTATAATTGTTAATGAGTTTGCAAAAATGAAGCATACTTTTTAAATGAATGTGAATTATCCCTCACCTCAGAGCCTGCTATGGATAGAACAATGTCCCAGTAAAGTTGAATTGTAGTGTCATGTAGGCATTTCCCAATCAGACCCCAGTGTGAGTGGCAGATGCCATTTCAGTGAGGGAAAAACAGGCTTTATGTACTCCTTACCTCTCAGAGAGTGTAATTTCCTTGCTTACATATTGAAAATAAGATCCAGATCTCTGACTGGCAGAAGTGTGCTACATGCATGTCTAAAAGTGGGAAAGGCTCATATTAAGCTAGTTCCAAAGCTCTTTTCTGCTGGAACTGACTGGCACTGACCTAGCTTGCAAGCTGTTCTGAATTGTATAACCTGTTTTCATTCCTCCTCTGGTTTTGACATATGGGGATCACCTGAATGGAGCTGTGCCTTTAGCACTTCTGTACAGAAGGTAGCTGGTTAAGTATAGTTTTGTCTGCTGCAATCAGTACAGCCTTATTGTATTAACATTTCTCATTTCTCATAAGAAGATGGAAGAACTGCTGCAAAAAATAAGAAGTGTTCATAGGAGTTCAGAGAAATGGCAAATGGTGAAAAATAATTAGCTTACATGAAAGCTGTTCTCTTGAAATCACTTTGAGAGGATCGTTGGTACAATGGTGTCATGTGTGGAAGTCCAGTGGAGCTCTTGGCTAAGACCCCCAACAATGTGTATCAAACCACTGCACTTCTAAATATAAAAGTGGGAAATTACTTATGGAAACAGAAAACAGAAATAATGCCTATGCAAATAAATAAGATCACCTCTTTTTTAGCAATAATTGCTAAATAGAAATGTCCTCCTTAATTCCAGATGCTCTTACAGCACAGAAAAATAAATTCCAAAACTGAAATTAAAACCACCATTCTAACTATGTAGCACACCTAAACAGAAATAAATATAAATATAAACCTGAATTAGATATCTCAAATCTCAGTATACTTTCCCCTTTTTGCAAAAGTCTTTACTCAAAGCAGTCCATATCTGCATCTAAGGAGAAGAACATAAGAACAGTTTCAAAAATAATGTGAATTCCCCTGTATTGACAGAAAGAGTTATTGCTAAGATGTCTGATATGGATTTGTATATAAACTAACCAGCCTATGTGTGCTTACAGCTACAATGCAGGTAAGAAAAAGAAAACACCAAATTTTCATATATAAAAATGCTGCAGGGTTCTATAAAATAAACCAAAATGTAAACAGCACAGTATCATTTGCAATTAAGAGTCACAGCATCATCTAGTGGTCAAATATGAAAAGGAGAATTCTTAGTAGATTATCCATTCTTTTGTATTTTATTCAGACAGAAAAAATAACAGCATAAAGAAAATGGCTGCCTATGCTCAGGAAAGCAGTTTCCTGACCTAAAGCCTTCTTTAAATATTAACTTTCTCTTTTTGCAAAAAATCATTTTTACTGAATCAGCAATCATTTTGCAGTCTGAAGTTGTATGTATGCCTGTGTAGCTGTGGGGGGCTGGCCTTGCCTGGATGCCAGGTGCCCACCACAGCTCCTCTCTGCCTGCCCTCCTCAGCAGGACAGGGCCCAGGAGTGTGGCCAAAGGCTCAGGGGCCGAGGCACGGACGGGGAACACCTGTCCTAGCAAAACAGTGGCAGGGCCACCCTGGGGCCAGCTGGCACCGGCTCTTCTGGAAGGGGAAACTTCCAGCAACTCCTCACAGAAGGCACCTCTGTAACCCCCTGGCTACCAAAACCCTGCCACACAAACACTGGGGCTGTGCCACAGGATGAGATGCAGCTCCCCCACGCCTGGAGCCTCTGCACCACGGACCCCGTTCCAGCAGGAATGGCCAGGATCCTGCCAGCCTCACCAGAGCCCTTCTGCTGCCTTCTTTCTAAAGCACTTTCTTACACCACACTGGTGAGATGAATATGAAGACAGTTACTGAACTGCCACCATGAAAATCAGATTTTACCCAGTAGTGTTGTCATTTGTACCTCAAAGCTGCTCTGGTGGTTTTCTTTTTTACCTCAGTAGTCAAAACATTTTGGCATGAGGCAACCAAAACTCTTAACAAAAAAACATCTTGCTAGGGAAGTTAGGCAGGGAAAATATCCTTTGGAACTGAGTCTGAATAACATCTAATGCTACCTATAACTCAAATATTTGTGATCTACAGAGTTGTTATTGCAGCAATGACCTGGTAATACAGGGTGTTGTTGGCCTGCAGGCCAGTAAATACTGCATTGCCATTATTAATAAAGAGCCACAGGCTTTCAAAGCCTCAGGACTGAGGGATGTCAGATTTGTTTTGCTTGAACTCACATAGGCTTTTCTGGAGCTCTGTCTTAACTTGTTTAGATGTAGCATCAATTTTCCTTATGAGGTGGCCCTGCCAAATTTCATTTACTTTAACCTCTGCACTGAAAACCAGCTTTGATCTAAGCTGTAGTAACAAGCAGTCATTCTGTGGAGAAGGAAATATTTATTACTAATGCAGAAATACAGGCCTAGCATGACAGCAGAGGCCCTGGAATCAATTGTTATGAACAAGTTCATGAATTAATGAAAGTAGAGCTGTTAATGTTATTTTAGAAATTACAAGGTTGTTGTTAGATGATAAACCTTCGTTGCCCTTTCACTGTTAAACTCCTTTGTTGATACCCCTGTTGTCTGCGGGAAGTGCGGCCTCCGCTGCTCCTCAAGATGGCGTCGAATAGTGCTCCTGGGAAATATGCAAATTGAGGGACGTTCAAGAAAATCGAATGAAGACCCTAGAAATAACAGGTTAATGGAAAATTAGAAGAGCAGAACACCGGGCCCTACTGGCGGGAGACTTCCTTCTACTCCACCGATGAAGTCTTAAAGGTCGCCATAACTTACTAGAACTGAGCCAAAATGGGACCCTAGACAATGAGTTAACGTGGCACTGTATAGAGAACACCGAGGAATAGGAGTCTGAGATCTGCTTAAGAGCATAACTACTCTCAGGGAGGAGAGGCGGTGTGTGCAAGTTCTCAGGTCCCCCCCCACCTCGAGCCCCCCACCCAGAGCTCCTCACCAAATAAAAGTATTTAAAAGGAGCAGGTTCTCCTTGTGCATTCATTTCATCAATGAGGTGTATGGGGGCACGCATGCATGCAAGCATATAAGAACAGCTTAGAAGCTTTATAGAAACTGGAGCACTACTCAGAATTTGGAACCCACATATTGATTCTATTCAGAAAGAGTTAAAGCAGACTCCACTTGGAGAAGCACTCCAACAGCCCTGGCTGCATAATCTACACTTCTACAGGTCACTGTTTGTAGAGTTACAGATCAGACTGTTGTTCTTACCAACTCAATACATTTGAACTGGAATTTGGACTTTTGTCTTCATGAAGTTACAAGACATTTAAAAAAAATACAGTCAGGTTCAATTGCATAAAAAAGAGATACAAAATCACTAGAAGGTTAATTAAGGCATGGAAAAGCTTGTTTCTGCAGGCTGTGGAATCTTCAGCTTAGGGCCTCTTGACACCAGGCTGGAGAAAGTCCTGATGATGTGAATGATTTCAGTATTGACCTTGCTTTGAGTAGGAACTGGACTTAACTTTGACTGGACCAGAGATTGCTGCCAAAGGATCTCCCTCCTTTCCCAGCCGAATGAGTTGTTGTTCTGACTCATACTGGTACTGCTAAACCACTTGGATTTCAACACAAAAACATGATGCATTAGTGTTGAGGAACTATATTCAAAAATCTACAAATTAAACATCTTGCAAGTAAAAAAGGTAACATATTTCCTGATACATTTTGACTGTAGACATGATGGCAAGAGAAAGTGATTTTTTTATTTTTTTACTTCCTGTGTCTTAGAAAAAACACATGCACATTTTTTATCAGTTTGACTTGCAGTTAAACCTCTGCTCTAGAGGTGCTCAGCTTCAGCAGCCAGGTCTAACAGGGTAAAGAGACTTTAGACTTTAGAGGAGTATTTCTCTTTTTTAGAGGGGATTTTGTGCTAGGAGGAACAGGTGGGCTGAAGAGCCATGAGATATTAGTTATTTCAAGTGGAACAGTTCTTGTCAATTGTTCAGTGTAATTAAAGAGTATATAGCTTCCTCAGCCTTCTCTAAGCAGAACTGGGAACAATGTTCCTTAGTTCTGAGGGGAAAACATATTTGAAGTCCTATCATTATTTTACCATCTGGTGAATGATGTGCAGATTATTAATTGGAATGTACTAGAGCACTAAAAGGGAAACAGGAAGGTTTGCTTGGCCTACAAATTTCACAGATCTGCTGCATAAAAAGTTCTCTGAAGTCATTACCCAGGAGTGAACTACAAGTCAGGCCAATTTAAACAGGATGCAGCAGCACAGCCACCGCAGGCTTGCATTTACAATTGTTATCTTCTCGTCTGCTACAATTGCATGTTGACCAGCATACCCCAGAAAATCTTCTGGACTTTATACAAACCACAAACCACACACAGAACTGGCTAGGCTGGCCAGTGTTACTCATAAAGTTTCAACAGCATCAGAAAAAAAAAAAAAAACAGTACAGCTGGTGTTATCAAGAGAGAAAAATACACTGCTGTATTTGCACACTGTGTCAATTATTCCACCTGTTTTCCAGTGCCTAGGTATTTCCTAGCTTATACATATGGCAGCAACAAAAAAGGCAGTCATAGATCATGTAAGAAATGACTCCTACATTTCTGCTTTTCTCATAGATCCATTCAGAAGATCCTTTTTTACCCAGCTCCCTCCCAAACTCATTTGGATGAGTATGGATTGTCATCTGCGACTGCTGTGCCCACCCACAGTGGCCAGGTCTTTGCTCAAACCCTCAGTGTTCAGTCACCAAACGAGCACGGCCAAGACCCTTCAGGTGCCCTGTGCACACAGCGCCAGGATTGTCATGACCGATCAGGAAAACTGAAGGGGCCTTGAGAACTTTATGGACTGAAGGCCTTGTTTTTTCTATGGAGAGGTGTGTGAGCAGCCCAGCGCAGTGCCAGAGCCTGGGTGTCCCCGAGTGCTCCAGCTGCTCAGAGCCACTGCAAGTTCCGCAGGCACCCACAGCCTGCGGCGACAGTGGCACCGGCAGGTGCGGCCTTTGCCAGCCAGCAAACAGCTGATTCAGTGCGGTAAGACCTGAGCTTTCCTCAGTCAAGATCGGGGATTTCACTCCCTTTTAAGATCACAGCCCGCATGCTCCAGAACAAGGCAGGCTTCGGAGCCGCCCGTGTGGCTGCGGTGTTCAGTGGCAGCAATCTGTCCATCCTCACTGCTCCTGCTGGTTATGCCCTCACAAACTGTAATTATGGCGGTGCTTCCCCTGGCCAGGCACAGCCGCAGCCCCGAGGCAGCAGGCTCATGCCTGTGCCACCTCCCTGTTAACGGGAGGGAGGCAGGGACAAGTCCCTGTAACTAAAGGCTGAGGAGAGGGCATTCTGAGAGCAACACTCCTTAGAATTTGGTGTGAGGACAACCGCGTAAGCATTAAAGAGCAGGAAAGCTCCGCGCTCCCTGGGCAGCAGCACCGCAACTGCCCCGGGTGGGCTCTGCGCGGAGGGGCCACTCCCACCACCTCCGCCGGGGGCGCCAGTCTCGCGAGACCTGAGGCAGCGGCCTCGCCCAGATCTCGTGCGATTTGCGCCCCCGGTCGCGCTGGCGGTGCCGGGCCCCGCGCGGCGATGGCGGCGCCAGGCGCGGAGGAGCTG
>WBNO01021879.1:205794-266935 GCA_013400575.1 Peucedramus taeniatus
CAGGGCCGAGCCCGGGGCCGAGCGGGCACGGGGGTCTCGCTCCCGGGGAGCCCCGCGGGGAGGTCGGGACAGCAGCTGGCTCCGGGTTCCCGTCCCGCCCGCCGCAAGCCCCGAGCCCGCGGCTCTCGCTGCTGCCGGTGAGGCTGGGCTTAAACCGTGCAAAGGGCCTCTTGGCAGTTTCACGGGTCTCTTGAAATCTCTGGTTTGCTTTCTTCTTCTTCCAGATTATGAAAACATGGATGTATTTGTTTTGTGCTAAGTACTCTTCATAAAGAGACTTGTATTTTACAGAACTACAGATAGGTGATGTCTGCATATTTTGTCAGGGTCTTGCTTTATAGGATATCAGATATACTGACTTTGTTCCACTGATTTTGGGTACGGAATCATGTAGTGGCAAGATGGGGTAATAAAGTTTGTTAAAGCAAATTTAACTTGGAAAGGTGTATTCTGTGAGGATTTGATTTAATTTTGAAAATTAGGGGGGGAAGTAGAAACCATTGAAACGTTCAGAGCATAATAGTTACAACTTCTGTGGCAGGAAGAGGATTACTTTTAGTAAGAGTTTCTTTGATGAAAATGTTTTGTGAGGGGCTCAAATGAATTTTCTGGTTTGGAAGAGGATTAGACCTCTTTATCTTCTTTCTTGCAGTTTAGAATGGTTTTTCCTCACTAAAAATCCCACTTGTCCTGTATTCCTCAAACTGCTGAGCTCTTGTCTTAATTTTGACTGCAGGAGGTACTTTTCCAAAATTCATAAGAAAAATGGTTTCTAGTCCTTTATGTTTGTCTTGAATGGGAGTAAGGTGACTCTAGAAACTTTAAAATATGTAAACTTGAAGTAACAAAGTGCTTGTGGCTCAGTGTTCTATGTGCAATCTCTTAGGTTTTTGATTCCAGTAACTTTTTGTTTGTTTGTTTGTTTTCTAGAAAGTTACTGCTTTTGCCACCTTTCCCAGTGAAAATGCAGCTGCAAAGGTTTGTATTGAGTTTGTTATTGAATGTTTTAGCAAAGCACTGAATTGCCGGTGCTCTAATATGGTTTATGCATCTTCTGGTACTTCCAGGCAAAAACAAAGCAGGACAATTTAGTGTCAGAGCTGTGTTTCAGGATTTGCTTGCAGGACTTGATGAAATCCTTGAACACTTCTGTAGAGTCCTAGTAAAGGTGGCTTGAAGGGGTTTGTGGAAGTCATCTGATCCAGCCTGGCAAAGTTACAGAAGCTGAGACTGATCAGGGCCCTGTTTAGGATGTGTGTGCATTTATATGCAAACTATAAACCAAGCAGAGTTTCCTTGTCTCCTGTGTAATTGTGTGTTTGCCATAAAAGTCAGCCCTGGTGATACTCACAATCCAAGTCTGCCTTGAATGCCCAACTTCAATAAGAAAACTACTGTATTAATAGAGGATATGGATGCCAGAAAGGTAACACTAATAATGCTTTTTGAATACTAGTCTGGTTAAAAAGCCTATGTCAGAACTTCCCCCTTATACCTTGGGGTTGTTTTTTTTGTTTTTGTGCGTGTGTGGGTTTTTTTGTTTGTTTGTTTGGTTGGTTTTTTGTTTGTTTGTTTGTTTGGTTTTGTTTTTGTGGTTTTTTTTTTGTTTGTTTGTTGTTTTTTTTTTGTTTTGTTTTTTTGTTTGGTTTGGTTTTTGTTTTGTTTGGTTTTTTTTTGCATTGCTCCTATTTTTTTTAGGCCACACTTTAAATGACTAAAGAAGTTAAAGTCTGTGTGAGGTGAACATTGGTGAATTAGGTTTTGTGCCAGTTGTTAGCAGCCTGCTGGGCTCTGGACTTGAAGAATGCTGGGTCTTCCTAGTGCCACTGTTAAAATCTTGGTTTTAAGATACCTAGCTGTTAGTGACAGAGTTTAGCACGTTTGTACTTCAGGAGCAAAAGGTTGGTTACTTGAAATTCTGGAATTTAGTAGGCTGTGTGAAAAGTCTGCTTGTTAAGGCTGCTGCTGTGTTCAGGGGACCAATCTGTGCAGTGGTTCTGGCTGTGCAGGCTGATCCCTTTCCTTCCTGCCAGCAGGAAATGCTGCTAAAAGCAGGGCTGGGAAGGCACAACCAGTGCTGAACTCTCATGTCCACAGTAGCACAGGCTTAGCTTAAAGCAGCTGGGACTGCATCCTGTGGCCATTGTACCACTCAAAGGGAAAACAGTTATGCTTTAAAACAATTCTTATGTTTGTCCTCTTCCCTTTTTTCTTTTCTCCTCTGTTATTACTTGAAGGCTTTATCAAGACTGCATCAGCTGAAACTTTTAGGTCACACGTTAGTTGTTGAATTTGCAAAGGAGCAAGAGAGTGCACAGGTACTTAGGCAGCCTTCTGTCTCAGACAAGTACAAAAGGTATGTGCAGAGTAATTTCTTTGTTGTGTTTGTGGTCAAGGAAAGGGAATTCTGGATTCATGGCACTTAGTATTTGTAACTCAAAGGATAAGTTGTTAGCACTTGGAAGTCTTAACAAACAGGTTCAGATCTCTAGGAGAGTGATTGGGTTCCTTCCAACAGAACTCTGTCATTACCTGTGGAATGTGCAAATAGGTGATTAAAGCTGTGTGGTAATGCTTAATTAAAAATACTGTAATAGAGTTTTCAAGTTGTTTATTCCACTTTCTGATTATGAACAAATCAGTAATTTAATACCTTTGAATTTATGGTCTCTGAAGAGAGTGCATGATAAATAATTTCAGTTATTTTCCTGTGAGTGGACTTAAGTCAGGAGTGTTTGAATATAGGGAGACTTACTTAAATCTACATAAGTATTGATTTTAGAAGTCTGTCACTACTGTGATTGTCCTCATGTATTAATTATGAAGAAATTGTAACAGCTGTAGTAATGCAGTTGGTAAAAGATGTGCAAAATACCTGTGCTAAGTTATTTTTTACATTTATTATAAGATGATGCATGTTATATATATTACATAGGCATACCTAATTTTTGCCCTGTTTTAATGAAGACTAAATTAAATTTCAGTTTAGAAGAACCAGTGAAAGAAGAAGAGAAGATAGAACCAAACTGTGTTAAAATAGAGACTGGAATTGCACCCAACCATGGGTTAGTGTTGGGTTTTTATTTATCTTAATTATTTTACTCTGTTACAGATTATTTTGAACTGTGTTATGTACTGTTGAACAAGTGTTTTCTTTCCTCCTATGCTATTGTTCTTCAGGCATAGCTGTAGGAGCTGTCATAAAGATTGAAGTTTCAGTTCCTCAAGTTTAGAATCCTCACATCTCTGTAGTGACTGGTGCTTTGAGCTGTGAACTTGTGGATTGCAGAGCATCCTTCTAGCACTGTGCATTGCTTTCTTGGGGGGTTGGAGGGCTGAGGTTCTCCCAGTGTTAACAGCAGAATACCACTGACTTCTTTTTCCTGATGTTTCTTCCTTTTTTTTCCCCCCATTTTCATTTTAGCATGCAGGAAGTAGTAAAGTTTTTGAAGCTAATGCAGCCCTTTGAGCATTGAGTTTCTGATATTTGTACAGCCTGCTCTGCTGTGCTTTTGGTTTTGGACATGTTGATTGTTTCTATTTGCTTTAGGCTCCTGCATGGCTCGATACTTTGATTTGATACTTTGATTATGCCCAAGCCCACTAAATCTGTCATGCACTGGGGACTATTCCATGATCTTAAAGGCATTTTAAGTGGCCCAAAACTGTTCTAGGGGAAAGAATATTTCAGTGTTACCTCACATGTAATCGATAGTTAAGCCTCTAGTAATCATTAATTGTTACTGGTGATTAAGCGGCAGTAATGTTAAGGTGTCTTGTTTTCAATCTTTTTTTTCCTTAGCCTCACCTTTCCCATCAATTCTTGCCTCAAATATTTGTATCCACCACCTTCAAGTGCAATTCTAGCAAATATAGCAAATGCCTTGGCGAGCGTGCCCAAATTTTATGTCCAGGTAAGTAAAAAAAAATGGAAAAAAAATAAAACCCTTTAATTTTTCCTCTTTTAATTATCCACAGAATTAACTATTTTTGTCATCGTAAATACTGACTTGGTTTTTCTGTGGTAGTGATAACCAATCTTAGTTTTTTACTGTGCTGAGGTAATGAGATTTTATTAACCTGAGGTAGATTACTTCATTGACACTGAAGACTTAACTGGATATGCTCTTCCTAATTGGATGAGACTTGAGTACCTGGAATTTCATTCTGAGAAGGTGCTGTACTTGTTTTCATTAGCCTTGTTAGGGTGTTGCTTATATTAACTGTTAGTGTTGGATCTCAAGTGCAGGTTTCAGATTGTTCATGAACATTGAAACTGTGATGATTTACACCTGCCAGGAGTAACTGGCTGTTTTACCTAGCAAGGAACTTACTTATTATTATCACTTAATTATTCATAGGAAACCTACTTATTTTGACTCATTTCAGGTACTTCATCTGATGAATAAAATGAATCTTCCTCCACCTTTTGGACCAATTACTGCTCGTCCTCCCATGGTAACATTTTAAATAAATGTTTTCAGTACTGTAGGATTGATTCACTATTTAAAATGTTAGCAGCATATTAGGAGATCTGAACTTCCCAAGCATTGCAAATCCTCCTGCATTTCACTGGGTACATGTTGGTCTTCGAAAGCAATTCTTTTGACTGTACTTAGAACAAAGAAATAGCCATCTATGGTAGCAGCACTGGAATGTTTCAAACTGTTGCTTCACTGTTGAAACTGAGATGGTTTTGGAGCCTAAGCCTTCACCCATATGCTCTGACTGTATTCTTCTCAGGAAAGTCCTTGAAGCTGAGTGCAAAGTGAAAATCCAAGGCCATGGTTGCTGTATTTTTTATCACCTCAAAATAAGTAAACCATTCACTGTTATGCTTCAGAAAGCAGATTTTTTTTTTTTTGCTTGTGGAAAGTTTTTCATTAGTAGTGTCCTAGACCAAAATGGCATCTAGATCCCTATAAGCATACTTGGAGAAAATACTTGTTAAATTGTCCTTTATTGCTTTGACTGTTGTTATTAAGAAAACAAGATACACTTAGGGTTTTTCCTTTAAAAAGTTTAATTTTTCAACTTTTTCCCCATAATTAGTATGAAGAGTATTTACCAGTGCCTGTGCCACCTCCCCCAATCCCACCTCTGCCTCCTGAAGAGCCTCCTTTGCCTGAAGAGGAAGAAGGATTGTCTAGTGGGGATGAATCAGAATATGAAAGTGATAATGATGAGGAAAAGGAGAGGTATGCATTTTGCAGTCATTTGCAAGGTTTTGGGCTTGCTTAAAGTGGTGGTTTTACTTTTGCAGCTTCTCATTCAGCAACTGGTAATGTTTGTACTATACAGATATAGCATCTCGTAGAGAGTGTGTAGAAATCTTTCCAGCTGCTTAGAGAAACTCCAGAGTGCAGAAGGACAGTGCAGGTTTAAATGCAGTAAGAAAAGGAAAGTGGCCTATTGGTGTGCAAGTTTTCATTTGTTCCCATGTCCAGAAAAACCCAACTAAACAAAAAGTCAGCTTGAAGAGTGCAGACATAAGGAAGCAGAAATTAGATTATTTTCTGAAGTCTTCATTGTTCCACATGTTTCTAAATTGACTCCTCAGCCTGAATCATATGTGCACACCAACTTCCAGAACGTTCTTTGTACATCAGCGCATACTGCTAGGGATGATAATATTTGTGCTGAAGATTCTCTTGCAGTTTTGGGACTGCTTTACATCATAGCTGTTTTTTTTTTTTTAATCTTCAACACTAAATTAAAAAGCAGCTTTTTTCTTTGCTGTCTAAACTGAGAAGTAAATCAGAAAGTCCCTATGCTGTATTTGTAAAAACACATCATTTGGAAAAAGCTACCGCTACCCCTGCTGAGTGTTACAAAATCAGGTTCAGCTTCTCTCACAGCTTCAGTGTCCCAGTAAGGAGCATGCTTGGGGAAGGAAGGGCATCACTGACATGTTAGGATTTTGGTCAGTCCTTAGGTGCTCTGTGAATATTGATTTGCTGTGTGTTACAGTTTCAGTTTTAAGGTGGTTTTACAAGTATATTCTGAAAAGTTCTATGTCAGGGGCTTTAAGAAAAGAGGAAGGGTTTTTAAAATTAGTACTTTCAAACTAAACTGTAAATCTCTTTGTTTTATTTTTGTTTGGTTTTGTTGTTATTGTTTGTTTGTTTTGTTTGTTTGCGTTTGGTTTTTTTTGTTGTTGTTGTTTAAAATAGAATGACCAAGTTGATGGAATTAGCAACTCTTCAGCCTAAAAGACCAATAAACACAAAGAAGCGTGGTGTTAGAAAAAAGCAAAGAATTAAAGACATGTTGAATGTTCCTGTGTGTACTTCCCACAGGTTTGTGGTTTTTACACTTATCCTATTGGTTTTATTGCCCTAAAACTCCAAATTTTCCTCTGGTTTGAATTAAAGTCTGCTCAACAACCTTAAAGTCTGCCTGATTCAAGCTCTGTTTCTCTTCTGTTAAACTAATAGAAATTCCTTTTCCTAAAAAGATATCTAGTTTCATATCACAGCTATGACCAAAGCAAATTGGATTTATTGTTTGGGCTGCTTCTTAAAACAAAAAATTAAAAGTATGACACTGGAAGGATAGAAACTGACTTGCTTTAAAATGAGTTTGGGTCTTAGAACTGCAGTCCTACGCCACAGTAGACAGCAGTGCAGTATTTCTATGTTGTGATGAATGATTGTGAATGCATTTTTACTAATGGCTGCCTGCTTCCTCCAAGTGATTTGCTCCCTTTTTTAAAAATGTCGTGTATTTTATATACTAGGTGAGAGCAGCAGCAAGGCCAGTTATTTTTCCTGCTGAAGTTACTGCTGAAGGTTTTAATAAATGCCTGTGTGTATGTCCTGTGGTACATGATGGTTTGTTTGCTCCCACTGCCAGACTTACCTACTGTGTCTGCAGTGTTGTAATCGCCTGAAACTCGGTTGGGTGAAATGTATGAAATGGAGAACGTGTATTTGTGGTAAACAACAGCATAAAATCTAACTGGAAGAAATCTTGTATTTGACCATTTCATCAAGAGTCTGAATCTTTAATTAATGTGTTGTTGTTTTAAACAGTAACTCGCACCCTACACTGTCACCTTCAGATGTCTTTGAGCAGCTGCAGCACGTAGGTCATAAAAAAATAGAGTTTCATATTAGTACTGAGATGCCAGCTGTTCTTCAGATAAACTCAGAAAAAGAAGAAAAAAATGGTAAGAGAGTTTGTACTTCAGATGTATTTAATGTTCAAGTCATGAGGCTTCAGTATATAAAAGGGTGCTGAAATTTGCACCAGGAAATTCTTTTCCCTTATTGTATTGGAGCTTTCAACACCGAGTTGCATCATATTTGTATTTGCTGTTTTTCCCGTATTACAAGCTTTGGAAAGGATCCAGAGGATTTTAAAGGTCTCTCTCCCTTGTGCTCTGTTGGTTTATGGTGAATTGCACTGTCTTTTAAATGTTAGGATGGAAACTTTACAAATTGTCAGTATTTTATGGTGTAAATGAATATATCAGGCTGGTTTCAGATTTTCCTTTCCCAGCTCTCAGAGAGCAGCACCCAAGTGATTGCCAACTCCTTTTCTCTGGTACACTGATTATCTGCCATTAAAATGCTGGGCAGTGATAACAATGAAGTGTGATGGCTTTTTAGAGGGTTATGGTCAGTCTGTGGGTTTTGGTACTTTACAGTAATAGCCAGTTTCTTTAAGGGAAGATAGTGAAATGGATACAGGATTGAACAGCAAGGCAAGTTTTTATGCTAACTAATGTGTGCCATGGCCTTTGTTTGTACTACATGGAGTTTTATGGGATTGTGCAGAGCAGGGTGCTTTTGTCAAACCAGGGATTAAGACTCATTTTAAGGGGGTATTCAAATTACCTTACAAAGTCTGCTCTGTTACAATGTTGCTGAAAACTGTATGATTTTCTTGCTGGCTCTAGGGCTTGGTGTGAATAAATGTACAAACCACTTATATAATTTGTTGAAATTTCAGACCTTTATGCAACCACAGAAGAAATCAATAATACAGGCTTTGGAAGGATTTTCCCAGCTCCTAGTTCAAATGATAAAATGGAAACTGAAGAGGAGGATGATGAAATACCATCAGAATTTATTTCTAGAAAGGATCTAGAGAAAAACAGACTTTCTAGAGAAGGTATGACTGTGAGAATACTTTACCTAGTAACAGCTTTTTGATTTGTTGCAACAAATAGCTTAATTAAGTGTTTATTTTCTTAATTAAGCATATAGTAAATTATTTTATACTGAGCAAATGTGCAAAGTAAATGACCTAAAGCATGTTGGTTTTTTTTCTTCAAGAAATGGAAAAATATTCTGTTTTCAAAAACTATGAGCCAGGTGATCCAAATTGCAGGATATATGTGAAGAATTTAGCTAAACAAGTTCAAGAAAAGGTAAGTAAACAAGCAAATTAAATATCTATCATAAGGTCTTTTTCTTAGCATTTATCTCACACCTACACTTTAATTTCAGGATCTTAAGTTCATTTTTGGAAGATATGTTGACTTCCAGTCAGAGGTGGAACGCAATATGTGAGTTCATTTCGTACTTGGTTAGAATTAAACCTTTAATATCAACTTCTATGGCACTTGTGAAAACTGGGATTTTAAATATCGCCATATTCACATTGTCTGTGTTTCTGCATAAACAAAAAATATGTTACACCTAAAAATCTTCATTTATGAGATGAAGAAATAGAATTATTTTATGATGAGTGACTGAAGACCCTATTATTTTGCCTTTTTATTTTCATTCCCAGATTTGCTTTTCTTGGCTGTGTGACACAGAATGAGCTGTGTAGGTGATTGTGTGTATCTGATCATTTTATATATGTCCTGTTTAGTAGTACTGCACATCAGGTTGCCATCCTGCAGTTTAATATTACCTTTTAGTAAATAGTTTCTGCAAGCAAAATGGTCTCCAAGGACATCACACCTCCTTGTAGGCTTTGCTTCTGTTTCTGCTGAAGCGTGAGGATTGTGCATTTGCACTGTGAAACCTGCAAGGTTTGTTAAACATGAGCAATTCCCACTTCTCCATTGTGCCCTTAGGTTTGATATCCGTTTGATGAAAGAAGGCCGGATGAAGGGACAGGCCTTCATTGGACTTCCCAATGAGAAAGCAGCTGCTAAAGCACTAAAAGAAGCTAATGGCTATGTCTTATTTGAAAAACCCATGGTGGTTGTATCCTTTTCTTCAAGCATTTACATTGTATTCTTTGTAATCTCTGCCAGTCTCTAGTTTTGTTGTTATTGTGTTCTGCAAAATAAAAAATGCTTTAAGAAAACCAGTCATCATAACACAGTGCACTATTTATGGTAGCTGATAAAAACACAGAGGCAACTCTTCTGAAATAGGAAAGTAAAAGTGATTTATTTAAGAACAGAATTCACTGGTCTTACGTCTTTGATCCTTCAAAGACAATACAGAAGGTAGTTTAGCTTGCATGACCACTGTATTTAAATTAAATACAAGGTTTTTGACTTGGTTAGGTCTGTGTTCACAGAGTCAAGAACATAAGAAATGTAAGAGTAAGTGGTTCTAGACGGGTTTTTCAGCTGGAACTGTCAGTTGTTGATTGCATAGCACTGGTTTTTTGTGTGAAAGTCCTTTCTCATTTTTCTGTTAAACATTTCATAGTTTATTTCAGTTTCTTTATACTCACATTAACCCCAGCATCTGCTGCTTTTACTGTTTTTCCTCTCAAATACTGAGACATCAAAGTTAAGAATTAACATGCTGGGTTGGAAGTTGTAAATATCAAATATTTATCCTACTGTTGTTACCCTGTTTGCATCTAAGCCATTTCCAGTTAGTCCTCCTTATGGGCTCTCTTAATTTAAACTCCTATATTGTGTATCAGTGAGGTCCTAATCTTTGACTAATAGACACTGTTATACTACTTCATACTGTAGTGGAATTGAATCACTTTAGATAAAGGTCACTTTCTAGACGAATTTGCAGAATTAATCTTTTTTTGTCTTTCCTAATTGACTTCTACTTACCAGACACTTGTAGTCCTTAATAGATTCTCAGCAATTTGCTCGTTCAGCTAGACCAAAACAGGATGCCAACGAAGGGAAAAGAAAAAAGTAAAACCCTGCACAAGGTATGGACTCTGCCTGAAAGTAAAAACAAAGGATTGGGCTGGGGGTTTTTGTTAGTGTTTCTTTGGTTTTTTTTACTCTCTCTTTAACAGCTTCTTTAGGAATAGTGATGATAGAGAGGAAATGTTCCATACAAATTTATTTTTAAATGTGTGCTTATATCAGAAAAACAGAGTGCAAGGTATATAGTTGGTGTAAGTTCAAAACTTTCCATTTTCCTGTTTTAAAAACCACAGAGGCTGATGTTTTCCTAATCCTGATGTTGTAGGGCCCTTGTCAGTTTCTCTAATCGTTAATCTGCAAAGATAAGGAGAATAATTTTGTGGAATTGGACCACTTATCTTTTAGTAATCTTCCAGAGTTTTGGTATTGAATGGAGTTGCCTCTTAACTCCTTTCTTTCCATCCCTGCCATTGTAAAGTGATCCCGAAGAACTGGTTCCAGCAATAAACTTCTGCTGGCTGTAAAGGATCTTTGCTAACTTTAGAAAATGAGTTCTTAGTGCTGTTGCAGTTACCTGTAAACTTGTCTGAATTAGTGAAGGATATTCTGTCAGCAAGTGCTGCTTAATGTTGCATTGATCAAGGCTTCCTTTGTTGTGGAATGTGTAGGTCCAGATTTTTGGCATTATTTAAATATAATGAGAGAAAGTACCTTCTAGCAGAAAGTTGTTATTTACATTTTATTTCTTATCATGTAGCTTTACTTCACTGCTCCCTACTCGGAGTATTTCATTTATGTAAGAGTAAGTCAAGCAAAATCAGCTCTAATTTACCTGAGTGGTTTCATGGCCTGTAAACATTTGTAAACATAGTGAGCTCGAAAATGACCATGTGAAATAACTGGTGCAAGAATAAAAAAGCATTTATTTATCAATCTGTACTCTCTGATACATGAGTTAGCTCAAATTTAAAGGACACCGACCTTAATTTCTGGTTACAGCTGAGATCACTCTGGTTATGCCTTTGCTTAAAACAAAATTAACTGAAATCTTAGCCCAAGTACTTATGAAACATTACTTAACCCATGGTGTCTTTAATCTGGAGCTTGGTTCTTGTTACTCTGAAGAAAACCTGAATTTGAAATAAAGGATGTGATTAATTGTTTTTGATTTTTACAAATTGGCTGTAAAGCCCACAGTGTGGTTATTGTGATGGCAGTATTCCTGTTTTTAACAGCTACTCTAATTGTAAGTTCTTCATTCCATCCATTGTCTAAGGATTTTTAAAATCAGATTTAGGCTTGCTTCTCTCTCTTTGGTCTTACTTCCTATTTTGTGTTCTTGTTTGTAGTTTGCAAAATCTGTATTTTGTCAAATTAAAGATCACTTTTTTCTAGGCCTTCTTCTGTACTGGTAATTGAAAAGAGAGAAAAGAGCCTTGGCTAAAGTGTTCTATTAGGATCAAGTATTTATGAGACAATTTCAGTCTTGTTTGTCACTCCTTTCTTGTTAGAAAAAACCTTCTATTTGTATTATCTAGTGTCTAATAAGATTTCTTACATTAAAAAAAATTGAAGCATTTTAGCTGTTTAGCTGTTTAGCCTGATAGATGAAGTCTGAGCACTTTGATTCTTTTAGGAATACTCTTTTTCCAACTCATTTTGTACATTAATTCTGAATTCATTAAACATACTATATACTTGAATTGCATTAAGAAAATAATAAAGTGCTTATTTGTTTATAATATTGTCAACTCAGAAGCTTTTTCTAGAGTGAGCAAACCATACTTAGGCAAGGTTTATTGTGCACCTGAGAGTCTTGTATGAGTTACCATCTTACAAGTGTCCCTGGTGTTCTGTCCGTGGGCAGAACTTCTCACTTACCTTGACTGGTTATATGTTGTAATCATAGCAATGTGCCATGGAGTTACACGGGTTTCTAAGGATCCATGAGGTTTAATTAAAAATATTTGTTGCATTTCCCAAGTAATGGTTAAGCTGACCCCTATTTCTGCATGACTGTTTTTCTGTTCCTGCTGGAATATTCTGATGGATGCTGAATTATGATGCAAAATTCCATGATAAAAACTTGAGTCTGCTTGAGTCTAGGGTTGTTTTTCTCTTGTTGAGTGGGGTTTTGTTTTTTTGTTTGGGTTTTGGGGGTTTTTTTGGTTGTTTTGGGGGGTTTTTTTGTTTGTTTGTTTGGTTTTTGTTTTTTGTTTTCTTTTTTTCTTTTCACTACAAAGGCTTTTTTTTTTTCTTTTCTTTTTTTGTTTGTTTTTTTTTTTTGACAAAACAATACATATGGTTGATAAAATACTGCAGAACTCCTTGCTGGCTGAAATGTATTTTTTTTTTATAGGCTGGCAAAAAGTTCACCTAAAGTGACTTTTTTCTCTAGCTAAAATACAACTCTTTGGGTGAAAAGTTATGTGGAAGTGATGTTGAGAGCTCTCCAGCTTCTTCATAAGGAAGAAGTGGCTTGAAAGCTGGCATTAAAGGGAAACATGATTGGGTTTTGGACTTGATGGAAATAAAATGAGTCTATGAAATGGCAAAGACCTGAAAGAGATGGAAGAATCTGCTGGATTTTCTAATAGTTCAAGTTATCAAAAAATGTATTTACTTTTGAATATGAAGTTTAATGTTGGTGGACTCATCAGCCCTCATTAAATCTCATAAGGGGTTAGAACTGGTTTTTATCAAAGAGGCATATTTGGTTTTTTTGCTAGTTAGCATAAAGTTATGTGTGTGCAATACTGAGAATCAAGTAAAATTAAACCGCGTTCTGCTGTTCTTCTTTAGAAACATTCCTGCGTAAATACTGCAATAATACTGTCATGCAGAGTGTATCCTTTCTTGTTGTATCCTTTTTTGTGCAATGTTGCCTGTAGCACTCAACTGCATCTTAAGTTTTCCTAATAGAGTAGGTGTGGGGAGGAGTTAACATGTTTTAAGCTTGAGCTAATCTAATAATTTTAAAAAGCAAATTTTTTCAGGGGGGAAGAAAGAAACCAATGAGTTGTCTGTGTTGTGTGAATAGACAGAATGAAGGTTCTTAGTCTTAAAAGGTGGCCTTCACCTTCCTCCTCAGATACCCTTCTAATTTGTGGTCCTATTCCTTAGTGGAACAGTTCTGGCTGATACCAGCTGATCTGTGTGAAGCTGTGCTGAGCTCACACTGATCAAGTCACTTTGTTTTACTTTAAAAACATATTAATATAAAAATATGTTGGCTAAAATACACTGCAGAGCAGTTTTAATATTAAGGGGTTGACCAACATTTTAGATCATTTGATGATTACTGTTGTCCTGGTACATGAGAAAAAATTTGGAGTTGAATTAGTTAATACATTCCTTCCTTTGCCTTTTTTGAGTAAAGAAAATTAACAATATCTTGCAATTAAGTATTTGGAGCTGGACTAATAATCAATTACTAATCACTGCTACCTTTTTGTTGGTTGTTTGGGTTTTGTTACTTTGCTGTCTGCACTGAGGTAGTATTGTTGCTAGTGACCTACATCATGTTTCCTGTGGGTTTCATACTACATTACTGTTTAACATTCTATAATAGAAAATTAATACAGTCTGCATTTATTAAGATGTATTTTTCACAAACGTTAAGCACTTTTTAAAACACTAAGCATCTTTCAATTTAGTTGTCAAAAGCCAGTATAGCACTGCTATTTTTTGGTAGTTCTTGCTTTTAACATGCCTTTGTGATGTTCCAGGTCCCTTTTGTGTTCCATCTCTTTCAAGTATTATCGAGCTGGGGAAGAAGCAGTGTGATCATCAGGACTCTTGAACTGTGCGTAGTAGCATTTCTAAAGTCTTTGAGGCAGAGAATAAATTTTCCCATCTTAAAGATTCCACATATCTTTAAATATCACAAGACTTACTACATCCTAAATGTATGTTAGATTGCTTGTGAAATCTAATAAATTATTTCCCTTCTCTTCACTCTGCTGCTTTCTCTTTGTTTTGACTTTTGTTCTTGGGGTTTTGGGCAGGACAGGTCTTCTTGTCCTGGAGACCAAGCAGAAGGACTGGTGCATTTGCCTGGATTTGTACTGTGAAAATGGGCACTGTTCTTCCTCAGTAATTAACTTGCATTGTTCATCTGCAACTTGAAAACTCACTGGTGAGACTGAAGTTATTAAAGCGAGTAGCAGTTAAAGCTGGTATGGATGTGGTCCTTGCCCTGTTGAGGGTGATGATAACAGTGGTCCCACAGGATTTGTTACATACTGGGCTGGTTAGTGGAACTGTCTAAAACCATGTGGGAAATACTGCAATGACATTTAATTGACAAGCTATTCTAGTCCAGTGGATTTAAAGGAAAAGTTATTCCATAAATGACTAAATCATAGTTGATGGTGTGTGAGCTGGCTGGTGTCAAAGCTGCCAACAAGTCTCAACCTCCTGTATTAGTTGCTGGACCAAAGTAAGTCTGTCTTTGCTATTTTTTTCCAATATGAGCTGGCTTAGCAGATTCCTTTTAGTGCTTTTACTGTAATAATTTTTAGCTTACTTGCTGCATTCCCAAGGGGACTGTTTAATTGTTCATTCCATCTTAGAGGGCTTTTTCAGCTTAAATGTTTCTATGGTTCTACAGTAGTATGTGCTAACACCCGTGTTGAGCTACAGGAGCAAAGGCCCACAAGTGAATTTTCCGAAGTAGGTTAACAGCAAGGTGGTGCTGTGCTCAAGGACAGAAATACTTGATGAAAAAGTGCGGGAAGTGACAGTTCCGAGAGCTGCGTCCTGTGCGCGCTGTCCCTGGGGCGGGGCCGGGCCGGGCGGAAGGGGCGGGGCTCCGCAGCGTGCAGGAGCCGGGCTCCGCGGCGCACGGGGACCCCGCTGGGAGCCCCCGAGGGCCGGCCCAAGCGGGGCTGCTCCGCCTGCGGGAAACACGGAGCGGCTGAGGGAGGTTCCGTGGGGGGCCGCCAGAAGGGGCGGGCTCACTGCTGTGCGTCCCTGTGACAGCCTTTGGCGCCTGCAGCTTCCGCAGCGCCCCGCGGATCTGAGCATGGCCGCAGGTGTGTTGAGATAGCGGCCGGGCGGCACCGCTCGGGCCGTGACCCAGCAGGTGACCCGAGTTCCCGTCTTGGCCGAGACAGCGGCAGAGGCGCTCCGCTCCTAGGTTCTCTGCACTGCAGTCAGTGTTGCTCTCTTCCACATGCTCTCTTAGCATTTTTCCAAGTTTCAAAGAGATTTTGAAGTTAGAGCCTTCAGAGTGCGGTAAGGATTTCAACGTCCCCATTCTCTTATTATTGCTTGTATTGAAGGCAGAGCAGCCATAAACCTGTTTCAGAGAAATGAGAACCTACCTCGAACCTTAAAGCACTAAGCTTTGGAGCTGGTTGGGTCAAGGTACATTACTCTTAGTACTTTGTGTCATTTCCTGCTGCAAGTAAAACTTGCCAATCTAATAAATGCCTTTTCTCGTCAGAGAAGATGGAATTTTCTTAGAGAGCAGCAACATGGATTTACTGGAGGGATTAAACTGCTGCAGATAAAATTCAAGGCTATAGGACTTAGTTAATTGCTCTCAGTGAATCATCTCTCTAGTAAACAATCCTGTTAAAAATCACAGCTCCCTAAAAAAAAACAAGGTTAATTTTAACTAATGTATTTCAATGCATCCTGCAGGCACTCCAACAGTGGTGTGCTCTAGCTTCAGCACTTTGTTCAGGGCATGGTCCTGCCGTGCAGCAGAGCTGATGGGCGGCTCTCGCAGGCACCAGCCGGGGACCCGCGGGTCAGCGCGGCCGCCCGGGCGCGGGAGGAGGCGGGAGGGCTCGGACAAGCCGGTGGGGCTTTCCAGCCCAGGGGCTAATACCAGCCATGGGGCCAACCGTGGGCAGGGGGAGCTCCGAAGGGGCTCCACCACTGCCAGCAACACCGAACACCAGACTGAGGATCGATCCGTTCTTTGGATCTGTTCTGTGAATTTGTTCTCAGGATCTTTGTCGTGGATCCATGCCCAGGTTTGTTATCAGTATCTTTCTTAGTACTCCTGTTGCAACTGCTTACAGGAGTTTTTTAATCTCAAGGTTTCTTTCATTCAGGAAAGAGGTACAGGGTATTTAACCCATAATGACAGTGGCTCCAATATGGAGAAATTACTGTAATATTTTTAAGTTGACACTACTGGAACACCTCCCCAGTACTCACAATTCCATGTTTTTTTGTCCAATGGACACCACTGATCTAACTTAATCAGCTGTGCCAGCATCTTGCTTTCCATCGGATTGTGACTCGCAAAGAAAGACCCATCTCCCATGTTCGTAGGTAGAGGGGGATGTTAAAAGCTCCTCTGCAGAGTCCTTGCCTGTTGCTGAGGGGGCACTGGGAGATGATTCTTTTCTGGCATCCTCCTGAGCTTAAGGAGTTTGTAAAATAGCTTTCCAGAGAGGTACAAAACAGCTTCGATCTTTTCACCTCTCATCACCCCATTCATCCCACAGTTCCACTGGGAAAGCCATGCTTGCCTTTAACCCTTTTACATGTGATTCTGCCCAGTGTAAAATCAGCTTAAGAGAATGAGAAGCTGTGGAATCACATATCCTCTGAACTGAGAAAGACATAGTTTTCCCAGGAAACTCCTGGGAATCTGTGTAGAAGCTGTGGGAAACTTAGAGGATAGAATTTAAACAATTATTATCTCTCTTTCTGTAACCATTGTTTATAGATATGGTTCTCTAGAGTGTGCTATTCATAGTTCACCAATAATGTGCGAGGTTTTCCCTTTGAGACCAATCAGGTCCCAGCTTAGTGAGTCCCATTATAAAAGGACCTGCTGTTTCTTGATAAAGATTCTATTTCGCCTTCATGATGACTGGAGTTATTTCTTCCGTCCCTGAATCAACAGCATTAAGAAGGAACTGATTTTCTGTGCTTCTCTAAAAGTTTAGACATGAGTTCAAACACGTTTTCCTATTGAAGACATATTACTGCCCATGTCCCCCAGAGCTCACCACCAAAAGCTGAAGGGATGGATGCCAGCTGGCTCCTGCTTCCTTTCTGCAGCACTTCAGTTCTGTGGGGCATCCCCAGAACGGCCAGATAGGAGAATTGTAGTTCCTCAGATGGGACCCCATTCACGGGGATTGAGAGACACAGGCCATGCTAATGCAAGCAAAGCTGTTTGTTGCATCAGTTTACCAGTATTTATAGGTCTCTAAATTCTGTCCAAAATTTTCCACTCGAAGTCCTTTGCCCCTGTTCCCTTAGTAACACAATCTTCTTGGTTATCATTCTTTCGCCAGCAATGTCCTTGTTCCATTCTTTTGCCAGAGCGGTCAGAGGGACCAGACAGGGTGTCTTCACTTTTGTCCTTGCCTTGAGTTTATCTCTCCCAGGGCCAAGAGGATGGTGGCACTAGCCAGTTCAGCTCCTGCAGCTTTCTTATTTTCCACATTTTAGAATACTTTTGAAAAAGTATCTTTGTTTATGTGATTGGAAAGAGTGCAGTTCTGGATTTGGGTGCACTGCTCATGAACCACTTGGTTTATGTTGGTGTGTAATCATTGTGAAAAGGTATTTTATCTTCAGCTGTTGGGTTATTCAGGAGAAAAAACAAACCAAAGGAATGATATTGAGCTATCTGTCTAAATAATAACTGATAGAGCATTGATCCATGAATGTGAATTTTGACACCTGCTACAGGAACTTTGTCATCTTGCAGTCACATAAATAGCCGGTGAAGAGAGCACAGCCTTACACTGAAGGCACCATGCAAGTCCTTCTCCTCCTCCTCGCCACTGCAGGGCTTTGTTGGGGGCAGTACAACCCCAACACTCTCCCTAAGAGAACCTCTATTGTGCATCTCTTCGAATGGCGCTGGCAGGATATTGCTCTGGAGTGTGAACGCTACTTAGCTCCTAATGGATTTGGAGGCGTTCAGGTGAGTTGTTTCCTGTGAGTAGTAGGAAAATGGCATTGTAATATTTGATTAATAAGTTGTTAACAATTAATAATTTGATTAATAATTCCTGAGTTGGAGACAGTCATCTCTAAGAAACTTTGCTGCTGAGGAGGGAGGGTATGAAGTAGTAACTGCTTTTAGAAGCAGCCCTAACTGCAGGACCCTGTAGCATGATGGTGTATGTCTAGCAGATCAGTTACAAAGGGGCATGCTGAAAGGCTTCCCCTGAAAGCTAAGTAGGAGGTACAGCTCTTTACCTTGTTCTAAAGGAAGTATGGAAGCAGTGAGGTCTGGCATTCCTAAGGCTGTCACTGTTACAGGTAATTCCTGTGGCTTCAGCCCTTCCATGCACGTGTCCTGGAAAGCAGGCCCATGCTGGACCCAGGCAACTCATAGGAACAAACCAAAATGCCTTTCTTGCCAGTGTACAAGACAGACATCTCACACAGACCTGAACTTCTGCTGTGGGAGAGAGACTGGGTTGGGTACTAACTTTCCTCTGAGGGCAGAGGTCCTGCGCGCAGATCTTGCCCTTTAAATGTTGGAGTAAAACCATTTGATTTCTTATCAAAGTACATAATTTCATCTGCAGGTTTCACCTCCAAATGAAAATCTTGTCATTACTAACCCGAACAGACCCTGGTGGGAAAGATACCAGCCCATTAGCTACAAGATCTGCTCTCGATCAGGAAATGAGGAGGAATTCAAAGACATGGTGAACAGATGCAACAATGTTGGAGTAAGTTCCTTGAAAATCTGTCTGATACAGCAAGAAGTGCTGTATCAGCTGAGGGAGGGTGCTGCTGTCCTCAAAGGAGGTGTAAACTGAGAAGAAACTGGAAGGGAAAATAATCCACTTAATAGTGATGTGGTGAAGCCCTGGCTATTACTTCACGTTTGCCACAAAACCTACTGAAATGCACATATTGCTTTTCCAGGTTCGTATCTATGTGGATGCTGTCGTCAACCATATGTGTGGGGCTGCAGGTGGCTCAGGCACACATTCTACCTGTGGAAGCTATTTTAATGCTGGAAACAGAGATTTTCCAGCTGTACCGTACTCTGGCTGGGATTTCAATGATGGCAAATGTCACACTGGAAGTGGAGAAATTGAAAGTTATAATGATATCTATCAGGTAACTTCCCCTGGAAAATTTTTCAAATAATTTTCTTTTTTTTTTTTTTTTCTGACACATTCTGTTAACTCTACCATAAAATCAAATGGTGTAGTGCCTCACAAAACCTGTGCTTAGTCAATTGCCAAGTGAATGAAGTAGTGGCCATAGGTACGTGTAGCCCAAAATATTCTAAGTACTGAGGAATCAAGAACCTATGTGCGGATGTTTGCTCCTGAAATGAGCCCAGTGTAGTCAGCTCAGCCTGTGAGCTCATTTTTATAGCTTATAAACTCAGCTGGTCGTGATAAGGAGCCCCCTTGGAAAACTGACAGCAGTGCAAGTTGGTGCCTTGCAGTAAGTTACACAATTTAGTGTTTTTTGTAGTTAGAATATGTAGCAGTTCTTTCTCAAGCTCTCCCTCAGCCACTTTGCAACAATAGATTATAATGTTTCTGCACTTGCACTGCTTCATGTAGGGCTTGTCCTTCATGAGTTCAAGTGGCTTCTGCTCTGGTAATCCCTGTAACACACATCTCAAATCCTGGATTACAACAAGTTAAAGGTATTTCCATTACAATACCCACTCCCAGTTCCTTTGGACTAGACCATCATGTTTAATGTTGCAATGAACTCCTCCCCTTACCCCTGCTCTGGCTTGGACTTACCCAGACACTGCAGTCCCTCAGGGCTGTACCTGCCCCAAGTGCAGCCATTTCTGAGCCACAGGCTCTTCAGGGGGACGTGGCTGCTGCATGGATTTATCCACAGCCACAGGAGCTCTGAGGGGCAGCTGCTCCAGCACGGCCCTGTCCGTGGGCCTCAGTGCCCTCAGAAACAGATCTGCTCCAGCACGGCCTCGCCCACAGCCCTGTCCCCTCAGAGAGCAAACCTGCCCAACCTGGCCTTGCTCCTGGCTGCAGTCCCTGCAGGGTGTTCCTGCTCTGCTGTGGGTTTCTCCATGGCCACCCCCTTCGAGGTGCTCCAGCTGCAGCAGCAGCTCTGGCCATAGAGAGCGGGCACAGACCTTCCCAGGCATTTTCCCTGGGGAAGGCTGTGAGAAGCTGTGAGAAAGCTCAGAGAAAGAATTAAAACAATTCTTATCTCCACTTGCTGCACCTGTTGCTGGGGAAATGTGGAATGTGTTATAGAGATTTGTTTACCAAAGGGTGGTTTCTTGATTAGACACTAGATGGTGTTTCAGTTGGTTGACCAATTGGGTCAAAGCTGTTTCGGACTGTCTGGAAGGGGTTACGGGTTTCTTAAGAGTATAGTATGAAATAGTATAGAAGAATAAAGAAATGGTTCAGCCTTCTGCATCATGGAGTCAGTGCTAATTACTCCCTTGCGTCGATGCAGCCTCATTAACAGCCGCTGGTGCTTCAAGCTGTACGTGCTGCAGCACAGAGCTGGCCTTGGGCCCCGACGCCCTCCGGGGCGCCCCTGCTGTGGCACTGACTCAGCCAGGGCCACAGGCACTCCCAGATGTACCTGCTCTGCTGTGGACTTTTCCATGGCCACAGGCACTCCCAGATGTGCCTGTCCCACCGTGGACTCACCCACAGGTCACAGTCCCTGTGGCTTGAGTTCACTCTGGAGTTCCAGCGTGTCCAGCACAGGAGCAGCAGCGCTGCCCCGGCCGGTGCCAGCCCAGGCCATCGCCAGTGCCAGGATCAGAATGTCCCCAGCGAGGGGATCAGCAGCACAGGCTGCAGCTGCAGCCAAAGCACAAAGCAGCTGCTAATGAGCCCCAGGCTCTAACGCACAGTGAGGCCAGTGAGCCCCACAGCAAGCACAGGAGCCTGTCAATTATCAGCCAAACAGCAATAACAACTAAAATTCCATCTAGCACATTAATCATAGCCGTTGTTAATTCAAACCCTTTGAATCCAACGTTGGGCACCAAAGAGGACTTGTGGTTTAACTCAGGCAGCAGCTAAACACCACTCAGCCTCCTACTTTCAGTGGATGGGGCAGAGAACTGGAAGAGTAAAACCGAGAAAACTCATGGATTGACATAAAGATAGTTTAATAGGTGAAGAGAAAGCCACACACATAAGCAAAGTAAAACAAGGATTTTTTCACCACTTCCCACTGGAAGGCAGATGTTCAGCTGTCACCAGGACAGTAGGGCTTTATCATGTGCAACAGTGACTTGTGAAGACAAAAGCCTTTACTCCAGAAATCACTCCCTCCCTTCTTCCCAATCCAGTACAACCTCATTAACCACCACTCCTCATTTGGTGTAATACACAGCTATCTTTATTTTTTTCTTTTGTGTTGCACAGGTCCGGGATTGCCGCTTGAGCAGCCTTCTGGATCTGGCCCTGGAGAAGGACTATGTGCGCTCAACGGTTGCAGGGTACATGAACCATCTCATTGACATTGGTGTAGCAGGATTCCGACTTGATGCTGCCAAGCACATGTGGCCTGGGGACATAAAAGCATTTCTGGACAAGCTGCATGATCTAAACACTCAATGGTTTTCTGCAGGAACTAGACCTTTCATATACCAGGAGGTAATCTCCACATTTTCTCCTTTATGTTTGCTTTTGTCTTTTGTATCTCTTTTGCCTCCTGCTTCAGAGGAATAACCATACATCTTCATCCAATTTACCCTAGAACGAGCTCCCAATTTAACTAGAGCAGCCCTGCAGACATAGGTGGTTTTAAAAATAAAAATGCCTCCAGAACACACTGTCAATCAACTTCAGCTTTTCTTTCATCAGTCATGTTTTTTCATGTGTCCCTCATGTCTTATATTGATTTTGTGTTGATCTACACAGCACAAATACATAATTACATTCTTCTCAATGTAAAGCAAGAACTCATGTTAAGTTCGTTACATTGCATTGTTGATCTTTGTGAGACAAGAAGAGATGCAAGTTTTCTTTCCTGTACCAGGTAATTGACTTGGGTGGAGAGCCCATCAAAGGCAGTGACTACTTTGGAAATGGCCGAGTGACAGAATTCAAGTACGGTGCCAAACTGGGAACAGTGCTCCGCAAGTGGGATGGAGAAAAGATGGCCTACTTAAGGTAAGGATGAAGGTGCTGCAACTTACCCAGGAATCACTGGATACTCCAATTAAATTGGTCAGAGTAGCTTTAAGTCTGTGTTTTTGTTTAGGAACTGGGGAGAAGGCTGGGGCTTTATGCCTTCTGACAGAGCCCTGGTCTTTGTGGATAATCATGACAACCAGAGAGGACACGGGGCTGGTGGAGCTTCTATTCTGACCTTCTGGGATGCCAGGTAAGGGATTGCTATTGTCTGGGTGATGCTTCTTCCTTTTGCTTGTTTTGTCTGTGTGTTCTCTGGCAGGTTCCTCTTTCCCTGTTTCATTCCTTCTTTGTCCACCAAACAGGCTCTATAAAATGGCAGTTGGTTTCATGCTTGCCCATCCGTATGGGTTCACACGTGTGATGTCAAGTTTTCGCTGGCCAAGATATTTTGAAAATGGAAAGGTGAGTTATTAATGCTGAAGATCCATCCATGGGGATTAAGGGTGAGAACAGGGCCAGAGAAGTAGTCCAGTGTATTTCAGGTTGTCGAGTGATTTCCCTGTCCGAGGCTGGATGTAGCCAATGAAACTTTGATGCTCCCTGTAGCTTTGCTCTCCAGAGGGGCTCTCTGCATTTTCAGTCAGAAGGTATAAACCTGTCTTTTTAATGACAGGATATCAATGACTGGGTTGGCCCCCCAAGTAATGCAGATGGCTCCACAAAGGCCGTTACAATCAACGAGGACACGACCTGTGGCAATGACTGGGTTTGTGAACATCGCTGGCGTCAAATCAGGTATGGCACTGGGGAGAACCAAGAAGTAAAAGCAGTTGCTTTTGCTTCCTGCTCCATGTGGCTTTAGAGGTGTTGCAGGTGCAGTGGCAGACATTGCTTGTGTTTTCAGGAACATGGTTATCTTCCGTAACGTGGTGGATGGCGAGCCTTTCTCCAACTGGTGGGACAATGGCAGCAATCAAGTGGCTTTTGGCCGTGGTAATAAAGGCTTCATCATCTTCAATAATGATGACTGGTAAGTCAGTGGCAGAAATAGTGTCCCCAGAGAAAACAATAACATCCCTCATCAGCAATCCAACATGAGTTGAGTGCATGCTGGGTCCAGAGAGCTAAAATGGGAATGTAGGAGGGATAGGATCAGAAAGCTCATGTGTGGCATCCACGTTCTCTGAACATTATTCCCTCGCCCAGGATTTTTCTCCTGGGAAGCTGAAAGGCATCGAGAAGCCTCAGAGAAAAGGAAAACAATTCTTATCTCATTTGCTTCTCCTGTGTTTGTGCTTATGTGGAATGTGTTTGGAAATTGTTTACCTGAAAGTGAGTCCTTGATTGGGCTCTGGTGTGAGTTGTTTTGACTCATTGGCCAGTTAAGGTCAAGCTGTGTCAGGACTCTGGAAAGAGTCACAAGTTTTCATTATTATCTCTTTAGCATTCAGTAAGTATCTTTTTCTGTATTCTTTAGTATGGTTTAGTGCAGTATTCTTTAATATAATATAGTACAATAAAGTAATAAATTAGCCTTCTGATAATATGGTGTCCGATGCATCGTTCTTCCCTCACCTCGGGGGAGCGGTGATTTTACAATACTCATGCTTTACAATGCCCTTCAAATAGGGGAAGTTCAGAAATCATGTTCAGAAATCTTACACAGAATTTGAAATACCTGTTTTAAAAACAATGCATAAATCGTGCTTATTTTCTCATAGGAATATGAATGTCTATGTGCAAACTGGACTGCCTGCTGGTACCTACTGTGATGTTATTTCTGGACAAAAGGAGAACAACAAATGTACTGGAAAGCAGGTGTTTGTTTCTGGTGATGGAAAGGGTAATTTCCAGATTAATACCGATGCTGAAGATCCATTTATTGCAATTCATGTTGATGCCAAGTTATAATTTGGGAGAAATGTCCTCCTCTGTTTGGTCTTACTGTTTCTCCCATATGTTATTCCCTGGTTTTGAACATGACTGACTCTATTGAAGAATAAATGGCATTCAAATTGAAGAGTAATGTTTTTCCCTTAATGAATGAGATGTTACTTTATCCCCTCATAACTAGTGGTGATGCAGTGGTAGGTTTTAAGGCAATGCAGCACTCCAGTTCCCATGTAACAAAAACACTGGAGAGAAAAAAAAAAAGAATGCAAGCCAGTTAAAATGGCTAAGCTAAAGTGCAGTATTTCCAGGGCTGATCCATGCACACACACTTGTATCCAGAGCAGCCACCTTGTGGGCTGTCAGCTATGAGCAGTGCCTACATATAGAGTTTATCCCTTCCTTATGACAAATCAAGCCTGGGCTCTGGATCACTGAAGGAAGTTGGGCTGTGCCAACCAGTTATTCCAGCCTGTGACATCAGTGAAACCAGTAGGTTACCTGGTTCACAGGCAGCTTGTGCCTGAACAAAGCAAACCCTCCGCTCTTGCATCCTTTGCCTCAGTGGTTTGAGGCAAGCGAACGCTGCCTGTGCGGCTGCCAAAGATGCCTGAGAACACGCGATGGATCCAGGCATTGCTTCCACCATGTGCCACTGGCTGAAGCACGGCACATTCCTGCCTCTGGTGTGTTAGGCACCCTGTCCTGGATTAGGGAAAATTTGGGACTAAACCTCCAAAAGGGGCCCCCCCAGAAAGCCAATCCACATGGCCCATCCCCCCAACTGGTTTGGGAAAATTTCCTTGGAGAGAAGTGAAAAAAACCCAGTTTATTTAAACAGGCAAAGCAATCCCCAGCACACAAAATGAACAATATCAGATGACAAAACTCATTCATTGCTCTGAAGATATGACAAATTCAGAAAATCTCTCTGGTGGGTGGTTTCTCTGTTATCAGTCTCTCCGGCGCTGGGAAAGGCTGCTGCTGCCCAGAGTAGGCGCTGGTGGGTCACAAAGTGCGAGCTCTCAGTGTTTCCCTGGGTCCCAGTCTGGAGCAGGTTTGAATGGTACCAAGAAAAGGGAAAGAAAAACAGTCCAGGGAAAACCTGGACTGCCTCAGCTAGCTAAACTAACTAAAAAGCAGAGGAGGGCCCTGTTCTGCCCCGTCCGTGCCCAGACAACAGAGTGGAGTTCTGTGTTCCAGCACAATGTGGAGGAGTGAGCGCAGGCTGATCAAAAACTCCATGCTGCTTCTTCTCCCTGCCTTCGCTCTCAGAGCCAGTCTTGAAGGCACAGAATATAACATCCCTCTTAAACAGAGCACTCAACTAGGGATACAAGCATCATAATGTCACCCTAGGACACACACTTATTCTCCAATATCTCAGAAAATTATGTAAACAGAGCACAGGTTGGGCAGCTTTCCCAAATTCTTTGTCAGCTGTGAGAAAATGCTGAGGTGTGCAGCCTTGCTTTAAGTCAGAAACTCTGCTGGGCCAAAGGTGCTGACTGCATCCCATTCTGGAGGGAAAAATGGAAGGCGGTTGTTCCAATTTGTGGTCAAGGTGCAGTTTTAAGTTTCTTTTCTGTGGTGTTGGTGGTGGATATTGGCTCTCAGTGTGCCCAAGGGCTCCAAGTGTCTGCCAGGGCAGTCAGGGTGTGGGAAGTGTCCCTGGCCCAACACTGGACCTCACATCTGTCTCCCTCTCTGGCTGTGGCAGCATCTCCTGGATCCAGCCAGTCAGCCCCTGCATCAGTGGAGAGGTGCTGAAGATCTGGGGACTCGTGGCAGGGTGTTCAGAGCCTTTGCACACCGGTTATTAGCCCACAGGGGCAGGTCAGGGAGTCCTCGGGCCCCTCTGAAATTGATAGGAGCTGTCTCTAAGCCCTGCATTCAGCTCTACCCCTCAGAAACTGGGATTACATCCTCTGTTATTCAGACATTGCCCAATCCCAAATGGAATAATCAGTTCACAAGTCAAATTGCAAATCCAGCCCCAAGCCCCTCAGCTTTTGTGGCAAATTATTGAAATTACACATGCTGATGTGAGGTGTCCATAAATCAACAGGCTGAATATGGAGAAGGTTGTCTGTGCCTGTGAGCACATGTGGATCCAATTTCCAAGGATGTTGGAGTGCAATGAGTGTTTTGCTTAATGTAGGTTCATGTAGCTTTACATTTCACAGTAGCATGAAATAGAACATGGAGAAAAAGAAATTATGAGACACTTTCTTTAGGTGTAAGTAAAACTTTCTTGGCCTAATGTTCACTGTTTTGAAAGGACTTAAACTGCATTCAGACCTTGGTTTTTGTTCCTTTTATTTCAGGATTTTAGCACATTGCCTTATAATTTGAGCACAAAGATGATGAAGAAAGGAACAGTGTCATTCAGAGCAACACCAGATCTTTCAGATAAGTCACTAAACCCAGAGTTAGTCAACCTTACTGCTGATCTCTAAGTTTTCAAAAGAATGATAGTATTAGGAAATGTTTATCTTTATTTTTATAATTTCTTTTGCTACTCTTCTATGTGAAGTGATGACACTAAGGCTTTTTTTTATACCAGTGTTCAATGAAAAATTGAAATTTTGAATTTTTTTATGAAATTATCAAATTTAAGGTAAGCTATTTGCTGGGGCACAACAGGATGGCACAACAGATCTGTTGAATTGTAAAATTTCAGAATTTTGTGGCACAATGCAATATTTCATTTTCTGTTTGAAATAGTGCTCTCTTTCATTGGCCAAACAGTGAATTTAGCTGCATAATTAATCTCTGATTCCTGCTTCTATAAATGCATTGTAAATTTACAATTATGTTCATTTTTTAATATTTTTTCTATTTATTTTTCTTTTTCTCTTCCTCTTTTTTCTTTTTTCTATTTTGTTTTTTTTTCCTCACCATAGGTCTGTCTCCAGAAGGGGCTTCCAACATAATAGGGATCAGAATTTAATGGAAGTGATGCACAATAAAGCAAAGTGAACAGCTGGTTGTATGTACAACTGCTAACTGCTCATATTTAAGTTACATATACATATATATATATTGAGAATAAGGCACACACACTCAGACAGTAAACACTTTCACATTCATGAAAAAAGAAACTATGATTTGATAATTTATCCTTCTAGTGGGTTTAATCCACAGAGTTAAAAGTGTATATTTTTCAGATAAGAGAAAATAAACAGTGAGATTAGAAAAACCATGAACTCCTAGTATACTATGAGTGGACCAGAAAGTTGTTTACTGAATTATTCATGGCAATATATTTTCTCAGTTAAGTGCAACAGCAAATATAGAAACTTTTGTTCAGCTCTGCATGACTTTGTGTCAGCTTATTTCCCTGAATCACTGTTACTTTTCTAAGAGAAGAAGGAATTCTGTAAAGGGAAACTATCAATCTATTGTCTCTTTTATAGAGACTGTAAAAATTTTATTCAAGTTATTTTCTTTTAAGGGGAAACAAATGAAAAACTCAACACACAACACTAACTTTTAAATTGCTGATCGTGTGTTTGTCTGCAATCTGTGTTTTTAATAGTTTTAGTGTATTAGTCTCATTGCACAATTCTGAACAGTATACAGATATTTCCTTTGCAAGTGTTTTCATGCTGTGGCAATTTTAATTTTGCCTTAATGTTGAATCAGAATGGTTGAAGAATGAATGCTGGTGACACTGTCTGAGATGATAGTGGTGAATTATCTCCAGTCACTAGAGTCAAAGTGAGAGTGAGTGCTCAGATTTTCACCCAGTTGGCACATTAAAGCACTTAGGGTGGAGATAAATAGCCAGATTATTTAGTGTAGGATTAAGAAATAGACTTACACTCTGTAGGAGAGCAGTAAAGTATGAGCTGTGCTGTGGCACTTCTGAGTTGAAAATGGAAATACCAAATGTTTGTCAGAGAATGACAAAAGTTTGGTATTTCTTGGTCCTAAACTAATAATTAGATTGCATTATCCAGCCAACAAGACTGAGAAGTAGCCAGCTTAATTAACTGCACACCTCTACAGACATCTAAATCTCTCTTCACTTGTCGTTTACTCTCCTGCTCCTCAGCATTTGTAATCTAAACATATATAATTTGTGTGGTCTGGTAGAAAATGGCAGGACAGTATTTTACTGTAAAGATGCAGCAAGATGATATTGGGATCAACAACATATCCGAACCTTCCTGCTGAGATCAACCCTGGGATATCTGGCATGGAGTGAATGTGGATTTCCATGGACTGGTATCATTGCATCTCCAAGGAGTTCCTCTGAACCTTGTGAAGACAGATAATGGGGTACAACAGTAAGTAAGGCAATGAAGACTAATAACATGAGGTTTCTCAATCTGGGTTCTGTGCACATTTCTGCCTTTGCTCAAATACCACTTGAATCTACCTTTTTCTAGACAGTGAAGTTAGCAAAGGACAGCTGATGTGTGCAGTGGTGACAGGGACAGGACAGAGCAGTCAGAGCAGTGTTGGACAGACAGCAGGGCAGAACAATCAGATAGGTGGCAAGCTAGAAGGAATACCAATATTGACAAAAATGATAGCTAGAACAAGACAGATCACAGAGAAGAGGCAAAGTCCTAGATGACTTGTCTAGAGGAACAAACTGTATTCATGGGTAGAACTTGCAGATTGAAATGGGAAAAACAGGAATAAAACTAGCAGTTCAACATGCACCATGTTTGTGTCTTGTAGATAGGACGTGCATGCTTTAACTGGGAAAAGAAATTATATCTTAGAGCAGCTGTGAATGATAGAACTTTATGGTGCTGTAACCTGTAGCAAACTATTTACTTTATCATAAAAGTAAAGACTTTGTGCTGACAAATAGATTGCAATATTTTAGTATCGGGCTTGTAAGCTATATAAGAATGAGATGTTAAAATCTCTTGATAAGAGGGCTCAGATGACACAAGGAGAGAAGGAAATGTGTCATAAAAATATAAGCAATGTATTTGGATCTAGTTTTCTACTGTTCTTTGGAATCCAGTATCTCTCCTACAAATGTTTAAAGTTAGCCATCTTTTACGTATAATAGCTACCACATTCACTGCCAGCCTTGATATCATAAATAAATTTATGGTCTCTACATAAATACCCCATTGCTGGCCAAGGGAAGCAAATGTGGCAGTTCTGAAAAAAAAGTCCCTACACATATAAAAACTGCCAAAACAGAAGCCAAAATAGCTGCAATAAAAACCCATTTTCCTGATTTCTTTTACATTGTGGGAAAATGCCTTCTACAGCTCTTCAGGAGGAAAACCACGTTATCTCTGCTGACACTCCTTGTGGCACTGTGTGGGTATCAAAACCTCATTGTACAACCAGCCAAGTATTTTTTTCACCTCAAATGAGACTGGACAAGGTTTGTCTTAACAAGTCTACATCATATTTAGAAAGCTGAGAAACTGGAGAAGGGATGTAACTTCACTGTGGAGAGCTGTGTGTTTTTCTCTAAAAGAAGAAAGCATCCCATAATTCAGCCATTATTCACTATCTTCCTATTTGTTATGCATGAAATACAATTGCCCTTTTACATGTCTGCTAACTTTGGAAAAATACTCATCTTCTATAGACACAGGTGGCTTTCTGTTCATTTGATTTTCACGCCCAAATGCCATGTTCTGTTTATCCCAGACTTAGGGATCAAAAGGTTGGATAAGACCATTGGGGTCATTTCAGTTGCACTATAATTACAAGATGATCCTCTCAACACACCTCCTAAATGTTTGAACATGATTTTGTTGATCCATCTGTGACTTCTTTTGAAGTGCTACTCTACTGCCTAATGGACTTTATGGGCAGATTCTTTTTATCAGTAAGATAAAATTTACATTTTCATATTATAGTTCATTGCTCATTAATCACCTTAAAAACACCTTTTCTTTCCTGTGACAATATTTCCTACCAATAGTAAGAAACTAAGTGTATGTTGCATGTCAGTGTAGTGTTGATTAACAAGAATTAAATCAATTGCCACAAAACGAAATGCACTTTCATTTCTCCCTTCCTCTTTTTTATCTAGGTGAACACAAAAAACTAGTAAAAAGATTTTTCTAGTCCTAGAAAATTCAGTAGAATTTTGGCCTCAAATGATCTGATACTTACACACTTACAAATTTGTTAGTTAACCCATAATAATTGCAGGTGTAAATATCCTTGTTTCAATGCATCTTTCTACCCTGAAAATATTAGGAAACAAGTGGTCTGACTAGTGTAAAACCAAGTAGCATATAGTTGTGTGTGTATATATATATATGTGTGTGTGTATGTATATATAGTGTGTATCCATACGCACACATGCACACAGCTCACACATCTACATTTATGTGTTGGGATTTTTTTTATTCCTTATGCTTCAAGAATATCCCTTGGGTCCTTAGCTGGAAATTAAATGAAATATTTATGGATCACTTTATGCTCAATTTCTGCAAATAATTTTTTAGGAATCTGAATTAGCAAATAGGGTTTCTGTTTCTGGTAAAATTAATGGTGCAATCTCACATTTCTTGTGCAACCAGAATTTTCATTGAGATCAAATAGATATAGGAAAAAAATTAGTACTGAGACTGACAAGATACAGTTAACTTATTTTGTTTCTGCATATTTCCCTTAAAGTGTTTGAAATATTGAGTCTATTTTTTATTGAGTTCTGAGATCAGAACATCTTTAAAGATGCTTGTATTATTTTGCAGTGAGATGGGATTTTAATTCACCCTTATCCTAACAAATGAGGGAATAGTGAAGAACTTTTTTTACTGAAGCCCAACACTCTTTACACAGTAAAGCATCTTCAGTCTGAACTCTTCCTACTCCTTCTATTTGTCAGAAATGGCAGCTCTTTTTCAAACTTGTCTTTATGTTTTTTTTTAAAAGGAAACCTGATGTCTGTCCTTCTCCCGTCACTATTTTGCAGGAATACATTCAGTTTCTACATGGCCGCTTGAAATATTTACTGTGGTGGGAGGTGACTTCAGATTTGGAAGAAGGAAAGAGAGCAGATGATTCCCTTCTTTTCATGTGAGAGGCTCATAAAAAAGGCATAAGAGTTGACAGGTCTGTTTGGTGTCTCATTTCAAGGCAGTCACATACAAAATGAAATAATTACTTGCTCAGCCGTTCAAAATACATTTGTGCTGCTATTAATTAAAATTACTTTGGACTTTTAGGAGCCTAGTGCTGTAGAGCACCTTGGCAACAACTCTTCAGGCCATGGCTCCATGCATTTTTCTATCATTCTTAAAAAAGAAAAGGTATTCTGCTCTAAAAAAACCAAACCATGAAGAAAACACAATTCCTTGTGTCATGTCATTAGAAAATTATTTTCTTCATAGCTATGTAATACTCTTCAAGATATTCTCTACACTCTCTACATCCTTTGCCTGTTTTTAGCCTGGAGGATAAAGCCTTTGGATACACAAATCCACAAATGCTTCTATCAGCAAAATTAAGGATTTTACAAAGTGTTAATAAGTGTGAATGTACAAATTTCTGAAACAAATATCTAAAGATTTTAGAGAAACTGACCATGCTGCCAGTCATGTGCACAATTTTGCTATTTTAAACTATCATCTTGTTTACTTTAGAAACAATATGCTCTAAGCAAGAGATAAAGAGTGTATAAAACCAAAATTCTGTTGCTGTCTAATTTTGCAAGTATTTAAATTGTGCAAAGTAAATAAATTATTTCTCTACATCCTGGTGTGTTTATATTGCATATATACAGAGATACACAAAAAGGCAGTGTTGGATCTATATTTGTAATATAGATGACATCATCTGTGTGTTTAAGAGACCCTGTGTTTGTATGGAATGTAGCAGAGTTGTAAGCTTTGCTGAGTATCTCACTGAATTGAAATCAATCGCTTAGGCTCTTCAGATTCCATTTTTATGCTCAACAAACTGTCACCAAGGAAGTAGCTTTGCAGTTTATGACATTTTCAAGAGATTTGCAGTTATGCCCTGAATGCATTCAATTATACTTAGTATCAACCTTCAGAATCTCTTTTTACCATTACCTGGACAACTTTAGCACGGAGGAAAGTGCTTTGTTCAGAGATAGTATGCTAATGTCATCTATTAGAACATCTGACATATGGAAACAGGCCACTCTCTATGGAGGAAAAAATGCATCAAGTTTATATGAACTATCAGAGGCCCTTTTTCCCCAGTTTGCCCAGCCCAGAAGTTAAACTGCAGTGACAGGAGGCTGACAGCGACAGGCTGAGCCTGGGAAATCTCAGCTGCTGTGAAGCTGTGTAGTGAAGAGAAGCATTACTTGATTTTTCTTTTTAATTTCAAATCATTTCTACTCCTTGAATGCCATCCTGTGATTTTTCAATTAAGAAGTATTTCAAAAAGATCACGTGTAATTCAAAGATAAGGCCCAATTGCTACATGTTTCTGGGAACACAAAGTGATGTGTCAGTAATGAACCTCTAACAAAAAAAAAAATTAAAAAGACTGTCTACAGAAGTGCACTCTTACATAGACATGCTGATGTGCCTAATTAAAGAAGCTGAATCATGATCATCAGGGTAATGTAAATACTAATAAAGTTAATAGCTTAGCTTCATCTAAATTGGACTTTTCTGGAAAAAAACACTAATTAGTATTGATAGGAAATTATGAAATCATGTAATTTTTGCTGACAGTACTATACCCAGCACAGAGAAACAAGATCATTCCAATGCTAGACAGAAGATTTCTGCTGAACTGCAAATAAGCACAAAGCGTAAATGGTGCCTTTTGCTGAGTGTTAAGCATCATCAATACAGCCACAATTGGAGAAAAGTTCGGGTTTTGGGTACTGCAGTAAAGCACCGTAAGTGTTGGCAGGGTTTGGAGGCTCAGGGCAGCTGGGTGGGGCTGCAGGAAGCGACACGGGGGAGTTTCTGGCTGGAGCAGCTCTCCTCAGGCAGCCTGAGCCAAGGGAGCCAGCCCCAAAGATCCCTGGTTCTGGGAGATTTCCCTCTTTGAGAGAGTTAACACTTTGTTTAAATCTTTACAACCCTGCAAAGCTTCCACATTCTATGTTAAATCTAAGACAATAAAATTCTGCAAGGTCAGTGATGGTTGTGCAAGCAATACAGAAAACCATTAATGATCTGGTATTAATCTGTTCTATAACATTTCTCACTCATTGAGCACTGGAGTAAAGGTTCTAACATCTGCCTCTTACTTTCCCTCATAAAATGGAATGCACCCTTCTGCAGTTTCAGAAATTATATTAAAATCATCCCAGAACCCTCTTGGGAACACAGGGCCCTGAGCCCCTATGACAGACCTTTTCCCTGGGAAACAAAACTCACCAGCCCAGGCTCCTGATGTCTGCTTGCAGGACACACTTGGGACTCTCAAAAGAGACAAACTCAGTGGTGATGACACGTTGGCTCTGGAAGGCATCCTTCACCATTCGGAATTTCAGGAGGCAGGTACCCTCTCGGGGACACAGGACCCTGAGCCCCTACGCCAGCCCTTTTCCCTGGGAAACAAAACTCACCCGCCCAGGCTCCTGATGTCTGCTTGTGGGACGCTCTTGGGACTCTCAAAAGAGACCAAGTTGGTGGAGGTGACAGGTTGGCTGTGGGAGGCATCCTTCGCCGTTCAGAATTTTAGGAGGCCGGCAACCTCTCTGGGACACAGGCCCCTGACCTCCTATGCCGGCCCTTTTCCCTGGGAAACAAAACTCACCCCAGCCCAGGTTCCTGATGTCAGCCTTCAGGAGGCACTTGGGACTCTCAAATCAGCCTTAGTTGGTGGTGGTGGCAGGTTTTCTCTGGAAGGCATCCTTCGCCGTTCAGCGTTTCAGGAGGCCGACACTCTCTTGGGGACACAGGCCCCTGAGCCCATACACCGGCCCTTTTCCCTGGGAAACAAAACTCACCAGATCAGGTTCCAGATGTCTACTTGCAGGTTTCACTTGGGACTCTCGAAAGAGACCAAGTTGGTGGGGGTGGCAGCTTTCTCTGGGAGGCATCCCTTGCTTTTCGGAATTTCAGGAGGATGACACATTCCTGGGGACACAAGCCCCTGAGCTCCTACACTGGCCATTTTCCTTGGAAAACAAAAATCATCAGTCTAGGTTCCAGATGTCTACTTGCAGGTTTCACTTGGGACTCTCGAAAGAGACCAAGTTGGTGGGGGTGGCAGCTTTCTCTGGGAGGCATCCCTTGCTTTTCGGAATTTCAGGAGGATGACACATTCCTGGGGACACAAGCCCCTGAGCTCCTACACTGGCCATTTTCCTTGGAAAACAAAAATCATCAGTCTAGGTTCCAGATGTCTTCTTCCAGGACGCATTTGGGACTCTTTTAAGAGACAAACTCAGTGGTAGCGACACGATGGGTGTCCAGCTCTACTGGGTGTCTGCCAAAATGAAGCTGCCAGCAGCTAGGCGTCTGCATGTGCTCAGATGATTGATTGATTGGAGGCCACTTGACACCTGGCTGACGCCCGGGCTGCCAGACTAGAAATGAAAATCCCATTTTGGCTGGATTCCGCCAAAACTAAAGCTTCCAGCAACTGGGACCCTGCAAGTCATTAGAGCCCCAAAGGCCACCTTTATTTTCATACCCAGACCCTGGGAAATGACTTCTTTTTTCCATGCAAAATGGCCTCCATTTATGTACACTCACCCAAAAATACAATGTAGTGCCTAGCTAGATATTCGGAAGCTTTGCGGCACTTCTTCAAAACTAAAGCTGCCATCAACGAGGACCCTGCAAGTCCCAAGAGCCCCAAAAAACACCTTAATTCTCATACCCAGACCCTGGGGAATTGAATTCTTTTTCCCATGCAAAATGGCCTCCGTTTTGAGGCCACGCAACCTGATAGACCCTGCGCTGCCAAACTAGACATTGGAAAACTTTGCTGGATTCCGCCAAAACTAAAGCTTCCAGCAACTAGGACCCTGCAAGTCCTTAGAGCCCCAAAGGCCACCTCTGAGCTCATACCCAGACCCTGGGGAAATTACTTCTTTTTCCCAGGCAAAATGCCTTCCTTGGCGGCCACTAGACCTGGCAGACCCTGCGCTGCCAAGACAGAAATTGGAAAACTTTGCTGCTTTCCGCCAAAACAAAGCTGCCAGCAACTAGGACTCGGCTAGTCCCTAGAGCCCCAAAGGCCACCTTTATTTTGACACACAGTGCGTGGGGAAATGCCTTCTTTTTCCCTGGAAAATGGCCTTCCTTTGAAGACACTTGACCAGCAGAGAGTCAGATGCCAAGACAGAAATTGGAAAACTTTGCTGGATTTCGCCAAAACTAAACCTGCCAGCAACTAGGACCCTGCAAGTCCCTAGAGCCCCAAAGGCCACCTTTACTCTCATACCCAGACCCTGGGAAAATTACTTCTTTATCCCATGCAAAATGGCCTCCATTTAAGGCCACTCGACCTGGAGAGAGTCAGGGGCAAAGCTAGAAATTGGCAAACTTTGCTGGATTCCGCCAAAACTAAAGCTGCCAGCAACTAGGAGCCTGCAAGTCCTTAGAGCCCCAAAGGCCACCTTTATTCTCATACCCAGACCCTGGGAAAATGACTTCTTTATCCCATGCAAAATGGCTTCACTTTGCGGTCACTCCACCTGGCAGATCCTGTGGTACCACGCTAGAAACGGGCAAACTTTGCTGGATTCCTCCAAAACTAAAGCTGCCAGCAACGAGGACCCTGCAAGTCCTTAGAGCCCCATAAAACACCTTCATTCTCATACCCAGACCCTGGGGAATGGACTTCCTTATCCCAGGCAAAATGGCCTCCATTTTGAGGCCACTCGCCATGGCCTACAGTGTGCTGCCAAGCTAGAAATTGGCAAACTTTGTTGGATTTCTACAAAACTAAAGCTGCCAGCAACTAGGACCCTGCAAGTCCTTAGAGCCCCAAAGGCCACTTCGGAGCTCATACTCATGCCCTGGGGAAATGACTTCTTTTTCCCATGCAAAATGGCCTCCATTTATGGCCACTCACCCAGAAAGACAATGTAGTGCCAAGCTAGAAATTGGAAAACTTTGCTGGATTTCGCCAAAACTAAACCTGCCAGCAACTAGGACCCTGCAAGTCCCTAGAGCCCCAAAGGCCACCTTTACTCTCATACCCAGACCCTGGGAAAATTACTTCTTTATCCCATGCAAAATGGCCTCCATTTAAGGCCACTCGACCTGGAGAGAGTCAGGGGCAAAGCTAGAAATTGGCAAACTTTGCTGGATTCCGCCAAAACTAAAGCTGCCAGCAACTAGGAGCCTGCAAGTCCTTAGAGCCCCAAAGGCCACCTTTATTCTCATACCCAGACCCTGGGAAAATGACTTCTTTATCCCATGCAAAATGGCTTCACTTTGCGGTCACTCCACCTGGCAGATCCTGTGGTACCACGCTAGAAACGGGCAAACTTTGCTGGATTCCTCCANTCTAAACATTGGTTGTTGGGATGTGTGTGGGTGTTTACTGAAATCCCATATCCAGGACACCACAAGGACCCAGCTCTTTCCCTCCTTGCAGGACCACCAGGATGGCAGCACCCAGCATCCTGCCTTCTTACTGTTCCCCCACCGATTTTCAGCTCCCGCTCCCCCCTGCCTGGATGTTTGGTTTGTGGATGGGAGGCGTGTAAGGACATAGGGGAGGGTGTATCATTCCTTCCAAGGTCATGGGACAAGATGGATCACACCCTGGGAGCCAGGCTGTAACGTGTCGAAGAGCACCATGCCCTGTGGAGGGGAAGGGATGACACCCCAGTTCTCTCAACCCCCTGCTCACACACTTGCCAGGCCTGCTCCTTGGACTCCACATTTTTTCCCTTCTAAAACAAGTAAAGGCTTTTTCTGTGTACAATGCACTTTATATTGCAGGCCTGGGCTGCTTTCCCTCCTGCCTCCAGGCCAGAACCTGATGGTGGGCCAGCCTTCTTGCTCCTTTCTGAGTAGGAGCAATGTGGAACCATTTCTCTCAGAGCATGGGTGAGTCCTTCTTGTCTTTTGGATTTTCTGGGAGCTTTGTGGTGCCTGTGAGGAGGCTGCTAGCAGCTGGAGGGCTGTGGGTAGCTGGAGAGACCAGGTTCATGCCATCCAGAGGCAAGGGCAAGATGAAAGCAGCAGGTTTCTCTGTGGTAAGGGAGTGCAGTGCATGGAGATAACGGAGCTGAGCAGCAGCTGGAGCACTGGACAGGATCTCAGCTGCCATCCGCAGGGACTCGGAAGCAGCCTTTTCCCCCTCTGCAGCGATCACCTACCAAGCAGGGGAAGAAGGAAGGTTCTGTGATGCTGGGAGCGAGGGGGCACAGACTGTTTGTTACAGAGGGAGGTTGCCATGATGAAATATTCAGTGTGATTATAACATTCCTGCTCCTTGAAGATCACAGCATGTACTAACCTCTTGGCATTGCCAGAAGTCTGGGAGCTCATGTCTGGCATGTTTTTACCAGGCCCATCAGAGCTCACAACTGAGCTCCCCTTGTTAGACTCAGCTCTTGTTCAGGAATTAAAGGAAACATATCAACCCAGAGCTGTGTGCCTATGTGGCATGTCTCAGGGACCTCAAACCAGAGGTGGGAAAGGGAGGAGAAATGCTTTGGAAGGGGATGAGAAGTGTTCAGACGTTGGCATACCCGCACTTTGGCCTGTCTCTGGGCCTCTGCTTCCACAGCCAGGGACTGACGGAGTTCAGCAGGCAGCTGCACGTTGTTGCTGTGGTAGTAAAGACAAGCATTAGCTGGGCTCTTGGCTCTCCTGGCAACAGTGGATAGTCAGTCTGAGGCTTGGGATGGGCTCAGTTGGTCTCTGCAGAGCAGCTCGTTCATATTCTTTGCCCCTGGGTGTCCCTCTTTGCGTGTCTCACTTTAGCCTTCTACCTCCATTCCCAACCTTCTCTTTCAGCCTGGTTTTCTAGTGACCAGGCATGCTCACCAGCCAGCAGGGAGATCTCTTTGTGTCTCTGAGGCTTTTAGTTTAAGCTCACTCTTTGTGAGGCAGCAGAGACTCCACTAGGAGACAGTTCTCAAGACAGACACAGGAATGTTCTGTTCACAGATTTATTCATTCACTGCTTGGCTCTCTCTTCCATGTCCCTCTGTGTGATCAGTGAGTCCCACCTTTCTGCACAGACTTGAGTGATGAGCCCATCCCTACCAGTGCTGAGACCTCAGGGCCTTTGATCTAGAGTGTGACATGGAGAGTTCAGTGCCTTGCTGTGCCTTTTGGGCTACCAGAATTGGGTGCAAATTCTGCCTGCAGCAGCAGCGAAATGGTGATGAGATCCCAACTAAGGATCCTGCTCTGGCTATCAGGGCAGGAGAAAGAACAGTCTTACATGTTGAAATTTTACATGAGGCAGAGGCTGAAAAGGGCAGGGAAAATAGGAAGGTGAGAGGTGAGGCTCTGCCTTGTGCAGAACACCTGCAGGGAGAGAGCCAGAGGCAAAGCAGGAAGAGGAGCAGGCAACAGTGAACAACACAGGACAGGTACTTGCAAAGGGAGAGAGATTTCTCTTCTAACAGCATTTCCTACCTACATTTCTATTCTCTCCACTTTGATCCCCCAGCAGCCTGTGACCGCATCCAAAGCCACCTATGAAGACAAATATTTTTAGAGCATGGGGAGAACAGCAGCCCTAAAGTCCACACTGATTCCCAGTGTGGAAGCCTTCTTCAAACCAGGGTCTGTGACTCTGGCTCTGAGGGACTGGCCACCTGAGCTTCTTTTGGAGCCTCAATTCACCCCTTGCTTTGCTGTCTCACTCCCCACAGAAGCACCTTTATCTCCTGGCTGATGTTCTTCCTCTCCAGCAGAAGTTCAGAGAAGGCTTGGTGTGCCAGGAGGCGCTTTGTGGTGGTCTGCACCAGCAGCTGGATGGCACTGGAGATACTGGTCAGTGTGGTGAGGAGAAGAGAGGCATTTTCCAACCGGTAGTAGCAGACAGCATCTATCTCCAAAGTAACCATGTCTTTGGTCACCACCTAAGTAGAAGACATTAGGGGAGATGGAGTTGGTTCTGGCAATTCTAAGGTAGCACAGAAATGCACACAACTGAGAGAATGACAAAGACTGGCTGAGTGGTTAAGTCTTTGTAGCTTCCACCTCTGCTACTGATGGATCTTGGGCAAACTAGAGGTTACTTTGAGATGTTTTCTCAAACTTTTCTTGGCAAGGATGAAGGTTGAAAGCATAAGATTTAACATTAAAAAGATACCAAAGTTAATACAGAGAGGGGGTGTCAGCCATACCTGATGGAAGGGGATCTCTAGGGTTTTGAGGCGGAGGTCTATCTTGTGATAGGTGTCCAAACAGGGAAGGAAAAAGAAAAGGCCTGTGGGAGGAAGAGAAAGACAGCAGGTTCATCATCAGAACTACAAAAATTATCTCTTCTGTTTTGGAGAACAGGAGAGGGTTCAGCCCGCAGAACTACAAAAGAATAGCAATACATAGGCTCAAACTTTCAGGCTGTTTCTGTGATGGGAAAGCCATCAGAAACTACTGGCCCTTAAAAGGAAGAGAACAAAATCCATCAAATCTCCTCTCTGACCACGTCTTCTTGGAGGGCACCAGCATGTGAGCTTTGGTAAGGCATGCAGAAGAGGAGCAGCATGGCTGGGGAGAGCTCAGTAAACATCTTACCGGGTCCTTTGGATCTGCCAGGAAGGAGGTGCCCGAGTCGGAATACAATGGCTCTCTCATACTCCCGCACTACCTGCAGAGGGAAACAAATCTAGGCTGGAGAGGAAGAAGTAGGACTGGGAAAAGCAGCCTCATCAGTACGGGAGGAAGTTTATTCTGGAAAATCCCTGCAAAGGGATTTCAGCAGGTTGTGGCATCACCTGTCATTTTACCCTTTGCCCAGAACTGCTGGCCAGTCTTGTATCTGAGCAGCCCTGTGACAGACAGAGATTTGGTGAGAGCAGCCCATGTTAGACCCATCCAGTGTTTCCCAAGATGAGCTACCATTTTGCTTCCTTATAGCCTGGCCAAACTTAAATAACTCAAAATGTTCCACGTTGCTTGTTTCCCTCTAAGACAAACGTGCTCATTCTAAGAGCTGAGCTGTAATACTGACATTCTTGTTGATAACAAGACAAATGTGAAATTTCCTGAAAAGTGGAAATCAAAGTGCTTACTTGTAGCCATGCCATAAATCTGAATAAAAATGAGAGGGAGAGGGAAAATCTGCTATTAACTGAGAGATCAATCTCTCTTAAAATTTTGAATTTTAAGCCTATTTACCCTGCTGCTGTAATGCAGCCATGTCTGGGCTAGGTAGGCCGAGGGACATGTCTGGAAGTGCACATTCTTGCAATTTGCTTTAAGAGAAACCTTAGTTCCTTCCTGCTGGTATTTCAGCAGTATTTGATAGACAATGGTTGGACCCCTATGCTGTAGCAACATGCGATAAAGGACAAATCAAAATTAATGATGAGTTGAAGAGGTATAAATAGGGGCCTTATACCAAAAAAACCTTCATGCTTATGTCCAACACATGCTGAATCACTGTGTGACATCCAGATCAGACACCAAATCCTTAGAGGGCCCATGGCTATTCTCACCTTCATGCAAAACCAGACAGAAATGGGGAAGGTCAGTATGATGAACAGGAAAGACAAGATGGTCAAAAGCCACTCACAGACACCCAGACCAGGAGACTTTACACCTAGGGAGAGAAACGCAACAGGACTGTGTTAGAAGAGGACTGCTCCACAAATACAGACAGCCTGACAAGTGCCTGCACACATCAGCTTCACTGTTGCCCTTTGCCTGGACTCATTGTAAATGAACCACTTGGCTCTCTCTGGAGGTGAGTTAAGGAACACTCCCTGCTCCAGATTGCCAGGAGTTGCAAGGATGGATGGATAGATTTTGTCTCTGCTTTACTGACAAAAATTGAGCCATGCTTCTCCATGATTGCTTGACTAGAGAGCAGACTTTATCTTGAAGAACTGGGGCTACAAAGCAGGGTTGAAAGGCTTGGTATGGGCAACTTTGCTGAGCTGGGATGCCTGAAGTATATCTGGAAAGATGAGCTAAGGACAGAGATTGTAAATAAGAGAGAGCTTTAAACATGCACAGCCAGAAGTGTCCTTCTCTATCAGAGTATTTCAGGTTTTGGAATAGGATTTTAGTTGCACCCCAGCTCCCTAATGCAGTGGGATGAATCCTCTGGTGCCAGTAAAATCTTCCTGTGTTCTAAGAAGTCACCCCAAGGTGCTGTAGGCTGACTGGTGTGGTCAGCCAAGATTATTATTACTTTCTGCTTCTCTCCAGAGTGTGGGTCATCTTGCTCTGGCTGCCCTTTGTTGTGCTCCTGTCTGAGGGAAAAATCGGCAGGTATGGCATGAAAACAGATGCCTCAGGAGCCAGAGAGTGGATCAGGATTTCCAGCTGTGAAGTTAGCATCCCTCCCATTTTTAATCCCTTCAAACCCCTCCATCCCTGCCCCTCTGCCTTTAAAATACTTTGCAGAATCACCAGGTCCTGAGGGAGCTTCAGAACCCAAGAACCTGTGTAGTCACTAGAGCTCCTAAGCACTGCCCAATAGCTGCAATTCCTGTAATAGAGGCAGAAAGATAAAGCTGTGAAAAGCTTGTTTCCCAGGAGTCAGGAGCAAGTCTGAACCTTTGTGTCACTCTGGGGCAGAAGAAGTGCTAGCATGGAAGGGCACAAGCAGTGCTGGCTCTTGTAATAGACATCTGCCATGCCTGTGGTGATGCTGGCCCATTTGTATTGCCAAAAGGACCACGATGCTCCCTTCTATTGTAGCAGGCTGGGAATGTGCCTAACAAACACATGAAGAGGAGCTGCTCTTAAAGGTTATCCAGCAGGTGAGTGGCAAGTGGACACTTCAAGGGCAGTTCTTCTCTGCAGCAAGGTCCTTTTTGCTATGAACTGGCAGTAAGGCCAATGCCATCCACCTAAAGGAGGCCAAGCAAGAAAAGGAAGAGACCAGAGCATGAATAGAACTGGGGGGTAGCAGGCTGAGGCATGAAGGATGCTGGGAATGTAACTGCTTGTATCCAGGTTCACTGCTTTGCTGGATGGTGCTAATAAGCCTGCAGAAGCTGGTTGGGAGGCTAGCTGGAGTCTCCCATATCCTATCCTGAGAATAACTATGCCTGTGCAAGGTGGGAGTGATGACACCCACCAGAGCAGAGTCACACTGTGACCCACGCAGCACCAAAGAGCCCACAGTTTTCCAACCCCTTCCCTTCTTTAAGCCATACCTTCCTCTTGCTGCTCACTATCCAGCAATGCCATTGCCTCCATTTCTTCATCAGACACCACATCATCCACATCCACCACTGTGGAGGTGTGCACCCTACCATCGCTCCCCGCAGTGCTCTTGGTCTCCTTGGCTTTCTCCTGCTTTACATCTCTCTTCCCTTTGCCAGCTTCTCTGCTGCTCTCTCTCTTCTCTCGTTTGCTCTGTGCAGCCGGGGACTCTCTGCATCTTCTATGGGACTCCCTGGAAGAGCTCCAAGACCTCTTCTCCATCCTCATCTGTGCCGAGGAGCACGCAGCTGCCCAGGGACTAGAATGAGTACGTGCTCAAATTTATTGCTGCAGGCAGGAAAAACAGGGAGGGGAGGAGAGAAAGGGAGGTGTTACATCAAGGAGGCTCATTTCAAGTTCATTACAGGCTTGACAGGCATAATGGACAGTGAAGTGAGCAAGCTGTTTCCAGCTGCTCTGCTCTCATCATGCACTGCTGTGGAGATGGGAAGGAAAGTTAGACCTGGACAGGGTGGACCCCAGGAGGACATTCTATTTGCATCTTCCTGCTTTTGGAAATAAAATACAATCAGAAGCATTCCGGTGATTTTTAGTAGATAGCTTCTGCAAAACTGTTGAAAAGCAACCTAAAAGTAACTGTCAGGCATGTGGCCCCAAAGATATCAAAAGGTGAGAGTGGCCCAGAATAGACACCAGGGTGAAAAACCTTTGCTGATAAGGCCAGTGGCTTACTCGGGAGTGGTTGGAGGGGGTGTTGTGGTGAACGTCTGGGTAAGTACCATCTCACACTGCTCTGCTCTCCAGACGCCCTTTGGCTGGCACTGTGAAAGGACATTGGCAGCAACTTCTCTCCCTCAAGGATCACATTTTGGCAAGGAGGGAGAGTAACTGGTCCCAGCTTTCCTGAATGGGTGTTAATATGAGAGCCATCACAGAGTTAGAGCTGTTGAATCTAAATTTTCAAAAGAATTTGTGCCTAAATGCCTCCCTAGTTTTCCACAGCAGGAGCATGGCAGAGCAAACCATAGGAGCTTTCTCCTTTCATGCTGCTCAGCCTGTGTTGCCATCTGCAGAAACCTGTGAAAGAAACACTTTTAGTCACCAACGGTATTAAAGAAATCAGCACCTGGATGGAAATTACGCTACAGAAAGACTCACCTGGGACATAAAGCAGGGCAGGACTGAGCTGAGGGATTCCAGTCCCTGGCATGGAGGAGTGGCTGGGGGGAGCTGGGAAAACAGCTGGGGACATGCTGATCTTGTTTTTTCACAGATTCCTGTTTTATTGGAGGCTTGTGCTCCACCTGGAGTCAGGATATTGCAGGCAGGGAGGGCAGGAGCAGCAGCTGCCTGCTTTCTCTGCAGTGCTAGGTGCCTTGTCAGCAGGTCAGCAGGGACGTGATGCATGGAAAGGGCTAAAGGCAGAGAAAAGCTGGATGTAAATGGGGTGTCATTAATAATTTTATATAGTGTATATTCTTTGGAAGTTCTCCAAAACCCTTTTTCACTTTGTGTTTATCACTTGGCCAACATGGGACTGGCAGAGATGGTCTCCAGCTACTAAAAAGGCAGGTGGTGTTCTAAGCAGCAACAGCAAAAGATAGCTCAGGTCTGGTTTTGGATTCCGGTTGGTGCCTTGTCAAAAGCACCCTGGCATGTTTAACACCTCCAAACCTTCAACATGCTGGTTTTGTCTGATGTTTTAGTCAGCTAGAGGGTCCTGACTCCATCATGCCAGGGAGATGTGTTTCATTGCTAACTTTTGAAAATTGGAGATATTTTGAGAGCACATGCTGATGCGTGTCCCAAAATTCACAGGTTCAGCTCCTGTTTTAGCCTGAAAAGTACTCCTGTGAGGAAATCAGCTGTGCAGTTGAGGGGGTTTCTCAGATATCTGTGAGCCCTTAGGAAACAGCCATTGCACCCCTCTTTAACTACAGTTTATGACCTCTGGAAAGTCAATGTCTCCTCTCTGAATTTTCCTCTCAGATGGGACTGAAAAAAAATAAGACTCCTCTTAATAATCACATCTAGTTTTAAATATGGTTACATTGAAGGAATTGGTCCTGTTCTGTGTGTGGTTCTTTCCTAATGCGCATTTTGTGTCTCCATTGAGGATTTTCTTCTTAGATGGGACAAAAAAATATAAAGACTCTGTACAAGACTCCTCTCACAAAATACGTGACTCTTCTTAATAACATTAGGACATGGAAGTTCTGGAGCAAGTCCAGAGAAGGGCAACGGAGGTGGGGAAGGGTCTGGAGCAGAAGTCTGATGAGGAGTAGCTGGGGGAGCTGTGGGGAGCTCAGTCTGAAGAAAAGGAGGCTTAGGGGAGACCTTATTACTCTCTACAACCACAATCACGGCAGGGTGTAACCAGGTGGGGGTCAGGCTTTTCAGCCAGGCAAACAGAGACAGGACAAGGGGACACCGTCTCCAGCTGCACCAGGAGAGGTTTGAGTTGGACTAGAGAGAAATTTCTTCACAGCAAGGAGTGGCTGCCCAGGGAGGTGGCGACATCACCTGAAGGTGTTGAAGGAAAGACTGGACATAGCACTCGGTGCTCTGGTCTGGCTGAAGTCGTGGTGTTGGGACTCGATAGACTCAGAGATCTTCACCAATCATTTTTGATTTGTTTTGGGTTGTTTTTTTTTAAGAAGAAGACAGGGACAGCATCCCCTGGCTACTCCTCCCCAGCCCAGTGGCAGCAGAAAGCCCATCCCACCTCAGCGCTGAGGGCGGCACGGCAATGGCGGCCCCGGGCAGGGTGGAGGGGGAAGACAAGGAGCGGCCCCGCCCCGCCCCGCCCTCGCGCCCGGGAAAGGCGGGAAAGACAGGAAAGACGGGAAAGACACCGCGCAGGCGCACGGGGAGGCCGGAGCGATGGCGCCGTGCGTGTGGGAACGGGGTGTCTCGGCACGGGGCTGAGGGGAACGGGGATGTCTGTGGGGAACAGAAACCCTGCGGGGCTGAGGGGCCCCCGCCTTGGGGGTCACCGGGGTTTCTGCGAAGAGTACTGTCCCCAGCGGTGGGTGGGGTGTCCTCGGGCAGCAGTATGGACGCGCAGGGTGTCTAGACTGGCAGAGGTTTAAGGGTGTACTAAATTCCAGGGGTGCTGGCAAGTCAGTACAGGGGTTGTTCGTGAACCTGCTGCCCGCTCCCCCCACCAGCTTCCAGGTGCTAAGTGGGAAAAAGCCAAAATTCCACGTGATTATGAGCAGTTGTGGTACAAGTTGTCATCTGCTTGCTTGTGTTCCCCTTTAGTCCAGAGGCGTCGAAGCAGGCGCCTCTTATGGAGGTGCTGAAGAAGGAGGTGAGGGCCATGCTGATAGCTGCCAAAGCAGGCTTGACGCCAGAGCAGCTGGAGGAGCAGTACATGGCCATGGTCTGCAAACCTCTCCCTCTGCACGACCTGGGCTTCCAGTCCACCTTGGAGATGGTGACACAAATGCCTGAAGTTGTCCAAATCTGTTCTTCTAAGAATGGTGCTTTAATCCTCAAAGGTGAGGTTTTGTTTCCATATGGGTGGAGGAGTTGTTTGGAGCCTCATACTGGAGTGGAGCAATGTTCAGATGTGCAGAACTGTGTGTCACATATCTGTTAATCTGTTTCTCATATGACTGGTTAATTTTTTGTCTTTCATATTTCTTCTTGTATTTTGATCTGTGTTTTAACACTTTTGTGCTCTTCCCTCCTAAAAAAGTCACCCATGCTTCTAGCTATTTTTGTACACTTTTTCACTCTGTACTTGGTTTAGAATCTGATATAACATTTCCATATGTGTACACTAGAACTGGTAAGTATCATTTTTCCTGTAAATGCAGACTACAGCAGGAGCCAAAACCAGGGATGGGGCCTCTTGAGTGAAGCTGTGAAGGTTTCCTGACCCCATAGGAAGCTTAGCCTGTATCACAGAACCTTTTTCTTTTTCTCTGGGGAAGGCTTGTGACAACAAATGGCAGTTGCAAAAAGTTGATTCGGAAGGGTGAAATGGTTGGGGGCTTTTTGAGTGCTATGCTACAGTAACACAAGAAAAAGTTGTTTAAAAGCTTGCAGAAGACCTCGGGTCTTCTCCAGGGAGGCCTTTGCTGGGCAGGAGGTGCTCTCTAGTGAGTTTACTGTGATTCTTTTGCTTTCCCAGCAAAACTCTCAGCAGCTTGTTTTTTGTTTGTGATCCTGCATCCAAGAATTTGACCTGCCTTCCTGCCTGGTCTGAATTTCTAGGGATGAGGGTGCAAACTGGTTGCTGGCTTTTAAAAATAGTTCAGTCAAGTTTGCAAAGTGCAAGGTTGCTGGAAATCAGCCATGGTTTAGTGTGATTGCTTTTGAAGGAGACAGCTGCTTCTGGAAGGGGTGTGGAGAAGAGGAAAGAAAGGAAAGAAGAGGAGCTTTGCCAGTGTAGAGCTTTTAATGGTTGATTGTTCTGGTTGTCTGTTTATTTCTTTCTGTTGCAGCCATTGCAGATGACTCCACCAAAGGGATTGCCAAGCTGGTTGCCAGCCAGAAAGTAAAGACACGTAAGGCATCAAAGAAAACTGCTACGAAGGCAAATGCTACTTTTCTCACTAAGAACTCTAAGAATCCACAGAGTTTCCAAGCTCTGAGTGCTGGGACTCCCGTCCTGCCAGCAATGGTGAAGGCTGAGCTGCAGGACCTGCTGAGCTCCTCACCGCTTCTGCTGGCAGACTTGGACAAGGCCTTCCTCAGACGCTTTGGCCGGGCGTTCCAGTATAGGCAGTATGGATTTTTGTCCATGTTTGAAGTCCTCAGAAGCATGTCTGATTCCATTGTTGTTGAGCAAACAAAGGCAGGTTCCTTGCTGGTCCTGAGGAAGTACTTAGCGAGTGAGATAGAACAGCAAAAGTTGTCTCAAGGTGAGGCTGAGGAGGAGCAGGTATCTCAGGGTGAAGCTGAGGAGGAAGAGGTGCCTCAAGGTGAAGCTGAGGAGGAAGAGGTGCCTCAAGGTGAGGCACAGGAAGAAGAGATGCTGCAAGGTGAGGTGGTGTGTTTAACTGAAAGCACGTAGCTCTTACAAGCTCTGTGGCCAAGCAACTGCCTTTCAAGTTTCTGTTGCTGCATTTCCAGTTGCTGTAGAAGTCCTGATTCCCCTGGGGCTTGGCACAAAAGGGCTGTTGAGTTCTGCAGAAGCAGCTGTCATGAGGCAGTTGTCTTGGTAGCAGAGAATTCAACGGGAAAGTTTTTGCCACTGCTTTGTGGTGTGAGGTGAAAGAAGGGCTGATTAGCCCATTTGGAGTATGGATTCGCTGAATGTGTGTGTAGGACTGGAATTTCTAGCCATTACAGGTAACAGGTGAAAAAACTAGAAAGATCTTCTCAATGTCTGCTCTGCAGGCTGGTAAAGCTTTTGCCATACACTTTTTGAGACTGAACATTTAACACTGACCTGAAAGGCATGGGTACAGTGTTCCACAGAAGAGACAGGACTGCAGATACTCTCATCATTCCCATCAAACCTGTGGGAAGGGGTGGATAATCACATACAATTCCTGCCAAATTCACAGCTTTTCCAGGGAAAATACGTTTCAACATTACTCTAGCAATGGTTTTTAACCTTTAACTTGCTTACAAAACCAAGTGATTCTTGCTTTGTTTTAACTTACTGACACAGTAAATCCTCATGAAGGTGGCTGTGAATGCTATAAATATTGAGGAAAACAACACCAATGCTTTCAGACTTCCATTTTTTTATGTTTTTGCTTTCTGCTTAATATGTAACACTGTATCAGTCCAACGAAGGATAACAGCCAAATTACTGTCTTTGCAGCAGCATCTGCAGCTGAGATGCCTCCTTTGGAACCCACCTGTGAGACAAAAAGCTTCTACCAGGCAGCAGTTCTGATGGATTCAGAGCCAGTGCAAACACAAGCAGTAGATTTGGGTGAGCACCTCAAACAAGTAAGTGGCTGGACAAATGACCTGTAGATTTTTCATGTCCATTTCACAGGGTCATACTCTTTTTACTCTCTTTGTTTCTGTTGAGTTTACATTGTTGAGGCACCGCTGCTTCCAAACATTTTTGTACCTGTTTTAGATGTCTCTAGAGGCAACCAGACTCATAGTGACCTGGTGGATAGCTTTATGTGGCCTCCAAAGTCAGTCTTTTTCTGGTCTTAAGGTCTATCAGACCATCCAAGGCCAGTTAAGTGTTATCTTGCTCACTTATAAGAGTGGTGATACCTTTTGGTATAGTTACTTGTAACTGGACTTTAATAACTTTGTTATGAGACTATTTGTGTGAAATTTCCCCTGCTGGTGTTGACAGGGCTTCAGTGTCAACCAATTTGACAGAGCTGGGGAATGCTCCTCAGTGACCTTGATTCCTTCTCAAGTCTCTCCTTCTTGATTGCGTCTCAAGTCTGCCGTTTGGTAGGAAAATATCATTATTTTGTTTTGTTTAGCAGCGTGATTTTAGAAGGGGATGGAGAATAGCAGTGCAGAGGCTTTGAACTGCCAAATCTTTTTGGCAGAGTTTGTTTGTCCTTCCTTTACTTTTTTTCTTTTGAGCATCTTTAGGCCTTCTTTTTCTCAGGAAAATCCTCCTGCTTGGAGTTGTTTCCTCCGCCAAGCTTGTCTTGCGGCTATACACAGCTGTACAATTGGAGCTTAGAGCTAGGGAAAGAATCCCAAGGGTTCTTCCTGACTTTGGTGTTTTGTGTACTAATGAGCCTGGAAGCCTGGAACTATGAGTTGGATTTTGTGTAGCACTTGATAAAACATACCCTTGTGAGATTTTTGGCAGCCTGTTCTGATCCTTTAAAAAATTTTAGTTCGGTGTGATGAGGTCTACAGGGAATTTCTCTGGGTCAAACCACAAGTCTGATTGTGTGGAGGCAATGAAAGAGGGGATGTGGTCTATGTAGCCCCAGATTTTTGTTCCTAGGTATTGCAGAAGGAACCCATTTAAAGATCCTGGCAAGACAAGACTTGGAAGATGTTTGTACAACTGTTTGTCATGCAACACCAAGTTTGCTGTTTTGTTTTTAAAAAGCTCTAAAGAGGAGGAAAGCAGTTTAGAATGTGGTGGGTTTTTTTGTGTGCAATGGACATTTGTTCATCAGGATGCTGCAAGGTGGAGGGGGAAGATGCAACCTGATCCCTGCCCTGCTGCCAGGTATCCTGGAAGTGTTTTCAGGGTCAGATGCGACACAAGGGCTGAGTCCATCTGCTCAGCTCCAAGAAGGATAAAGAAGACCAAGCTGCTGCTCTCAAATTTTTTCTTGCTGCCGTGACAGAAGGAAAAGTGTCACCACACCACTCTTAGCAGCTTCTAGTCCAGCCTGGGGCAAGGAGTCAGCCTCTCTTGCAAGTCATACCTCTTATGAAGTCTGATTTTACACTGTGTAAAATTGCTTTATCTTCTTATAGCTTTGTTGCATTTTGTGAGCTTCTTTTCAAGTGCACATCCCCTGAGTCTTTCAAAGGAATGTCTGTTGTCACTAACAGTATGTGAGCTAGCATATAAAGCTCATGTGTGCCCTTAACAGACTGATCTGAAGAGCTTTCTCAGAAAGCTCAGAAAATTGTCCCTTAGAAATGCCACCATTCACAGGGCCTACACAGAGGAAATTTGTGAAATTGTAAGGGGTTTTTAGAGGTGATGTTGCTGCTCAGGCCAGAATTCCCTCAGTTGCTCCTAAGACTCAATAATGTTGACTCACTGTTTAACTCAAATGTTTTAGTCAAGATTTCTAGCTCCAAAAAATTGAAGGGTATTAGGCTTTCCTCAGTCTGCAGAAGGAGAGACCAGGGACGTGGTCACAGCACCAAGCCTGCCAGAATTCAAGAAACATTTGGACAATGCTCTCAGGCACGTGGTAGGATTCTTGGGGTGGTCCTTTGCACGTCTAGGAGCTGGACTTTGATGATCCTTGTGGGTGCCTTCTAACTCAGAATATTCTATTCTATGATCTGCACCTTTACAAAGTGATTAAGAGAAGCACTATTGCAAAACCCCATTGTTTGCAGTTGAATTTAGATATAAGCAACAGGGAGTGTGCTGGAATATGAATTGCCCACACCTTGCCTGATGCATGATGCAGTGAGAATTTGTACTGTGTTCACATTTAGGAAAATTGAAGTGTTTTTGACTTAAATCATTGGAGAAGTGCTGTCTGCTGGCACAAAAAAAAAGCTCTTGAGGCAATGAAAGTAACTGATGTCAGATTAAGGCTCTCATCCATACTACTTCAAGTGAAATAATGTTTTCAGCTTTATTAATGTTTTCAGTTTTATTATTCAGTTAGAATAATAAAAAATTGAAAGCTGTGCAAACAGCTCATTTGTCCAAATTTGTCTAAAGTGAGAAAAGAACAGAAATTGTAGATTTTGACTGGTCTTGTCTTTGGGAAGTAGCTCTAGTGTGAAAGTGGGATGCATTCATGTCTTCTGTCACTTCAGAATCATTTTCAGATAGTTTTGCAGGTTCAATCATGTACTTTTTCATGGTCATGGACTATAGAAATAATACCTTTTCAGTAAAATCCAGCAAAGAGGTGGGTTGGGTTTGGAATTTGATTTTGTTTTGCTTTTTAAGCAATAGTCATTCACTACTTTTGTCTTAATATGTGACCTGACTTCAATTCCTCTCCTTTATTCCTTGCAGGAATAGCGAGGTATTTTTGTTGCACCCCTCTTAACAATGGAGGGAGGAAAGGAAGAGAGTGTGAAAATGATTGTTTCTATCACAGGGAAAGTTTTCATCCAAGTTTGCCCAATCTGTAGGGGTTCTCTGATATTCAGTAATTCACAAGTCCCCAGGAAAGCAGAACTATTTTTTAAGTTAATGCAAAGGCCAATTATATGTGTTCAGTGCATGATGAGACATCTGAGTGCCACCTCCCACTTATCCCCTTGTAGCATCAAGGTTTTGAGCAATTTCCACCAACTCCAGAAATCCCTCCAGATGCTGTTCAGGACAGAAGCCTTTGCAGTTTGCCACCTCTGAAGAGAAGGTGCTTGGTGGGAGTCATTGTGGAATTCGTCGTCTCTCCTAGCCAGTTCTACATCCATATCTGCAGCACGGAAGCATCCTATAAACTACAGGATCTGATGTTTGAGATGAGGTATGAGCATGCTATGGCAGTGCAGTAGGTGTTTGTTCTGAGGGAACAGGGCACCCAGCTCTTGGTGGTCACTGCTGGCTTCATGACTTGGTACAGAGATGCTGCTGCTGTCCTGAATTACTACTCAATATGTGCATTCCTGTTAACTAACAAGCAATAAGTGTGGTCACCAGCCGTTGCTGTGGTTTTTCTGGGTCCTGGCAGTTCTGAACTTTGTAAGCCTGGAAGGGTTATGGAAAGGAGCTTGGAGGGTTCCTTTGTCTTGTCTGTGCAGCTCTTGCTAATGTGTTCAGTTAAGGCTTTTACTTCCACCTCCAACACTGCACCTGGGCCAGTACTGCAGAACCTGGTTCATAAGAAAAGCTGATATGTCAAGGTAATGGTAAAAAAGTAATGATTAGGAGGACTGTGCTTAGCCTCTGATTAATCCCTATTAATTAACTTTTTGTTGGACCCCAAGAGTATCATTCGAATGCTAAAAGTTTGGGGTTGCAATATGATTCCCATTTCAGTTTTAAGTGTGGCAGAACAGATATAAAGAGTCTATTAAAACAACTCTTGAAAATTCATGTCATGGGGACTTTAAAAAGTCAGGATTCTTTTGATGCCCCATATATTTCTCCTTGTTCATCCTCCTAAGCCTGATTTCTCACTGTCATCTTTTACAGACACGTTTATTCACATAAACTTGCTTCTGATAAATACATCATGCCTGAGTCTGCAGTGCAGCCTGGGCAGCTCTGCTGTGTCATGGTCTCCAAGTGGTGGTACCGTGTGATCATCCACCGTGTGATCAATGACCAGGAGGTAGAGGTGTTCTATGCAGACTATGGACACCTCCAGATTGTCCAGAAGTCTTGGCTGAGATTCCTCAAGTAAGTGAATTACCCATGGGCAGCAGAATCGCAGAACAGCTGAGGTTGGATTAGGCTTCTGGAGGTCATCCTGCCCAAGCTCCCTGCTGAAGTAGGGCTGTCTAGAACAGGCTGCCTAGGACCATGCTGAGATGGTTTTTGAATGTTTCCAAGGATGATGATTCCATGACTTCTCTGGGCAACCCATTCCAGTGCTTGGTGACTCTCCTGGTAAAAATGACACTTTCCTGCTGGTCCGCACTGTGCTGATGCATGGTGTTGTTCTTCCCCAAGTGCAGGGCTTTGTTGAACTTTGTGAGGTGCCTGTCTGCTCATTTCTCTATCCTGTCAAGATCTATCTGGCTGGCTCACCCTCTAGGGCATCAGCCACCCCTGACAGTTTTGTGTCATCAGCAGACTGAGGGTAGACTCTTCCTCCATCACCCAGGTTGATAATGAAGACATTGAGCAATACTGGACCCAGCACTGGCCCCTGGGGTACACTGCTAAATCCTTTGTTGTGTCTGCCTTCACTCTTCAGTCTGTCCTCTTGCTGCTGTCTGTCACCTTGGGACAAGCTTCCTAATGCTTCTTCTTGGATTGCATGAATGGATATATACATTCTCCTCAAGGCACATCCCCCAAGCAGCAATGCCATTTTTTGCAATGTTTGCAATGTCATAGGTACTTTTTCTCTGCAGTTCAGCACATTTTCTATATTTGTGCCTTCCCCCTCATTTGCCTCTCCTTGTGCCTGGCTGTTGACATTCTTTGGTTCAAAAGTCATGGTTCTCTGTCTGTAACTTTATCTCCACAAGGGGTTTTGATGGGAATGTGCTTGGGCCAGGGAATGCCTAAGTAACCAGTTGTTATTGCTGGTTTTGCTGTGCCCATTCTCTGGATATGGAGTGTTTTCTCAAGTTGCTGTTTGGTTTTAGTCATGAGTGCACAATCCAATGTATTGTAGTATCTTAAACTGGTAGTAAAACCCAAAAGAGGAGGAAGTTCTGCACTTCTGTTATTTAATCCCTGTTTGTGCTGTAATGATTTTGCTTTGTATTTTAGGTGGCACTACTTGAAGCTCCCTGCTCAGGCCATCCCGTGTTCCTTGGCATGGGTAAAACCGGTGGAGGTACATGTCCACATGCAGTTTTGTTTATTGACATATGTAGAGGAGTTATCAAGTAGAGGTTGTCTATTTCTCCTGCCAAGGGCAAACATTTGGATGAAGTCAGGTCCTGTTGATATTTACAGCAGAATTAGTGCTGTTATATTCAGCAGAATGTGCTGGGTGAGTGTCTGCTCTACAAGCAATCACCCTTACAGTGCATTCCTTGCCATCAGAGCATTCTTGCTTATATTCTTGCAGAAACAGATGGCTCCTGTTAAGCAACACAGCAAACTTGTTCCTCTCCCTGCCAGTAGTCCCCCAATGTCCTTCTGAAGCCTTGGTAGCTCCAACCCTCTGTTTTCAAAACTTATTCTGTAACAGAGCTTTAAGTAGTTGGTTTGATGCAGTTAGCACAGCCAGAGTTATAGAGGTCATAAGAAAGTTTCTCTGCGATGAGAAACTTCTTTGTCAAGAAGCTTGAGAAGTGCAATCTCTGAAGGAAAGCATGTGAGCAGATTCCCCTAGATTTTGAGGGTTAATCACAGTTTTCCTTGTGGTGAGGTTTAGAAGCATCTTAATAACTTTTGATACTTTTAATGTTTGTAAAGTCTTCTGATTTCAGGAAGTAAGAAAGAACACCCAACAAACAACTCTATATTAGGTAATTGGGATAAAATCACTGGTGAATGCCATGGAACTATGTTTGGAAGTAGGTATTTAGGGTGAAAGGGCATTCCCAGTGTAATGATAATTGCAGGCTTTGGGGTAGTTTGGTTCAGTTTCATGCTGGGAAACTTGTCTGCCTGACTTTCTTGTATTTGTCACTAGCCTGGCCTAGCTCAGTTGGCTTTTCCCAAGTGCCCACAACAAGGAAAAGTCTCAGGTGGTGGATATTGGTCTGTTTATGGTAACTTTACATTGTTTCCTCTTCAGGGTAGGTGGTCCAGTGCAGCGATTCTCCTGTTCAAGCATCTCTGTCGCTTCAAGGAACTTGTGGGCATCGTGGATGAATATGTGGATGGTGTTCTGTACCTCTTCCTGTGTGACACATCCACCAAGGAGGATGTCTACTTCCACTCTGTTCTGAGGGATATGGGATATGCTGATATCTGTGGAGAGAACATCCCTTCCCAGGTCAGGAGGGAGGCGAGTGCTGCTGAAAGGAAGGGGAAGGGAAGGATCCCTCCTTGGGTGCCTGTAAACGGGAAGATTCTTACCTTGAAGCAAGTGGTTTTGTGAAGAGCAAAACTGCTATTCCCTGCTTTCCTGTAGCTTTTCATTTTGTGACTGCATCCCAGAGTGTCTAACTATGTGGAAAGCTTGCTTTTTGGTTAAGGTGGAATCGGATGTTCTCTTTAGTAGAACAAACTATTTTCAGCCTATCTTCTAGCAATGGATTAAAAGTTGATATGGAAATGGTTTTAGTTTACAAACTGTCATATTTTGCCAGTGAAATGTACAGTGCTGGATGGCATAACCATGGTAATTGTCACACCAGTTGTAAGCCAGATCATTTGTGCTTTAGGCTTACCTGTGGCATTGTTTGCGTGTCTCAGCTCACTTCCAGTAAGAGCTGTGTGGATTATGCAAACCCTTGGAAAGGTACTGCCATGACTTTTATATTTCAACAGAAAGCAGCCTGGAGTGCTTCTATCTGTTTTATTCAGCAGATGCAGAATTGCATGTTCTGGCAGGTTTAGATCCTGTGATAGTATTTTTGCATGTGTAGGCCAAATTTTGGGGGAGAGGGGCATTGCTGAGAAATTTTGCTGCTGGCAAAAGAGGAGTTGATTTTCTTAATAATGCCATTTCTCCAAGAATTTGGAGCTAACTCTTAGGTGTTGTGCACCTTTGTCCATTTGCTGACCTGTTAGAGATTTGCTGCATTATTTTATTCTCTGTGGTAGTTACAATGTAGAGGTTTTTTTACTGTTCTGGCATGGCTTTTATTTGTTCTAGGAATTTGAGGAACTGAATCCTTCAGCCTTGTATGTTCAGCCCAGTGGAAAGCAGGGGAATGCTGAAGTGGTGGAGCCAGACCTTTGCTTGCAGCAGGAATCTCAAGATGCAGACAGTGAAACAGCAACCTTGAAGCTGAATGGGGCTGAGCTGTGACCAGGTGGGAGTTTGGCACAGCTGTCATTCCATGAAATCAGCTCCAGGGCTCAGCAAATGTGTCTTGTTTCAGTCCCATGGAAGTTTTCTGTGGAGTTGGTTTTCTGCTTTTATAAAAAGCAAGCAGAAACATAATATGAAAACTATTATTTATGTGGACCATAAATACCTTTCTAGCTGCCTGTCCTCTGATCCCTTTGCAGTCTTTAGAGAGTCTGTGTGCTGTCTCTTACCTCCCATATGTGCACCATAATTTTTCAGTTTGAGAACTTAGAACAGTACCAGATTCTTGTGATCAGTTTGACTTGGCACTTCCATGGTTTTGCACCCCTAGGAGCCAGGAAGTGTGTGTTTTCCTCTTAGATCTCTGGGGTTTGGCAAAGGATGTGTAATAATTCAGGGTAGTAGTCTGTAAATGCAAGGAGAGACCACAAGTGCTAGTGGTGAATATTTGCAGTAAAGGGTCTTGGTCATCCTAAACTGATCTGAAAGATTTGCAGTCCTGGTTGTTGCTGGGGATAAGGTTCTGTACAACTACAGGTTTGTTAAAGAAATAACTCCAAGGGTGAATGTAAAGCATATATGTATGCTTTACACCTAGGGTTTCACAGCATGTTCAAAGAGAAGCCCTTGGCTATTTAACAGTTTGATCAACTGCTGAACAGAGAGGTTAAGCAGGGAGTAAACCCCAGGTCTTGAGTGCAGTCTAGGGTAGTACCATTAGAAATACCAGGAGCACTTGTCTACAGGTGATCTCTCCCCTTTTCTGTGTTATTTGAATTGTAGTATTTTCATGAGACATTTTACTACAGGGAGCAAAACACCTTTCAAGCCAATGTCAGCTGTTGAAGTGTTCAGCAGTGGCCCTGCTCTGGGGCCATTTCTGACACTGCTCTGAAAGAGGAGTAAAAGCAAGTCTGATGCTAGTAACTTGTAAACTAGTCATTTTCTCTAGTTTTTTTCTAGCCAGTTTGTGTTTCTGTGCTAGAGAAACTCGGTGTGAGCTGTGTGTCTTAGATATTGTCCTTGCTCTGTCAATTTATCAAATGAACTGAAAGACACAAACCATCATCTTATTGTATGTATTTGGAAGAAGGTAATGTGGGGAAGGCTGCAAATGTTGAGTTTGTGTTTCAAATGCAGGAATCTGGAGAGTTCCTTACCTAGCTGCCTAAAGCAAGATTCATAAATGTTAGACATAGATGATGATTTGAAGACTAGAGGAGTGTAAATGCATCCTATCCCTCAGTAAGAATGGTGTTGGTGGCAAGAAGAGATAAAAATAATCTTGTAGCCTTGTCCTAACTCATATTTTTTCCTGCATGTTAAGCAGGGGTTTTCAGTGGGCTGCTGGTATCCAGCTGAGTAGTTGGCTAATTGGGCTCTGGTGTTGCCTGTCTTGGCATCCTGTCAGCACTGAATTCCTGCTGCCCAGCCATCCTTGCTGCTGCAGGAGTGCCTCACAGTCCCCTCGTGCCCTACAACAGAAGCAGCCTAGAGAGCAAGTATCCAGGTTTTGAACAGCTGTGGCTGAATTGCTGCTTGCCTGTCATTTCTCCTCCGTACTGAGTTAAAAAATACAAACATCAGCTCTCATGTGTGGCTGAGACATTAGTGAACATCCCTGAAATGTAAATTTAATTTGAATTCTTAAGCAAAAATGCAGAGGGGCTTCCTCTGACTCAGCTGCTGCCTCCTTGCAGAAACTCCCTCTGTCATTGCCATCACTGGTTCTGCATGGGGCTGCTGAGAGATGAGACAGCTGTTAATTCTTTGCTAAGAGAGGGTGCCTTGTGTTTTGTAAGAATCTATGGCTCCTTCCAGCTTGCTGTGGAGGAAAAGCTGCCCTTTGGCCAGGGGAAACTGGGGGATTATTGTTGTGTAGTCTTGTTGTTCTGGTTTTTTAATAATCCATTTGCTGACCTTCCACTTCTTTGCAAATTTTGAGAGATAATTAAGATCAGGGCAGCTAATGATCTGAGTGTGCACTAATTGCACCCTCTCCATTTTTTTACATATATTTGCAGACCCCTCATTCTCTTGGAGAGTCCTCAGTGCCTGCTGTCTTAGTCAAGTCAGTGGAAGACCTTTACACCTTCTTTATTTACTCCAGGCTACCAGCAAAAAAGAGACAAGATGACTCAGATCAGATAGAAAGTTTTTCCAGATGGGCCCAACTTTATGAAGCTGTACATCTCACTGTTGGACTCATGGCAGCACCATTCATGCTGTGCTCCCTTGACAGTATGAACAGATTCATCAGTCAAAATTGGCTGGCAGAAAGTTGAGCAGTCTGTTGCTGTGCTGTGAGTTTTGCAGCCCCTCTTTGTACCCCTCTTGCATACCCTAAGGCTGGTGCTGCTGGAACAGATGGAAATGTTGGTGTTTCTGTGGGCTGGAGATGCCACAATAATAAATAGCTGGATGCATTGTATCGTGTTGACCTTTGTGCACCAAATGAATTTCTAGTTGTTTAATGGGAACAAAATTAATTGAGGGCAAGTTGTCTCGTTGGGTTTTGTTCTCTTTTCTAGACTTTCTGCTGCTTGCATGCAGAAGTATTTGTTTCTCCACTCCAGTGTTCATTTCATACTGAGTCTCCCAGTCTCTCAACCATAAGGAACTAAAGCATTTTGTAAATTCTGTGAGTTCCCTGTGTGGGTGCTTGTCTTCCATCTTCCAAATTATGGAAGAATTTACAACATCCCCCATGCAAGAGTTGCTCAATTTACAAGGTGGATTAAGTGACTTGCCAAAAGCAGTGGCTGTTTATGTGTTGGGACTTTCTCTCTAGAGTTACCAAGACAAAACCTACTGAATTCACATCTGATTTCCCACCTCTGGGGAAGTGGACGTGGAGCAGAAGGAGGAGAGGGAAGGGGTCTTTGCATTATACCATCTCAGACTCATCAAACAGGTGTGCAGTAGCAAGTCTTCTTTCCATGACCTGGTGATGTCCAGCCAAAAGGGATTTCAGTCTAAACTGGATCTCTTGGATCTGCCTGTGTAGATTTGATCTCTCTTTTCTGTGTTCCTCTTTATGCAGATGAAGAAAACATGAAGACCAACACCTTCTTGGGAGTCTCATGGTTGGCCTCTGCCGTGCTCTGGGCTCTGTGACCAAGGGCCACCTCAGGAACTGTGTGTCCCTCCTGCCCTGCTCTCTGCAGTGTTGACAGCTGCATGATTGGCCACTTCCTATGCCTATTTCCAGTGGCTGCCCAGCCTGAGAAGGAATGTGTGATAGGAGGGGAGAAGTGGAGCTGCTGCCAAGGAATCCTGTCTGGACAGCACAGGATCTCTGTATGACCATGTTTATGGGTTTTTTTTTGTTCAGAAATGATTAATCCCTTGAAAAAACCTGGAGTGTGATATCTCAGGTGTGCTCAGCATGTGTGATAAATGTTAGTTTTATTTTCAGGAGAGTAGTTTGGTTTTGTTGTACCAGTGGTGTACTGAGTTACTGCTCTTTAATATAATGGTTCAGGAGAACATCCAAGTGTCACATTGTGTTATGTAGCCTTTAAGTTTAAGATAGGCAAACTGGCTGCCCATCCCTCCTTCCTTCAGTGCATGAGCTGTTTTGACATTGTGGGGGGATGTGATTTTTGGTTTTTAACACAGTGGCTGCTCTATACACTTCTTGCTGTGAGGAGAGCCAAAGAAACCTCCTTCCCCAAGAAGATACTGTGATTTGTTGGATGTCGTGCATACAAAGTGTCAGGAATCTCACCTTAAAGATATGGAATAAAATCTGTAAGGAATTCAGTGAGAGAGAGAGCCTGAAGCTTGACTGTGTTTGTGTAGCTCCTTGCCTGTGGCAAGTGATCCTAATGGGTGTTAATGCAAAGAAAAGCTGTGAAAACAGAAGTGCCCTGGTGAGGAATGCTGGCATCCAGCTGCTTTTCTAGAACCTGGAGTTCTCACATCTGCAGGGTCTTCAAGGGCCATTCTGTGCCCACCTGCAGCCATGCCAGAGGTATCTTCCTCTGCAAACCACCAAGAAAAGCTGAATTATACTAGCAGTAATACTGGAATGGGTAAAAGCCCAGCATAAGATGTTTGTGGATTGGACTAGTTGATCTTTAAAGCTTTCTTCCAACCCAAACCATTGTATTATTCTTTTTCTTTTTCTTTTTTTTTTTTTTTTAATTTATAGTGGCATTTAAGTGTGGTTTGGGATGTAAAACAGCTAAAAACCAAAAGGCTGTGGCTGGTTAGGAAGCAGCTGCTGGAAAAGCTAATTAAGGAGATGGAAGGAGGATGCTGAGGAGCAGGGGCTGTCCAACCTTGTGGGGAGCTTCAAAGGTTTCCTGACTTCTCTGGTGCCACATCTGGGTCAGGGCACTCACTGTACATTTTTGTCATTCATCGCTGTAACGGCACTGAGCTTGCTCAGAGCTCACCCTCTGCTGCAGAACCCCCTTTTGGTTTCAAGGAGGTGACAGCTGGGGCTACGGTGGGGTGTCCTGAGAAGACCCCCAGATCCTCTTTTTACTCAGGCTGCCCTGGCAGTGCCAAGCACCCCCTGCAAACTGACATCAGGAAAATGGAGTGGTGAGTTTTGTTTCCCATGGAAAAGGGCAAAAAGTTCGTGACCAGGGGCCTGTTGCCCTGAGTGGGCTGATGCACCCTAAAATTCCAAATGGTGCGGGATGTCTCCCAGACCCCACCTGCCACCTCCCTGTGAAGCCTTGTGAAGGCTGACCTAGAACAGAGGCTAGACGGAGATAAAGAATAAAGTTGGGATTTATTAGAAAGACTCAATGGATCCACCTTGGGCAGCACAACCCAAAATGGCCACAAAATGCACGACCAGTCACAGGGTCTGACACTTAAAAGTTTTGGTCCATTAGCATAGTGGAGTTAATTCTCCAATTACAGCTCCAGCCCATGAAGTCCCATTCTTCTTTATTTTTCTCTCTTCAGTCCATGTTGTTTATGCTCTTGGGCCTGAGGTTTAGATCATTTGTCCTTGGTCCCCAGGTAGAGAAGGAATTGTTTTGTCTACCTACCCTGTGAAGAGAGCTTACCGTCCCCTAATATGAAGCCTAAAATTACATACTAAAGCAGAGCAGAATCTGAAAAATATAAAAGCTAAATCCTGAGCTTTTATGACCCAGCATCACCTGGGCTGCAGCAGCGGCCTGAACTTTGAAGAGTTGTCAGTGTGTCCCTGCAGCTGCCGGGTCACTGCTAGGTGGCAGCCGAGGCCAGCGCTCAGCAGCTGAGTTCTCTACAGCCTCAAACTCCGCTGGGGCTGGGAGGGCAAGGGGAGGTGAGCAGCTGAAGAACATCCTGCTCAGTGGGCAGGTCCTAATGCCCAGCAGGAGCTGCCTCTGTCCTGCTCCTCCCTGTCTGGGGTGCTGGGCATGTAACTGGGAGCTTTTGGGATGGGTCCCACTGCTATTTCAGCAAATTGAGAACGGGGAGATGCTATGGGGTCTGTAAGGTGCTGTGTGGATACTGGGAGCTTACATGCATGCACAAAGTAGCAGCAAATTTGTGGGAGGGAGCCAGGAAGTGTTAAACGGTATCTCTGTGATTTGGGAACTCCTGCCAGTCTGAGTATGGAGGGAGCATATTCAGGGCACATCACTCTTTTTGCCCCCTGGGTAACTGTTGAAGGTGGGCTACAGGGCCTTGCTGCTATTCCATGTACTTTCCCTCATGCTGATCAGGATTTCTTTTTGAGGTTTTGCCATTGACATGTTGTCTGCAAGTGCTTGGTTAGATTTCCATGCACTTTCAATCAAGATAAAAGGTGAAGAGCTGAACCTTAACCCTGAGCCTGGACCCCCCCCC
>WBNO01021879.1:266949-311939 GCA_013400575.1 Peucedramus taeniatus
CCTGGAGCTGCTCTCCTGCTCTGGGTGATCTGAACTGCTCTTCCCAGCTCTGTAATGACATCTCTCTTCCCAGAGCAGTTCAGCTCACATTCCTCATGCCCAGCAGGTCCCTGTTTGTACATTTGTTGCCTAAGGCAGTGGAAAAAAGACAAAGATGCCTCAGGGCCTGGAAAGTGTTGCTGTATTCATATCCTTGCTCTTGGGCACTGCTGTTTGCCAGTGCCAAGTGGTGGGGAAGGAAGGGTGGCTGTGCCAGGCACTGGGATAAACCTTCTTGTCAATTTTTGGGGAATCCAGACCCACAGAGGTGTCTGATGGAAGGAGGAGGGTTCTCTGCTCTGCAACACCCCTGTCCCTGTAGGTGTCATGTCCCTCCTGGAGGGATCTGGAGTCATCCCCCTTCCTCCTCCTTGTGGAGCATCTCCATGGGGCACTGGGGAGCCTGGTGTGGATGCCCCTCATCCCAGGGTGTGCATATAAAGGGGTCCTGCTCCTCCAAAGGAGCTTGGGATGGAGCGGCTTTCCCCTCCTTTGCCTCTGGTTTCCCCCTTCCCTGCAGCTGTGGGGCAGCTGTGATGCCAGCAGAGGTGATCGACTCAGAGTCCCTAGGGAGAGAACCAAAATGTTTAGAGGAAATTAAAAATTGAAAGGCAACATAGCTCTGCAGGTCTCCCTAAAAGCCGGGGTTAAGACAAACACCAGCAAGATCTGTGCTCCGGGGATTTGCTAATGGACTCGGGGACGGGAGGGGTCTGCGGTCAGCCCTGGCAGGTGGATGGAGCTGGGCCGGGTGGCTCTTCACCTGCTGAGGTTGTGGGAAGCAGGTGCTGGAAACGTGGTGTTCCTGTGGCCACGCACGTGAGAGCAGAGCCACACCTGGACCACCCTCAAGAAGGACCCAGGTACTCCCCGGGCATGTGGGTGGGTCTGGGAAGGGTGAGGAGTGGTGCTCCGGGCAGGGATTTTGTTTTGGGGGTGTGCTTATGGAAGAGTTTCTCCTGGCTGCCTGGCCACACTGGTAATTGGGTACTTGGAGTTTTAAACGGGATGTCAGGAAGGATTTGCCTGGCGAGGAGGATGGGAAGTGACAGCTCGCTTTGGATGAGCAAAGTGTAGCAGAGGTGGCCAGACACCTCCATCCGTCCCTCCCTCCCTCCCTCGCTCCTTCCCTGCACTGCAGCCAGGCAGGAGCAGAGCTCGGGGTTCCCAGGCTGTCCTCCGGGGACACAGGTGGTCCTGGGCTGGCCCTGCAGTGGTCACTGTGGCTGTGCCATCTCAGTGAGGGTGACATTTTCCAGATCGATGCCTCAGCCCATCCCTCCCCACCTCTCTGCACTTTTGAGTCAAGTCGTGCTTGCAATGTGGGGTTCAGCTGAGAAAATCATTTGGGCTTGAAAACCAAAATTGAGTCCTTCTGACCCTAAAAAGTTTGAGGTTTTATTTTTAGATGGGGTTTTTTGAGATGGAAATTGAATCTTTTCCTTGTTTGGGGAGGATAAAAGTGCATTCAGTCCTGCATCAGATTGTTTCACTTGACCCACGAGTAAATGCTTTTCTTTCCTCTGACCTGGAAGGCTTGCTTTTTCTTTCCATTTGGCAAGAAAAAGGGAAAAGCCAAATCTTGGTACAGGTCACTGCAAAATAAGGTCTGGAGCTGGAGTTTTACAGCCTAAGCGCTGTGCCAGGACACATCAGCTCTTCCTGCTGGTCCCTGGAGCTTTTTTCTTGCAGTAAAAAGCCCTGGTTTTGCCTTGCATTTTGCTGGGACAAAATGACTGCCAGGCAGGAGAGGAAGCTGCTGGGTTTCAGATGAGCAGAGATGGGGACAGTGCTTGTGCCTCGCTGGTCTTTTGGAGAACATCCCTGGGATGGCTCATGCAAGCTGGCCACCAGTGCATTTCTGCAAAGGCTCCTTTGGGTGGCTTCGGGGGAAATGCCAAGATATTCCTGCTGACAGAAAGGAATGTGAAGGAAACATGGGGTAGCAATTCTGCTGGAGCATCCTTCGGGTGGGAAATGGGTCATTGCTGCCTTCTGGTTGGACCAGGCTGTGCTGTGGGGCTTGGTGCTGGCTGCAAGGATCTATGCATACATACCCTGTCCCACAGAAACAGGGCTGTAGGTGTCCTCCTGAGCACCCCTTGCATCCAGGCGAGGTCTCCCATCTTCTTTTCATCTTGGACCTAGCTGCTCAGGTGGCACCACTCCAAGCACAGCATTCAAAGGAGAGGGAGAAAGGAGGGAGCACCTTGCAGATGTGTGGAATGCTTTGACCTTGCAGGCAGCAAGAAGAAGGGGGGCAGATGGCATGGGCTATTCTGCATCCAAAGTTTAGGACCATTTGGAATTGGGACTGTTGCTGGTGAAATCCTTTCCTGGTGCTGCTGGAGGAGAGGAAGACTGGCTCCTTCCTACTGACAGTGAGTTGGCAGAGCAAGTGAAGAGGGCTTGGATGGACGAAGTTCCCCCTGGCCCTCCTGCCCTCACCCTGTGTGAGTGGACTCCTCATCCCCTCCCTGCTGCCAGGAGGTTTCTTTTCTGATTCAGCTCTTCCAGAGCAGAAGTTGATTGCAGAGGGGTTGCAATCTCACTTGTGCTTTTAATCCCACTGCTGTCAAGCTGATTAGGAGGTTTGCCATCATCTCACTACCTCTGCGGCTGGGCCGCCGTTTTCCCAGCCTGAAATGAGGGCAAGCCTGGGCTATGCTGGAGAGAGCAGGGGCCGGGGAGGCAGGGATGCTTTAGGGGCCGTGGCTGCCCCCACTGCTCTCCCCAGCACTTCCAGACATAGGGAGGGGTTGCAAGAAGTGCGAGACCAGCTCGTTTTAGTGTCCTGGCCACTTTGGGAGCGGGAGAGGATCTGGGATGGCGGCAGGAGCCACGCCCCAGGCACTGAAGATGCTCGGGAACCTTCCGGCGTTGCAGCCTCAGCCCACGCTCTGCTCCAGCTGCATTTGGGTGATCCGGGGCCGATCTCCCCCCGCTGCCGCCGCACACGTGTGGCCGTGGTGGCCGGGCTGCGTGCGGAGCCGGGCATCCCTCCCCTGCTGCCGCATGCGGCGGAGCAGGGGGCTGCAGGAGGGGAAGCCGATGGGAAGGAGCTGGGGCCGAGCGTCCTTCCCAGCCTCACAGATTGGGCTGCACGGCTCGGCAGTGCGAGGGGAAGGTGCTGTCGTTCATCTCTGTGCTGGCCACCGATGCCCCATGAGTAGCACCCTGGATTTCCAGGCCCATATGCTGCAGGGAGGCTGTGCTAGGACCAGCCTGGCTCATCATTGCTCTCCTGGGCTTGTTCTCAGGAGTTTTGAAGCTCTGTCTGCCCATGTGCTTGCAGTTACCTAGAAAGGAGTTGATATATGACCAGAACATGAGGAAGGGCGGGGAAGGTGGGAATGCAGAGAGCCAGAGCCATACAGGCTCTTGGGGGCTGTGTGGGTGCTCATTGGGGTAATGGCTCAATCTTTCCTGATTTCCCTCTCACCTATGCCAAAGGGAAGTAGAGCCAGGCTTAGAAGCCCATGGCTAGGAGCAGCCAGTGCCAGGGTTTGGGCAGGCACTGCTGTCTTGATTATGGCCAGAGTGTGACTTTGAAAGGCTCCTGTGCAGCCAGGAAGGTTGGAGAGGGCTCTGCTCCCTAAAGAAAGAGGAGAGAAAACTTTCTAGTGGAGGTCTTAGCCATGCCCTGTGCTGGGGCTTAGGGGTGCTGGTTTGAGTTGGGGTAGCACCACTGGTCCACCTCTCTGATGGCTCCTGAAGCTTGCCAGTATATGAGCCTGACTTCTTCCCTGTGGGTTTGCCCTGTCACATGGATGACCAGTGGGTGATCCCTGGGAGTATGTTCCAACCAAACCATGGAGCTTGTGTTTCCATGAGCCTGGAGAGGTGGTTGGTGTATGTGTGGTAAGGTCATGCTTGGCTGCAAGGAGTTAATTTTCTTCTCTGTCTGTCTTTCCTACTCTGCTAAGCATCACCCAAACTCCCCCTTTGGGGCTTGGATGGGCTTTTCCCTGTGCCTGCTGCTGGCCCTGCTTGGAGCCATGTGAACCACAAATCCCTCTGGGCATGTTTTCCCTACCAACCCACTGCTGTGGCTGTGCCCACAGTGATTGATGGGCCTCTGCCAAGACAGGCAGGGCTGTGGCTTGGCAGGCACAGAGACCCTTCAGCAATCGATGCACCAAGGAAATCCCTGGCTCTCATGAGAGCATCACCTCCCCACAGCCCATCTCCCCTAACCAGGGGATCACTGGAGCAGGATAGAAGCTCCTTGCTGGAGAGCCCCAGGTTGCTCACAAGGTGGGGCATTTCCTTCCTGGTGCCAGGAAAAGCGGTTCAGATTCATCAAATATTTAGGCTTCATGTTTGTGGGTGGGCAAAAGGAAAGCTGTGTCTCATGCCAGAGCTGTATCCACTAGTGATGGAAAGGGCGTCAGCACTTTCCCCATTGGATCCCTGTGTTGGCTAGAAAAACCCTGCCTCCTCACATGTGCTGGGCAAGGAGGCTGAAAATCAACAGGTTTTTAAATTTATCCAAGTTTTCTACAGGCAGTACCATTCTCGTAGCTGTCCCAGAGGATACAGCTAGCAGGGCTGTCCCTTCCTCCTGTTTTATTCCAAACTTGCTCAGACCCCATGCGAGGGAGCCTGTTCCCTTTGTGTTGCTCACTCGGTGTCTCCTGGGGAGGATGAACCTGGAGGAACATGTTTACTCAGCTCAGGGCAAGCATCCCAGTTTTAGACTGAACAGTCCAAAATGTAGTATGGGGTATCTTCCCCACATCTGAACTATCTCAAGGTAAGGTAAAGTGCATCCTTAGCTCCTGGCAGGGTCTAGGAGCACATGGGTAAAGTACCCCATGGGCTACCCAGATTTACCCTCCACAGCTTTAAGTCCTGTCCCTTGATCCCCCTGGACTTTCAAGCTTCTTCCCATGCCCTTGGGATGGGGAGACTGAGCCAGCTGAAGAAGGGAAGCAGCTCCTGCTCCCAGGCTGATGCTCTGGGAGTGTGAGGGGTTAATACTACCCTGCTGCCTAATCACAGCCCAAAGCCGTAAACCCCCACCCCGGGGGAACAGTATTGCAGCTCTGGATGTAAAATACTCAAGCCTGAGCTTTAATGATATTTATCTTTGGGAAGGATAAAGCATAACTCTTGGCTAACAATGTTAGCCAAGACTCATTCTGTCCCTTCTCCAGCACAGACAGATGGGCAGCCCTGTGTGTCCTGTGTGTCCCTGTGCAGTATGGACAGCCCTGGTCCTCGACACCTGGGCTGGAGTTCCTAGAGAGCTGTAGTGATGGAGAAAGATTCTCTTTTGGGCAGTGCACCCTCCCTTCACCAGCTTCTGGGGGAAAACAACCATCTGCCCATTCAGTGGGTGTGCAGGTGCCATGGCACATCTCTCCCCTAGCCCACTGGCATGGGGGCGGTCTCTGCAGTCCCCTAAACACATCAGACTGGGGGGGAGTGCAGCCACACAGAGACCTTCCTGTGACACTGGTGCCTGGCTCTGTGTGATCCCTGGATTGCAGGATGGGCACATCCCTCAGATAAGGGAGATGTCGGGGCTGCTGGGCAGCTCTTGCTGGATGCTCCTGGTGTGACTGAGTTCCTTTTTCGGTATTTGTGCAGGCCAAAACGAACCCACCGAGGTGTACGATGGCTAATGAATGCACATCTGGCATGGGAAATGTGCTGTGCAGGGGGAAGCTGTGCATTAGCACCCCTGAGCTCTCCCCAGCGAGCAGGCAGGCTTGGGAGGCTGTGGCCTTATGCTCCTGGGTGGGGATGAGAGGGATGAAGGTCCAGGGAGGGGTGAGGGTATCACAGGATTGTGCTGAGACACTGTAACCTATTGCATACACTCATCCCCCGAACAGAGACACAGAAACATTCTCTGGCTGGCTCCTGAGGACCTTTCTGTGTGTTAATCCCCATTTTCAGCCCAGAAGCCCTAATGTTGAGTGCACAAAGCAACTAGAGAGCTTGAAACCTGTGAGGAGCAGGCTAGATGCAGGTGAGGACAGAATTTTGCACTGTCAGGCTTTTTCTGATTGATATGGCAGCCTTGGGCTCTGCTAAAATGAAAATAAAAGCAAGATCTAGCACAGAACGAAATAAATTCTCCTGCCAGCAGCTCTAGGTTCAGCTCCTGAGCATCCTCCAGCATCAGCATTTTGGGCTGGTGGAAATGCTGGCCTGAACAGGAAGGAAATGATTGATGTGCTGGAGTGCAGGGGGGCAAGGTGTATCAAGGCAAGGGCACCCAGCAGCAGGGCTCTGCAGCAGGGCTGGCTCTGTGCACACCTCTGGGCATCTCATGGGGTTTGCATGTGCAGATATTGTGGAAGAAGCACTTAAATTAAGGACTCACTGAGTTCTTTACCTGAATGTTCATCCTCATGAATAAGGGTGTGGAGTATCATTGCGGAAAGAAAAGTCTGGGGGCTTAGATTTTTTTTACAGCAGAGAAAAACCTAGAAGGAGCCAAAAGTATTTTATGGTTTTGTTTTAAAACCAGTCAGTGAAATCCTTTCCAGCTCGGGAAAGGTGGAATTTTATAAAACCCACAAAAGCTTCCCGTGCTGATACAGGACTAGCTGCAACACTTAAAAGGTTTAAAGTCAATTTTAGGTGTGGGTACTGCAACATCTGAGGGTAGCAGAGGGTGAGAGTCTGGCAGGCTCATGATCTCTCTATTGCCAGGGTACCTGTGTACCTGGGGCCTGGCATGCTGAGCTGTTTGTAGTGCCCTGGCAGCAGCTGATCCTGAGATGCCATCAAGGCAGGATGCTTTGCAGGTGCTTTGTGTTGCTCTTGCCCCAAAACAGACTGAAATAAGAACTTGACAAGTATTTTGTATACAACTGCTGCTTGATTTGCCAGTAGTGCTAACCTCAAGCACTCTGAACATGCCAGTTGAGCCTCCCAAACCATGTGTTTTATTTAAAACCACATTGACTGAAAACAAAAACTTTGGCTTTAATTTTCTTCCCTGTTGTGGAGCATCTGGCGCTCCTGTTTCTGAGCTTTTCCCAGCCACCACAAAGTGAGAGTCCCACCTTCTCTGTTCTGTTTGGTCACCCATGCATTGCTTTAAAAACTAATGTAACAACAATAGGAAAGACAGCTTGAGGGGGGAAAAAATGAGACCAGCATTGGAATCAGGCGAGCTGATAACCTGCTCGCTGGAGCGATGCTGCTTCACATTGGCTTTATTGTGATCTCCTGCAGTGCCCCCCTGCCTTGGGCCAGAGCCACAGGGGTGATGGAGGAGCATCATCTGGGTCTGGGCAATCTCAGCTCTGTGTAAACCAAGTGACTCCTTAATCCTAAAGAAACTCTTTTCCATGTCCAGCCATGGAAACAGCAAAATGTCAGCTTCTGAATTAGCTGTAATAATGCCTCCCGTGGCCCTGGCAGTGCTTGCTGAGGGGAGAAGTGGCTCTCCTTGCATCCTGGGCTGTCATCACCTTCTTGCATCCTGCCCAGAGCAGCCCAGGAAATCACTTTGTCACTTTTCCTGGCCTCCTCCTCCTCCTCCATGCTCGCCTGGATGTCTCTAATTCCCATCCCTCCAGCAGCTCTGAAGCCCAGCAAACGGGAAAATGCGTCTCTCCTACCCTGTGCAGAAATGCTCCACGTGCTCCTCTGTATTTGCCAGCCCTCTGATGAGCTGGAGTAGATGATGTGGATTCCCCTATCGGCAGGGGAGTAGGGAGGCTGTCCCTGGCCGGGCTGAGTGCAGGTGTTTGTGTGTGCCACGCAGCCCTGCATCCCACAGCAGCCCTGCATCCCACAGCCAGCAGGTGCTTGGGTCCTGCAGCACAGAGAGTAAGTGCTGTGGCAGGATCCACTTATCTGGCCTTTGCATTTTATAATTCATCCTGCCCTTTTGCTGAAGGCGCAGAGCCGTTTGCATTCCAACGAGCGTTCATTTCCTCCCGGCTCTGCTGCTGGATCCCAGGGAGGCATCAGCAGGTCAGGCTCCTGGCACTGCAACCAGCAGCTGCAAGGACTGGGGTGGAAGAACAAGGAGAGCAATCCATGCCCAGCAGGATGCCCTGATGGACGGCAAGGTGACAGAGGAGGTGAGTGGTGTTTTCTGCCCAGCTTTATAGCTTGCTCTGCAGGGAGGAAAAGTATCAGCGGTGTCTTGTCCTTAGAAACTGAAGCACAGGAGAGTTTGACTGCCTTGCTGTAGCAGAGGTTCTGCATTGATCCCACCAAGCTGCACTGCCTTGCCATGGCTTTTGTGCCCTGTTGAGACCAAAATCAGAGAGAAACAGGCAACACATGTTCTCCTGGCACAGTAATCCTCACACTCGCAGTTGTCAGCTTGTGGTGCAAGGCATGAGATTCAATTATCTTTATTTTTATTTATTTATATATATTAATATNTTTATTATCATCACTGCTTGCAGCAGTAAGCAGCTCTCTGCGTCCAAAGGTGATGCCAACTGCAAGCTGTACCTTCTCCAGCTTAAACTCTTGCTTTGGAGCTTCAAAGCTTCCCAGCAGCTGGAAACTCTTACTGGGGACAATACTGTTTATGTGTGTGTGGCTTCCCAGTGCGAGCATGGGCTTGGGGCACATAGCAATGGGCCGAGCTTGCAACAAAGCCAGCAGTGCCTCTGGTCTCACTCTGGGGAGCCAGTGTCTGCTAAGAGAGATGTGTTTTACAAGGAGTCGTGGGGAGGGGAGATCGTTCTGTCTGAAAAATGGTGGACAGGCTTGTCATCCCCACCCCTGGGCCTGACTCATCCCTGTGGTAGCAGTGCATGGTGGGTTTTTCTCCTTGCTGTTTGCAGAGGCAGAGTACGAGTAGCTGGGACATGGTGAATGGATCAAGCCAGAGCCTCTGGACAGCCAGCATGGGGCCAAGGCAGCGGTGACATCGGGAGACGCTGTTAAGGATAGGGGTGCTCAGGGGACTGCAAGAGTGGCTTTGGGGTGCCTGGGGTGCTGCAGGACCTGGGCATGGGGATGTTGCAGGTTTGACAGTGACTGGGGTGCTGCAGGACTTGGCTTTGGGGGTAGCCTGAAGGTACCCAAGAGTTCGAGGGTGCTGTCAGTGAGTGCTTCCCCGGGAGAGGATTAGGCTTTGTGTATGTTGAGTGGGTGACCCCCCTCTTTCCCCTACCGTGGGGCCGGGGCCGGGGGCGGTGCTGGGGGCGGCAGCTCCGGCCCCGACAAACTCCTCCCCCGCGGCCGGACCCGCCTGGGCGCTCCCGCTCCACCGCTCCGGTGATTATTCTTCTTCCTATTATTTATTATTCCCGCTGTTATTGCTCTTGCCCTCCTCCTCTTCCTCCGGCCCTTCCCCGCCGTCCCGGCCCGNTTGGGATTGGGGCTGCGATGGGAAGGGGGAAGCCCGAGTGGTGGGAGTCGCCGAGCACAACGGGCTGGGATGCTCGGGTAGGATGCTCCCAGCATCATCCTGCTCCCTGCATCCCGGGGCTGCGCCGAGTCCCTGCGCCACACCTTCGTCTGGACAAAGTTCCGGTGCTTGTGGTGCCCTACAAGATCCTGACTCGTTTTCTCAGGACTGTGTGTGGTCCAGTTTAGCACTGTGCTGGGTTTGTTCAGTCCCCGTGAACTCTGATGGCACCTCGGGTGGGTAGGACAGAGTTTTCCCGTCTCTAAACCTACTTCTTTGCAGCCACTTGAAGTTTTGGAAGTCCTAAGCCGGGGGCTTTTTGGCCCCTCTCCTGGGGCCCAAAGCTTTGCCATTCATCGAGGACATGTCAGCCCATCATATCCCCAAGCTCACCACCAAACCTCTCCAGAGAAATGGTGGCTGCCTTTGCTGAAGTGGAGGAAATCAAATCCTTTTGTTTATTCTGAAGGATCTCTGTTTTATCTCTCATTGGGCTGCAGTAATTAAAGGAGACCTGTGCTTGAGCTATTTGCCTGGCTTTTGTTTTCTCTTAAGGTTATCCTGGAGGATTTTATTCCCTCCAAAAGGCCATGTGGAAACATTTAGTGTTTTCAGCTGTATTTCATTTGTGTACTATTGATTGTCTCTCCAGCAGAGAGATTTTCTAAGCGGTGGTGTAATATTCCACCCCAACAGAGGCTTGTGTTTCTGGGGCTGTTTTTTCCCCCCTTCCCCAGCTTTTTCCCTTGCCTCCCTAAGCGTCAAAATTCCCTGTGATGCTGTTTGAGGGATACTATGTGTACTGGGGCTCCTGGTTGGCATTCAGCTTTGTTCCTGCAGGATGCAAAGGGTTCTAACCTGAGCTTTGGCAGAGACTGGGAGAAAAGGCTTTTCCTAGGAAGGACTTTTTCACCTGTTGAAAATCCAAGAGGGGAGAGCATCAGTATGCTACCATTCTGGATGTGATGGTGAGCATCAGATCAGTGACTCTGATCCTATTCCAGCACCATCTCAGCTGGGATGTGAAATCCTTGTCCATCTCTTTCCAAAGCGCTGGATTTCAGCCTGGCCACAGGCCTGAGGACAGCCAGCTCCAGAGATCTGCTTAAGAGACACAGCGCAGCCCTGCACTGTTCCAGCCCAAAAGAGTCTTTGCAGGGTGGAAATCATGTGTGAAGGATTTTTCACTTGGCAAACCCTCCTCTGTGGAGAAATGCAGAGCATCCTCCAGCCATTTTGCATGGGGCGTTTTGGGTGCAGGGATGACAGGAGAGCGGGCAGCTGTGTGTGTCTGCTGGGAAGAGTCAGGATGGAGTGCTGAGCTGCTCCCAGCTGGTGCAGGATCACCCACCTTAGCCATGGGCACAAACAACAACACGAGATATGCTCCAATTTCTGGGATCCGCTTCGTGGTCATGCCTCAAATCTGATAGCCCCCAGGGCAAGTGGCAAACAGAAATAAGGTCAGGCTGCGGTGTTCCCTTTGTTCCCTGCCCTGGCTGTCTCCAACTTCTCCCCCCCCATCCTCCATCCCTGCTGCCCCCTATCCTTCTTGGCATCTCTGCCCTCCTAACCTTCCCTGTCGCTGCTTTCCCACCAGGATGAAATATTTATCGTGGCTCCGTTACCCTTGTTTTTCTTGAAAACGAGTTTCACACTTCATTTGCAGGAGACTTTTAGAGACTTCACATTGGGTTTTCCTTCTCACTGGGCTCGTGTGGCAGTGTGTGTGTGACCAACCCGGCCAGCCCTGCTCCTGCCTGATGGGGCTGTGTGAGGTGGAGCATCCTGAGTGATGGATGAGTCTGTAGCCCTGCTGTGTGATAAAGCAACAAACAAACAAACAAACAAAAAAAAAAGAGTCTGAAATCCAGCAAAGAGTTTTGCTCTGCAGGGCTAGCCTGCCTGTGCCATGCCTGGTTGCATTGTGCCTTCTTGCTCTGCCTGGGATACAGTGGATGAAAGGAGTGTGAGTAGTCCCGTAAAGAAACTGCAGGTGAGCTTTTCCCATAGCTTTATGGAAAAGCCAGTCCTGGAGCTGCTCCTGGAATGACTGCACTTGGATTTACCACAAACAGTGGGGTTTGGGTCAGGTGCTGTGCCCTGTGTTTGACCCCAGAACCAGCTGTGGCCCCAGCTTTCCCTGGTGTGTGCAGCCATGGGGCTGTGGTACTGGATCCCAGTGGATAGGCTGTCTTTGAGAGATGGATTCCCAGTGGCTTGCAAAGCAGAGCTGTGGCTGGGTGACCCTGTCCCTCCCACGGGGTGTCTGTTTCCAGATGGCTGTCTTCCCACAGCATACCATTGGTATCATTGTGAGTACTGTGGGTGTCTGAACTGCAAAGCAGGAAAGGGGACCCATGGCTTTCCCATCCCTGCATGGGGCAGCTTTCCAGGAGAAGAGAACCTCAGGTTGATATCAGTGGATTCTCTCTGGTGAGAAGAGGCTTCCCAGTATGTGTCCTGAGGATGGGGATCTCAGAGTGGCTGTAAGCTCCTATTCCCATGGCTGTCACTGAGTCTGCATCCCATTGGGAAGGATGAGGTATGTGGGCTCTTTGTGGGTGGTGTCAGATTCCCTGGATCACCATTGGTGGGGTTTGGGCTGGCTCCCCTCCAGGCTGGCTGGTTTTCAGCATGGCCACTTTGTGGTGCCCTCAGGATGGGAGGAGCAGCTCATCCCTGTGTCATGTCCAGCCTTCTGCCTGGGTGACCTGCAGTGGCCCCTGTGCAAATCCCACCCTGCTCCTGCTATGGGGTCCTTGGAAGCCCAGGGGGAAGTTACAAACACTTGTGTTCCCAAGGCTAGGAAATGGTCACCCAGAGGCCTGGAGATGGACATCCAAGCTCTGGGCAAGTCACGTCACCTCCCTGGAGCTGAGGGATGAGCAGCTGGTGGCAGCTGCTACACTGGGCAAATGAAGAGAAGATCAGAGAGTTTTCTGGATTGTTTTTTGGATCCCGATCACAAAGCCACACTTCCAGAGCCAGCAGCTGGCCCTGATGTCTGGCCCCATAAAGAGAGAGTCTGTCTGCCTTGCGCTTTCGGGGAGGCTCTGCAAGCCCTCCCAACTGTAGTACTGGTGCACGTGGGAGGCTCCTCTCTCTGTATTGCTGCCTGAATGCAATTAGGCTTTAATGAGTCATTAAAATAAATCTCTGTTTCTACTCCAAGCGAACATGCCGGGGGGATGCTGACAGTCGGAGCAGCAGGTCTTGCATCATGCGGAGAAAGAGGCTGCTCCTCCCCAGGGCTGGCACCCTCCATCTCCCTTTCCTTTGGGAAAAAAGACATTTCCCAAGCACCATGCAGATTAGCAGCTACTGTGAGAGTGGGATTAGACTATAACCAGCCCTAGGGTTGGGTTTTTTGTTGGAGGAGCTGTAGTCTGGGGGGTTGTCTGTTCCCTGGTGCCAAAGGGCACCTGGCCAGCTGGAAGTGGGCAGAGATGTACATGTTTTATTAGAGATTCTGACGGCCATGTCCTGTTCAACCCCTAGATCTGGTAGGCAGCTGGGAGAGATCTCAGTTGTCCCCATGGCTGGATGGAGATTACTGTGAGGCAAGCAGCAATATGTGAAAGGGAAAGTGCAGTGATTCACCAATAGGCATCCATATAGTTTTCCCAACTGTAATGTAAATGGGATTTAAAGACTTCCTGAGCCAAGAGGGGTGGTGGTGGCCCCTCACCTTATGGGCAAACACAAGGCTTATCTCCTGTCATTGCTCTTAACTGGTAAACAATGCAATTACCCCTAATGATGTCTATGCTAATTGAATCCCTCCACGGTGGCTGTCTAGCTGGCACACTTGCAGGCAGGAGGGCAAATGCTGGCAGGACACAAGGAACATCCCCTGCATGTCCCTGAGGAGCAGCACCCTTCAAACACCTGTCACTGTTTCAGCCACCAGTCCCCAGGCTGTGGGAGGACATGGGTTAAACCCAGGGGGCGAGACAGAGAATTTATTTTGTGTTTTATTTTAGCAAAACATGTAAATTGGGTGACGCCGTGGCAGAAGGGATCCACCCCGGTGTGCCATGCCAGGGGGACTGCAGCTGATGGGATTGCAGAGGCTCCAGCCTCATCCAGACCTTTTCTCCTGGGCTTTGCTTTCGGGAGCAGAGCTTGCTGCTACATTGAAAGCTTTTGCACAGGTTGTGTTTCATATGTCAGGCTGGGAGGAATTGGGGTAGGGCAGCAAGGACAGATCTGTGTAGAAACTGGGAACTGGAGAAAAAGTTTTCATGGGAATGGTGGAAATGAGATGGGAAGGGTGAGATGGCATCAGTGTCCAGGGCAAGAATGGTGACAATGAAGTGGTGCCTTGGAGGAGAAGTTGTCCTGGGGGTTGTTTCACAGAAAGCTACAGAGAAACTGGCTTAATGAAACAAAAAAATCTTTGGAGGGAAACTCACTGCTCTGCTTGGCTGGATCTTGCTGGGGATGCTCTGTGGGGTTTCTTTGAACAATGCTTCTGGGATTGATCCTCCTCTTCCACTCTGTGCCTGGGATGAAGATGCATTTGGTGTCTCCGAGTCCTGGTGGAATTAGCCGGAGTGGAGAGCAGGGCATGCACCTTCCATGGGGGAGCAGCAAGACAATCAAACCAGGGAGAAGATCATATATCCACAGAGTGTGTTTGCAGCCCCCAGGGCATGGAGGGATTTGGCTGAGGTCTTTATGTCCTTGCCCTGACTTGAAGAGCGCACTGGTGTGAGAAGTTGAAGGTTTCATCTTGCAGCAATGAGAGTGCTGGAGAGACCTGCCCAGGGCTGGGAATGAACAGTGGAGCATCCTTGATGGGAGGCTGGCTCCATCACACTGCTGGGGAGAGTCTGGGGTGAGTGCTGGGAATGCTGGCTGATGCTGGGGAATACCTGTGCTGTGCTGGTGCCTTGCCACGGGGTTAAATCAGCTATGGGATACCCACAGCACTGCAAGGTGCAAACACCAAGGCTGGAATCAGGGTGGAAGCAAATAATCTTTCCTGCTCCTTTCCAATCTCACAAGGATCCATGTCTTTTGCTGTACGTTGTAACCACCCATTGTGACAGGGGAAACATGGGGTGCAAGTAAGATCCAAGTCCTTGCTCTCTGGGTCTGTGTCCTCCAGGGATCCACAGTACAGCAGGACCCAGCCTGGCCTCTGTCTCTCCTCAGGCTGTGGCCATAGGCAAGGTCCCAGTCCTTTAGCACAGGTGTGTGGGAAAATTCTCCAGCTTTTTGGCAAGGGTCAGTCTCACCTGAGACACACCCAGCATCCTGGCTTGCTCCACTCCCAGCTGCTGCAGCTGCTCCTCATGGGGATGTGTGGGTGCTGGGAGGGACGGTGCCTGCAGCAGGGATGCTGGCCAGGTGCTGGCTGTCTCCAGAGCACCCGTGGGGATCTGACGTGCAGGATAATCTCAAAAGCCTTTCTCTGTGTGACTTGGATACATGACACCGGTTTTGTCCCTGGTTATTTTGGGAGCACGGCAGAGCGGCTCCCCGGCACGCGTTCCTGGCCTTGGCCACACGGGGCTTTTGCCAGGTCCTGCCCCAGGAGGAGCCCTGGGCACAGCAGTGGGAGATGAGCCGTGTGGATATTCCCGTCCTGCATTTTGCTGTGGGCTGCCCACGTCTGATGCCTTCCCTGTGTCCGGGGCTGCTCACCACCCTTCCCGGGACTGCATCCACCCAGCCTGGCTCCCGAGCTGGGCTGACTGGGAGCCAGCTGAGCAAACACAGCGGGTAGGAGACATGTGGGGGATGAGGAGGGAGCTGCCATTCTCCCGCCCTGCATTTTAAGGCGCCCTGCAATGAGGAGGAGCTGCAAATGGGTTTGTAATTATATAGAGACTTGCCTTGATCCAGGTGTAGCCCTGGCTGAGCTCACCAGGTTTGGTGTCTGTGTGTATTTTTGGGGACAGGCTGGGTGACAGTCCCTTCTGTGTCCCTCCATCATATCGATGGCTGCAGTTAATCCACGCAGGCAGGCGAGACGGGATCTGAATAGTCGCTTAAGGAGATAAAGGGCAGATGAGATGCCCAAGTAACAAGATACCAGGATAATCCCTGCCTGAGATATCCCAGCCTGCAAAGCTGCCCTTCCTCCAGAAGTCTGAGATGTGCTAGGACGTCTCCCAGGGAGAGGAATGTAGATGTGCCAGCTGGTCCCAGGATGTGCCAGGGCTTCACACACCTGGTCAGAGATTGGAGGGGGATTCTTAGTTCTTTGTGGCTGTAAAAACAAATTGCTGTTGGCAGGGAAGTTCTCCTGGGCTCCCACAGGGCAGGATGAGGTGTGGTGTGGGAGGCAGTGAACCTGGGTGGACAAGAAGGTGATTTTTGGCTGAGTTTGATGGCCAGGAGAAGGGATCTCCTGGGCTCAGCAGGTCAGGAGTACAGTGTTACAGCAAGAGTGCAGCCCTTCATACCCACCCAGGAGCTGGGGTCTGGCTGGCAGCTTCCACCATTGAAGGTGTTTGATTTTTTTAAAATTGTGATTAATATCTTGCCTTTTCCACAAAGCTTTTGCAGGAAAAGAGCTGGTTTCACATCTTTGTTGGTATTTTGTCTTTCCTGTCCCTGGGCTGGGAAGAGGCAGGGGGGAGCCTTGGGGAGCTTGTCCAGGTGCTGGAGGGAAAGCAAGGGCAGACTTGCAGCAGGGCAGAGAATTTTTTGTTTTGATGAGTGACTGTGACTCACTGGAGCCTCACCTGGGGGACAGTGTCACCTCTGGCATCCTGGCTGCCCTTGTGGTAGCCGGGAGCACAGTGTTGGCTGCAGCAAAACTGCTGGGAAAACCCCATGTGGCTCAAGGCACCAAAGACATCACAGCAGGAAAAAGCCTCGGGGAGGAAATGGGTCGCATGAAACACCCTTTCTGCTGGGAAAAACTTATTTGGTTCTACAGCAGGCAGAAATAAAAGTTTTCCCAACTGCTGCTGTGATTTCTGTCTGCAGACTGGTCCAGACTCCAGTATAACTCCAGCAGAACCACCAGCAGGTTCAGCTGATTCGGCTTCACAGTGACCCGGTACCTGGGCAGGAAGCCTGGGGGGGAGCACTAGGACCAGAGGGAGGCTCCTGGGGGACTGCCAGCTCCATCCCACCATATTGCCATTGCTCTGGGTAAAATTTCATTTGGCTCAGCTCGTTTGTGTGGTGGGGTCCCCTTGGCTCTGCTCCCTTGTGGCTTGGTTTGTCCCCTCATGCTTTACAGTACAGAGTATGCAGGGAGTTTGGGGGACCCCAGCCTTGCCTGAGCACCCATCCTGCCCCGTGGCTGGGGGTTTGCAGCAGGGGGTTGATCCCCCTGAATCTCGCCGGGCTGGGTCCGTGCGGGGCAGGTCGCAGCTGCCTGGGAGCTGCCCTGTTGCCTGCTGCCATAATCTGTTTTGAAAAGACAGCCCCTGATGCTGTTTTTTTCCAATTAGACCCTGGGAGATGACTCTGGTGAGGCAGCGGTAAGGCTAATTTACCAGGCAGACATTTCATTGAATTATCCCGTGAGCTGCAGAGCAAAACCAGGAGAGCAGAGCGTGGGTCGGGGCAGGACTTGTGGCAAGGTTCGGCATGATGCTCTTGGTGTGTAACCGTGCCCTGCCCCAGCCTAAACCTGCTTCTAAGCTCTGGTGTGAGTGCTTGACCCCTGTCAGATGGCAGAAATGAGCAGAAGCTGCGGGGACACCCAGGGTGAGTAAGGACGGCAGTGTCTCAACTGGGCTGGAGGTGCTGGTGGCTGGCAAAAACCTCGCCATCGACTTGCAAACCGTGTAAATCTGCTATGGACGTCATTGAAAGAGAATAAATACAGAAGCCTGAGATGCCACTCGTTCCCAGAGTCACTTTTCAGGCCCTAACTTTGAGCCGTGAGGCAACATCAATTAAAGAAAATGTATCTCTGCAGCAAGCGGCTCTGCCCTCCTGCCCGGAGGAGTTCGATAGAGCCGCGGACCCGCCCTCCGCCCATCCCCGACCCGCCAGGGACAGAGTGACACCGCTCTGATCACTCCCCGAAAGGCAGAGAGTACGGTAATGCAGCCCTGCTCAAGTAAATCTTGGTTTTATTCAGATGATTTGTGTGCCACAGGGTCCCCGTGCCTGTCCCGAGCCACCCGGGAGCCCGTGAGCAGCGAGTGCCAAGACATCTTCTTTTCCTGGCATATTTAAATATTTAAACAATTCTCGACTTCATTTTTAAGCCAGAAGGAAAAATGGGACTGTGCCTCGGGGAATTGGATTTGTGCATCCCCCTGGGATGCCTCTGTGCCCTATCCCGCTCCAAGAGAGCTCAGCTCACAGTGCAGCCTAGGCTTTTATAGGATCCATAAAATTGTATGGCCTTTCATTGGGATGGAGTGGTGGGGCTGTGTCAAGCTGAGCCAGTGGAGCCCAAAATGCTCCTTTCCCAGTAGGTTGGCGTGTGTTTGGGAAGGGTTGATGGAAAAGGGGTATGGACCGGTTCCTGGTGGCAGAGATGTGAAAAGGCTGCTGTTGTTGTCCTGCGCCTTTCTGGACATACTTAGCTTGTAATTCCCAAAACCCCACTTACTCCTGAGACTGTGGCTCTTGCTCCTTCCCTGGGAGGTGTTACATTCCCTTCTTCATCCATGCAGGAGAGAGCTGTGGGCTAGAGAAAGCTATTTTATAGGCACAAATTTGGTAAAAAATGAACTTCTGGGCTGCTGGTGGGCTGGGTTTGGGGAAGAGGAGAAGGGCAGGAACTTCCTCCTCTTGAAAAACACCCCCTCCAAAGAGAAGAGGAAATGCTTCTCTTGTGCTTAATTTTCATTTTTGCCTTTGTTTAACATTTACTGTTTTAATAAGGACGAGCTCAGTTCCTGAGCGGGGCTAGTGAAATGCTGATCCCAGCATTCCCAGAAATGGGAACACCAGAGATGGGGCATGTGGAAGCCCAGCCATCCTCTGAGACCTGAGTGTCTCAGAGGTGACCAAAAGATCCCCAAGGCTACTCCCTCCTTGCTCAGGGTCATTCTCCAGGGCTGCCTGCTCACTCCAATCCTCAGGCTAATTGGCTGCTGCTCTCTGAGCTCTAAATCAAATCACAGCTCCCATGAAATGAAGTTTTCTGGATGTGAACAGCCGCCTGCATCATCCATCACCGCCCAGCTTGCAGCATGTCCGTCTTGGGGTCATCAAAGGTCAGTGTTTGCCATTTTCAGCCACCCATTTCAGCCTGTTAAGGAAGGCACCTGGGGAGGTGACAACTACACCAAAGGCTCCCTGTGTGTCCCCTCACACTCCTGGCAGTGGTTCAGGGTACAGTTTGGTAACAGGGAGCAGGAGCTGAATGTGTTGGTCTCTATTATTAGCTCTGTGCTGGGTCTCCAGATGGATGGAGATATTAGCTGGGTTATGGACATATTGATTTCTTTGGGGTTTTTTTCTTGGTTTCGTGTGTGAGAGCAGCTCAAGGAGGAAATCCAATGCGTGCCCACCTTTTGACTTCCTACAGGAACTTCCCATGAGCTGAAAATCAATTTGTGGCAGGCAGGATGTGCAAACCACCACAACAGAGTGAGAAGGGTGGGCGATTTTTGGAGAGGAAGGTTCCACACTGTGCCTGCTGGGACATGCGGCAGAGAGGGGCCAGGGCAGAGTTGGGAAGGGCTTGCCTGGAAGCTGCCACCTCTCTCCATCAATTAGGGCCGCGTGGTGAGCAGGTAATTAGATCTCCTCAGCTGCAACGGGCTGGCACTTGGGGCCTATCAATTATCTCTGCTCTGGACAAGGCACAGAGGGACACTGGGGCCACTAATGAAATGTGGCTGTGCTGCTATCGCCAGGGGGGCGGGGGGTGATGGGGCCATGGCCGCACCGACTTCTTGCTACATGTCCTCAGTTTTGGTGAAATGGCAGATTTGGGGCATGGGATCATCCTTTCCCGGCAGTTTGCTTTACCCACCTTTGCAGCACCCACTTTCCCTGACAGTGTCCCTACAAAACCCAATTTATTTAGTCCTACTGCGGTGACAGAGGTGGCATTGGTGGGGATGGGGAACACTGGGCAGCCCCTTTGGGAAGGGGGATGAGCTGACGGTGGAGTTTTTCTCCTTGTTCTCCCTCCCAGGGCCACTGAGTCTCACCGTGCCCATGTGGTGCTGCCTGTCCCCACCGTCTGGCCTGGGGCCAGTGTGACTGCAACATCCTGCCTGTCCTTTTCTGGGTAAGTGTCCGTGGGCTGGGGGAGGATGCTGGGGCTCGCCTGTCCTGGAGGGGATGGAGGAGAGATTTCGTTTCCCAGCAGCACCTAAAACATCAGCGCGATGATGCATCCGCCTTCCTTGTAATAAATTTTAAAGTGGAAAAGGCCAAGTGCTGACTAAGCCAGGCCTGCGCCCTCTTCCTGTAGAGCTTGGGAAATGCCTCCTTTCCTTACTTCAAATTAAAGAAAATTACACCGCTGTGAAGCAGGGCTTCCCGCAGATCCCAAATCAAGGCAAATTCTTGGGAAATGGGGAAAGGCAGACGGGTGCAAAGGGTGCTGTCAGGCCATGTCTAACCTGTCCCTCCACTTTTTCCAGGTCCAACGCCTCCGTCACCGAACGTGAGTATCCCCTGGCACAGGGATGGGGTTGGGGGCTGCTGTTAGCCTTGTTTAGCCTGACAGGAAGCCGGGGTGCAATTTTTGGGCTCACACTGTTGTGGGGTGCAGAGGCTCCTCTTTGGCTTTGCCTGGTGAAAAGTCTAGGTTTGTTCCTGCATTTTGAAGCAGAAATTGGATTTTCTGCCAGGAGGGTGGAAAGCATCCCTTTTGGCTCAGTAAGGGTGAGGTTTTGCCAGTGGGCTGTGGGGTATTTGACAAAGACCCCAAGCCAGAGCAGGAGTAACACTGAAGGGATGTGATGCTGCATCTCAAGTGTCCTCTCACTAAGAGGAGGAGGAGGATAATATTGGATGATACTTTTCCAGTTGGGGAGAGGGGAATGAGGATGCAATATTTTGGGATGGCTTGTGGGGATCACATCCATGATGTGATGACAAAACCAGGGAAGGTGAGTTTTGTGTCCCTGCCTTCCAGAGTTTGATGGAGAATCGGTCGGATGACAGCGGGAACTGTTGTTATCACTGGGGGAATCCTAGCAACAGTGATCCTACTGTGCATCATTGCTGTGCTCTGCTACTGTAGGCTACAGGTGAGTGTCCTCTGCCTTGCCACCCCCACCTTGCACTGGAACAGGCTCCCCAGGGCAGTGGTCACAGCCCCAAACCTCCCAGAGCTTAAGAAGTGCTTGGGCAATGCTCTCAGGCACAAAGTGTGATTTTTGGGCTGTCCTGTGCAGGGTCAGAGTTGGACTCGATCCTTCCAGCTCGGGATATTTTAGGATTCTGTGCTCCCCGGGCCAAGGTGCTGCTGCAGGAAGGGTCTGGATGTTTGGGGGTTTTTTTGCCTGTGATGGCAGTGAGTTGAAACCTCCTATCCCCCCAGGTGCTGCAGTTATGTCATTCCCTCCCCTAGGTGCCGGGGGTACTGCCCTGAGGCTTTTGAGGCTCTGCAGCACTTGCTAATTGAGGTGCAGACTTGGCTGGGTTTGCAATACCAGATGGAGATTTTTATATAATTTTTCCCCTTGTAAATTAACCGAGGAGGCTTTCAACAACAGCTAGCTACAACCTCCTGCTCTTTAAAAGTTAATGTGAAGTCTGTGCCATGCAGCAATGCCCGTGTGATGAAAAGCACAGCGCTTACTTCAAGCAGTTTCCAGCTGGCAGGATGAAATACTTTCCGCTCGGAAACCTCACAGGGGGATGAAGGTGAGTTCCCTAGCAGGTGCCTCCCTCCTGCAGCACGCTCAGGTCCAAGTTTTGTCTGGCTTCTGCTGCTTCCCAGGATGCAGGAATGATGGTGCAGATCAGCAAGAGGCCCCAGAGGGTTTCTCTAGCAGGGGCATGAGGGGAGTGGGGATGTGGCAGGGCTACCCCATCAGCTGCTCCACTTCCCCTCACACAACCCCTTCCCTCTCCCGCAGTACTACTGCTGCAAGAAAAATGACTCCGATGAGGAAGAGGAGGAGGAAGAGGAGGAGGAGGAGGAGGAAGAGCCAGACCTGCCCACGCACTCGCACCTCATCATGTGCAACGCCTGCAGCTCCCGCATGGTGGACGGGCAGGGCAGCCCTGCCCCACCGCCCAGTGAGCTCAACCAGCACGGGGCTCACACCTACTGCCCGACCTGCTCCCCCTACGGCTCCCCCTTTTACATCCGGACTGCCGACATGGTGCGCAACGGGGGCGAGAGGGTCACCTACACCCCCACGTGCTACAAGGAGATGGGGCCGCCCCTCAACATGGCCTCCCTGCAAAGCTACACGGCAAGCCGCCACGGCCTCCTCCGCGACAGCTTCCCGAACCCGCAGGCCATCAGCACAGAGGTGTAGTCACCATTGCCACTAGCACAGGATGTCCTCAGCTGGCACCAGGGAAGGGACTTTTCACTTGTCTTTGAGGAGAGGAGCCCGTAGCCCAGCCCAAGGCGGAGGCGCCCAGCACGGCCAGGCCTTGTGGGCCCGATGGCGAGTGAGACCTCAAAGGGCAATGCTGAACCAGCCACCTCCAAACCCATCATAAGTGTCATTATTATCTACTCTCTCCTAAAGGGACTTGTCTTAACGAGGGCTATGTACAGTACAACCTAATTTAATTACCCCTGGCTCCCTGAGCTGAGTGAGGCCTTTGGTGTCCCCACAAAGCCAGCCGAGGTGATGCCTGCTGCCTCTGGAGCAATGGGTTGATCATCCAGGGCCAGCTGCCATCCCCAGTGAATCCCAGTGCCCAGCAAGGCATGGCAAGGCTCCTTAGCCATGGGGAAGTGAAGAAGGGAAGATCCAGGTCATCCCACTCCCCTCGTACTCTGCGTCAGTTGCCGCTAGCAGTTAGCTTTTCTGTTCAAGTGTAAGATAGGGCACCATCTCCCACCTGCTTCAGTCTTTGCACGTGCTGAAGAAGGTCAGGACATGAATTTAGGTCACTGCCAGGGGAGGCAAAGTTCCTCGCAAAAGTGCTCACTCATGCCAACAGGCACAGGCCAGTCCTTCTGCGGCCAAAGTCCCCACCTCTTCTACTCTTCACAAGCTTTCTTAGGAACAATTTTAACTTGGACCGATGAATATGGCAAGATTTTACTTATGGGAGTAATTGAATTCCTAAATGACCAGTTTTCATCACCTTCAGCTTTCAAAACCCCACCCTTGACAGCTCTGACAGCCAGAGGAAGGTTGGTTTTAGGATGGATTTTGCTTTTGACAGCAACAGCAGACCCCACTGGTTCACATCTCCTTTGCAGGGCCCTCCCACTGGAGAGTGATGTTCAGGTGGTTGGGGTCCCCCTGCTTTTGCTTCTGGAAGAAGAGGGTGCAAAACCCAAATGTGTCTTGAACATGTTGTGAACGTGGGTTCACAGACACTGCAGCCAGCAATGACAGCCAGTGACTGCCTTTCTGCAAAAATGAATGTGGGAAAGTTTTTTCTTCTTCCATAAATCAAATTAGGTGAAAAATTACTAAAGGGACATCTCCATCATTCCCAGGCACTTCCATAGCAACCAGTGCAGGACTGCTCTGCTGAGCACTTCCCATTCACAGCAGGGAGGAGGGACAGGGACAGCAATGATCCCTGCGGATGCTGTTGGAGGCAATGGCAGGAAACCCTTGCCATGCCTTTGCAATATAGGGTAGGACTGCTCAGAAACATGAGTGGTGGGATTTTATTTTTACCACTGCAATTTAGAAATCATCCCACTGCTCACAGAAGGATTTGGACTTGACCTCCCCATTCACATGCAGAAAAAGTAGGTCTCAGCACAGACACACAGGGCACCAGCCTCGAATGTCCATGTTACCAGGCAAAAGGCTGATGTACACATTGGACCTGCCCATGCCTTGACACCTCTGATCTGTAGAAAGGAGCCAGACAAAACATGGTGATGGTCCTTGTAACCAAACACCTTGCCCCAGCCTGCATTTTACACACACTTTTGAGCAAATGTTATGCACCATCTCCCCCACCTCCAACCCAAAAAGACATTGCATTTCCATTATTTGGAGACTCGGACTGGCTGCATTGCTTTTAGAGTCTCTTTCCATTCTCCAAATAGTGATAGCAGGTTTTAATGTCCTCTCACATTAAGGGCAGGCAGGGGGGAAGATGAAAGTTACCAGCAGCAGAGCTCTCTGGATCCCACTTGTCAATAGTCTGTGGCTCCTACTGCCTTCCATCTAGCCAGTACTCCTCCCTGAAAACACGGTCTATAACTGGAAGAAAATCTTGGCTAACTTGATAAATCGCGTTCTTTCCCACTAGAGCATCAGCTCAGCTAGGTCTCATCATGCTGGGAGCCACAAGAAGTTAATGTGTCCCAGCGTGGTCTCTGCCAGACAGCCCCGTGATGCCATCCCCTTGGCAGGCACAGAGCCAGCACACGGACACGGCGGCTCCCGGCATCCAACTCTACCTCTTGGCACACTAAAAGGTTTTCCACTGCCACAGCAGTGCCATGACCTCCAGATGGTGGGAATAACACTTCTGGGGGTCATCCTTGTGGTTGAAGGAAGGCCACTCCATTGTCATCTTCATCACAAGCAAATTAAGCGTAACCTCTTGCGGGCTAATGAGGCGCCAAGGCTGGGGAGGCAGTTCCAGAGCAGCCAGATGGCCAAGATGAGGGTTTGCCTTGCAGCCAACACACGCTCTGGGTGTGACACAGCTACAGGGAAATGGGTGAGTCTGGAAGGGCTGAAAACACAGGGGATGCAGCTGAGAATTAGAAGGTTTGGGAGCTGGTGGAAAAACAGGATGGGGTAGGGGCAGGGATCCCAGGTGTTTTTCCATTTTAGATTCCTCCTGTTACTATTCTCTGTCTTTGTTGCTCAGCTATGGGTCCAAATTCAATGTCAGAAATAAATGAGGACTTTGAAATACAAACCAGGAGTGGTTTCTGTTCTTTTGGCAGGCAACACCCAAAGGGCTTTATCCAGTGCTGCCTGGAATCTCTACTGGTGCAAGGATTTTTTCCTCCCCATCCTTCCTGTTCCTGCTTTTGCTCCTCTTGTGTCCCCTGCTCCTCCCTTGCCTCTGGCCTAGGCACATGCATCCCAAATCCACAGTTTTGTATTTATCTCTTTATTGTGACACAACTTTTTGGTGTGTTTTGGCAGTTGCCCTTGTAGTAGGAAGCCTGCAGGGCAGAGCAGAGGGATGCTGCTCTCCCTGCCCTGCCGCAGGCTGGCCTCGGCACCCTCAGAGACGGTGACAGCAGGGACAGGCTCTCCCAACTCACTCCTCAGTAGCTTTCTAGGCACTGATGGTTTGTCTTGTGTAAAACCCTCTCGGTGGAGAGGGAACAGTAATGACTAAGTCATAAAAATCCTTCCTCGTTGAGCAGGCTGCTCTACAGGGACTGGCTCCACAGCCAAGCCAAGTGGGGTTCAAGTGGAAAGTCTGGGTTGAGAAGGCTGCTGCTCCTGAACTTGGAAGGAAAGTAGGGCCTGGCAGAGCTCAGGATGACTTGAGGCGACAGGACCAGCAGCAGGCCTTCCTGTAGTACCAGTGTGAGCACAGCTTCACCTTCAGCACCAGCACACAGTTGGCCATCGCTTTGTCTTCACAGGCATCTTCTGGGGAGCAGAAGCACACACAAAAGGGGTTACAAAGGAGATGTGCTTCCCCAGCATGGACATCACGGACAAAGCCAAGGGCTCCTCCACCTCCCTGCCCTCCCAGATGGGGTACCTGGTGCCTCCGTGGGGCACGGCTGGAGTTGGCACATCTGCCTGGCCTCTGGTTTGGCAGAGGGGTCACAGCCCTGAGCCAGTGCTTCCCCCTGGTAGCACTTCACCTCCCGCAGTCGCACACCAGCACCACATGTCTTGCTGCACTGTCGGGGTCAAGAAACAGCAGAGAGAGCATGAGAGGCATTTTCTGTTTTTCTATAGCTAAGTTCTTTGCTCTGCTGAGGTCTCCCAATCCCTGTTCTTGAGGAGGTTTGGGTCAAATGCCGCACTAATCTCAAACTTACTCTCCCTTTTTTTTTTTGCTGGAGGAAAGCATCCCTGAGTTGGGGTTGGGGCAGAACAAGGGAGAGTTTGCTTTTCATCTCTTTGTTGCAACTCAGAACTATTTTTGTTTGGAGCGTTGATGCTGTGACAGAAAATGGAGAAAATGGCTGCTGTAAGCCAGACACAGTTCCTCAGTCTTCCCATACCCTAAATGTGTACCAGTTACTATTAAAGGAAAGACAAAACATAGACTTCTGGCAGCAGAGCAGACACAGCTGTATCCTGCATGCCTGGAGTGTGGTGCATGCTCTTCTTGAGGCAATAACCCCCCATGCTCCAAGATTTTCTCCAGCCTGCATATGCCAGTCTCTCATACTGCTGCCTGTTCTGCAGAAGAGCAGAACTTGGGGTCCCATCCAGACTTGGCAGATCCTTGGCAGAGCAGAACTTGGGGTACCATCCAGACTGAGCAGATCCTTGCCAGAGAGCCTCAGCACGGGTCCTGCTCCACCAACCAGGGCTATGAGGCCTCCCTTGCCCCTTCCTCACCACCCCCCGCCCTACCTGGGACCAGGAGGTGGTGAACCACATTGAACACGGCCTCCTGAAACAGACAGCTTGTTCCTCAGGTTTGGGAGAGGTCTCACAGCGTTTCTCAGGGTACTCCCTGTACAGCCCATTCTCCAGGCCCACGCAGAGCACCAGCCGGGTCTTCACCCCTCGCCCACAGCTGGCGTCACACTGCGAGGGAACAGAGCAGCCTGGTGACAAATGATGCTCCAGCTTCAGGCAAGAGGGCATTCTGCTCAGAAGGAAGGCTTAATGCCTGTGCTAACACCAGTCTAACAGAGGGAAGTGCTGCCCAGGCCACAGGAGCAGGGCGTGTCTCCAGATTTCCTAGGGAGCAGGGGCAGATGCTAGTAATTAGTGTTCAGCTGAGTTCACCTTGGCTGGCCTCGAGAGCAGCTACCACAGTGTGCCTGGAGCAGCCAAACTAAGACTGCAAGAGGCTGTTTCTGTCTTATTTTATGTGTATCTCTGCTCTGAAAATCCACATCATAGCATGCAGCAACCTACATCTTGGAGTACTGCCAAGCTTTGTGTTGGCCCAAGGGGACCCAGGTGGTGCAATGCAGGTGATGTGCACAGACAAGCATTGCTGAACCCAGAGCTATGCAGGCTTAGCTGGGAGGGCTCTCTTCCTCAGGACACCACCAGGAAAAGCAGCAGGAGGCAGGATCTGCTCCCTGATGTCCATGCAGGCAGTAGCCAGTTTGAGATTTCACTGCTTTGAGTCCTTTTTCACCACAGCAGGGCCAGCACAACTGGCTTGCATCCGCCCTTAGTCATCCTGAGAACTCAGAGCTCATCAGTGGAGAGAACACAGCAAAGAAGCTGGCACAGGCAAAGGTGGGGAGCTCAGCTGGTCTTTCAGAGCTCTGATGAGTTTTATAGCTGGGTCACAGCTGAAAATGGCACTTCAGGACTGTGTGTGACCCACACGGAGGGCCAGAGCAGGGGAGGGCTACGAACTGCCAGGTTTAAGCAGCCTGTGCTTGTTACTGGTGCTGGAGGAGGCTCAGCTGAATGCAATCAAAGGGAACAAAGTGAGAAAAGAGGCTTAGCCATGACTGGAGGGAAGAGGGCTTGGCTGCTTCCCTTATCTCCTAGAAACCTTCCTTAGTGGAGGCTATGTGGATCCCTCTTTTGCTCAAGACTTCAAAGAAAAAGCCCAAGCCTCACAACTGACTCAGTATGTTTCTCTGGATACTCTGGGATTTGGATCAGCATGTATGGGGAAGCCTGAAGTCTTTAGGCCTTGAGCAACAGAAAGAGAGTAAAAAGATGTGCAGAGACTGAGTGTTGGGGGGAATAGAGCACCTGGACCACATTCACTGAACTGTAATCCCTGAAAGAAGTACACAGTTATGGTCTGGAAGGGACTTCCAGCACAGGGATCTGGGCTGTGGTTCAGGTTTACCTCCAGCTGTTACTCGTCAGAGACGAAGCTGGTTTTGTTCAGACTTTCTCTTTACTGGTGGGAAACTCGTGTCCTCTGTGGGGGTGAGTGAACAAGGCTCTGCCTAAGAAGCCAGGTGGGAGAGCATTTTCCTCAAGGTATTGCTGCCCTCACGTGGAGTTCCTTGGGAAGGCAGCAAATGCCACAAACTTTGGGGTTTTTATGGGGTACGGCAAGGACAAGCTGGGATATTCACTACTCCTTCCCTCTTTCTCAAAGGAGCTGGGACAAGGATACAGATCCATTTCTGGAGGTCATGCTATACAACTGTGCTCTGCCAAGGGAACCAAGCTCCCACCACATGCTGTGGGATATGGGGTGAAAAGGAGGCCTGAGGACACAGGGCTGGGCTTGGCTTTACCTGCTCCCACTCCTGCTCCACCCAGTGTGCGGGGCAGTTCTTGTCTCCACACGGGTGGACAGCCAGGGGCTTGGTGGCTGGGTCACACTGCGAGCTGGAGATCACCTTGCCCTCCAGGTTGCGACACGCGATGAAGCGGCTCATGCGCCCCTCACCACATGAACCTGAGCACTTGGAGAGCAAAAGGCATTTAGACACATCAGAAAGCAGGGAATTGGACAGGTCAGGGCTGGTGGTGCCAGTAGAGCTGAGTCCAGAGTCCAGCCCTGACACTGGGACTGTTGCACTGGATTCCAAGGGGCTTTAGAGATTCATTTGGTCAGGGGCTTCCATTCTCTCAGGTGCCATGAGCTTCCCAGATTATTGAACAGAGCTCAGCTCACAGTTAACCAAAATACACAGCAAGAAGAGGAAAAAACAGAGGTTATTTTAGTTGCTGTAGCTTGGCCTCTGCCAGAAGAGAGCCAACAGAGATCTGCAGCGTATCTGCCCAGCTGCTCCCACCCTCCAGCCCAGCGCTGGGTGCAAGAGGCACAGCAGACCCGGACTCACGGGGCCCCAGTCGGAGGCGGTCCAGCGGCGGTCGCAGGGCAGGCCTGTGCACTCCTTCTCACTGCTGGGCTTGCGGGACTCGTCACACAGGGGAGCTTCCACAGAGCAGCGCACCTCGCGCTTCATTGTCCCCAGCGTGCCACACCGCGCTGAGCACTGCAAAGGCCACACCGAGTCAGCCCCAGCACTCAGAGCACAGAACAAGGCTGGGGAAGTGGCTGTGCCGCATCCTGTTTTCCTCCTGCTGCTCTAGGAGAGAGGGGAAGGGCCCCAGCAGGGACAGAAAAAGGTGTGTCCACCTCTATCTTTGCTGCTCATTTATTTTGGGACCTAGAGCTCCAACACATCAACGTGCTGATGCCTAAACTGCTGTTCAAAGTCACTGGGCCACAACCAGAGCAGACAGTCAAAGGGACTGCAATGGGCTTTTAATTTTTCTGTATCTCCATGGTACTGTTTCCCAACTGGCCCTCAGCTTGGATCCTCCAGAAGAGGAAGCTTCTCGCTGGCAGGGCTTTCACTTGGTCACTGTCCCGCTTTAGAAGTGACCTTGGAAAAAATGTTTTGCAATGGGCTTTGTCTGCTGAGCAGTGCCAAAACAGGGCAGCTGCAGATAAAGGCACTCCTTGTGAGGAACCAGGGTGCAGTCAGCCAGGGGCTTCCTCAGCACCCAACATCTGCCAGCCACCTTCCCCCAGGCCCCACCCCAGCCCCAGCTGCTCAGCTCTGGGAGCAAAGCCTACCTGAGACCACTCGGAGAGCTCCCACTGGGGCCCACAGGCCTTGTTCTTGCAGGCTTTCCTCTCCATGGGCCTGGCCAGCCCTGCTGCCTCGCAGAGGTCATCATAGACGGAGCTGTCGAAGCCCGGCGCCAGCACCTTCCAGCAGCGCGCTGTGCGGTACTGGAAGCCCTCACCACAGGTCCGGGAGCACTCGCTCCACCGACTGGTCTCCCACCTCAACAAGCAGAGAAAGCACAAAGGAACACCCAGGTAAGGGGGACCAGGGGCATGGGGTGGCAGAAACACAGGGCTACACACCCAGGGCTCCCTGACCCAGCAGCTGCTGCTGTGGTTCTGCTTGTCACATCTGAGTAAATGTGGTGCTAGCCTTGAAACCAGCTTGGCCCTTACAGGCAATTTAGGTCCCAAATTCTTCCCCTCTTTTTGTTTACAAAGAGGTCTCCTTAGTTTAAGTGTACCTTTCAGCCTAAAAACAGCTGTATGCCTTGAGCAGAAAATGATCCTTAGAAAGATATCTCCCTGTGGACAGTTGATGTCACTTCCACTCACCTAGGCTGGCAGTCTCTCCCTGTGCAAAATTTGTGAGTAGGTTCTGGTCGGGTCAGGGCATCACAGTAGGATTCATCCACTTCCACTCCATCATAGCGCACACACATCGCATAGGAGGTGCTGATACCTGCTGGGCCAGCAACACCCTCAGCCATGCTCCATCAGATCCAAGAGCCTCCTCCCACCAGCATTACATAGCTGGAGTGCTCACTGCATCTGATACTCTCCCTGTCATATAACGAAATACCAGGATTCTCTTCCTCAACAGCCCTGAAGACCTTGCGTGATCAGTCACCTTAAGCCAAACCTACCTGAAGTGCAGGTGGAGCTGCAGGGGGCATAAGCTGAGACTTTCCACCGATACATGTCAGCCAGGCTGATGTCGTCGTGGCCCACGGGGCTCACATCGAACTCATTGCTGTGGAAAAAGGAGGTGGTGTAAACTAAAAATGAAAAAAATTGTTGCAAACATGAAATATAGGAAAATTCCTCCTTGCTGTCTTTGAAGATGGAAAGAAAGCCAGTGTTTCCATTTCCCTCACCTTGGGCAAGGCAGACCACTGATGAACAGAGAGTGCAAAGCCTTGATCCACCTCCCAAATTCAACTAGCAAGGAGGAAGCATCATTCATAGTGAGTCTTGTATATATAATGGTTTGCCAACCACGGGGGGTACCCTCAGCATCATCCTGTACCTCGCCTTGAGGCATGATTTGAGTTGGAAAGAGAAGCTCAAGCAAGGTCCCTCTCATATCACATAATGTGGTGGGGAGAGTTGATATGTGGCTTGCCAGAAATATTTAAAAGCTGGTCCTCAGTCTCCTGACAGATGTTTACAGAAGCTTCAGAAGCTTATGTGCCCAGAGGAATGGGAGAGGATGGTGTATGTGTATATGTGACATGTTGTGGATTCCTGGCCTTGTTTACAACCATACCAGGTCCTTCAGCACCCATTTAAATGGACCCTGAAATATGTTCCAGGAGCTCCGTGTCAGGCCAGTTGTAACAATCAGTCCTTGGAGGAAGCACCTACAGCATCTTCCATGGATATACACTGGTGAATGCGGACATCAAGGACAGCAGGGGACTCGCTTGGCCCTCCCTCCCCAGCCAACCATGCTCTGTTTTGCTCAGAAAATTAGGTGCCACCTTTCAGCGCCAGGGGCTCGCAGAGGCTCTGCCTGGCTGATGTCAGTGGTCGGACTGGCCCCAGGCAGAGGGCTCTGCACAGATGCCATCATGCTGTAGTTGGCTGCTTCCCCCTCACTCCCAGAAAACACCTCCACCTTCCAGTCCTCCAGCGAGTTCTTGCGAGCCAGGGCTCTGTGGAGGCCCTGTGGCCAGCGGGGCCGGAGCCTGGCCGTGGAGTTCCTGGGGGACAGCCTGGCTGCCAGGGGCTGCAGCCCCCTGCAGAAGGCAGCGTTGTGAGAGTCTCGGTGGCAGAGGCGCCTGAAGAGACGGAGCCTGGAGGATATCACACGGCTGTTCTCCGACAGCTTGGGTCTCCTCATGCTGTAGGGCACAGCCGTGCTGATGGAGATTTGGTTGAACCTGAGAGCTGGAATTAAAATACATGCTTTAGCTATATGGGATGGCTTGAACTTCAGCATGTGGCATTTAACAAGGCAAAAAACATTCAGTGTTCAGCCTAAAAATCAAATATTTCTACCAGGGAGCATCAGCTGGCTTTAATTACCCTGGCCAACCTCTCACTCTGCCCACTGCTCTGGAGTCCCATTTAAGCTCCAGTCTGGGCCTTCAGTCCTGGGCTGCACAATGTTGCACATGTTCTTTGTTCCTGAATTGTTGTATGGCTCTCCCAGATCGACCTCAGATTTGACTTGTCCCCTTGCTGCCCCCTAATGATCACTGGACTGTTGCTAGGCCCTGTTGCTGTCACTGCCCTGCCTGCCAAGCTTAGGCCCCGAGGGAGTGCCCTGCCTAACCCGTGTTCACAGGATCACAGAACCACAGAGTGAACCAGTTTGGGAAAGACCTTTGAGATCATTAAGTCCAACCCATGACCTGACATGTCACTGTGGCCACCCTCTTGCAGCCTCCCCTTCCCTCACAGAGCTACTGGCCCTGGCTGCTGACGGTCTCCACCCCACTATTTACCATCCTTCCCTCCTGTTCACTCTGATGCTAAAGCCACATCACATTTCAAGAAGACCACTGCAGAATGTCTGCTTCCAGTCAATACAACGGGGGAAGGAAGAACAAAGCAACCAACCCAACTCTGTTTCTCCACCAACTGCTGCTGCTTCCTCCTCCTCTTCCTCTCCTGCTGTGTTTGTGTGGTAGACCTGTCCGATCTGAAAGTCGTACTTCTCCTTCTCTTCACTTTGTTCCCAGCCCCAGTCCTGGGTCTGACTGGTAGGGTTGGCCTGGAAGAAGTGCGGGGGACCAAAGTCTAAATGTTCTTGCCCTTCCCTTAGAGGAAGCTGTTCACTGGTGTAATCTGGTGACAGGGAGAGCCACGTGGCATTGAAGTCTGTCTGGGCAGCTCTGGAGTTGGCTGGAATGGGATAGCTCTGTCTGGTCACTGGTAGGTGGTGATAGAGAGGCCTGGCAAGAGCAGGGGCTGCAGTTCGGAGAGGCGGTGTCTGTGGCACAGTGTAGTCGTAAGTTATGTGAGGCATTTTCCCATTAAAGTTATAGTACTGGAGGAAACAGGGAAAGAAAACAAAACTGCTTTTATTTTAAGGGTATGAATTTCCCAAAAGCCTTTTCTAGCCACATCTGTTTGGTGATGGTTGTTAAGAGAAGACAGCATCCCCATAAATCCAAAAGGAAAGCCCCCACCCACCTGCCTGGCTTCCTCAACCCACCTCCACACTCAGGCTTAGGAACCAGGTTACATTCCTGTTATCTGAGGGAGGCAGGCAAGACAGGAAAGCCTAAAGCTGGTTCCTCACGTACCATGGCATTCAGAGACTGGTTAGTGGGCCCATGAGCTATGATGTACTCCAGCCCATCCGAGTTCAGGCTCAAGGGCCGCCGGTACTTGAAGACGGTGCCAGCCACCCTGAAGTTCTGAGGGTTGTCAATGGCAGAGTTGCCATTGAAGAAGAAATGTCCAGATTCATCAGCAAGTGCTTCAAAGAGAGAGAAAACAGACAGATGGGACATTCTGCAGAACTCTGGCACTGAGGAGAGCAAAGAGCCCACAAATGAGGAAAGCCAGGAGAAATAGAACCCCAAGCCCTGCCCATAGCCAACTTGGGTTCCAAATGTCTCTCCTGGCACTGGAGATGTGGTAGCCTTGGTTTTCAGAGAGATGAAGCACCCATCAGCTGCCCTGGAGGAAATGCTCTCAGTAGCTCTCTCACAGCATAGGTGGGAGTGCACAGAGCCTCTTTTCACCTCCCAGGCAGCTGAACTAGGGTCTCCACACACATCCAGCTCCTCTGCTCACCCAGGATGTTTTCTGTTTTCCTGCGTTCAATGATGAGGATGTCTGTGGCACCAGCAGGGATGTTAGTGATGAACACATAGCCTGAGGAACAGAAGAGACAGTGAGGAGACCCTGAGGGCAGAATAAAAAGGTCTGGGTGGCAAAAGCAGCTCATGGGACAAGTGTGTTTGTAGGGAGGCAGCACTGCCCTTCAGGAGCAGGGTGCCAAGGACCTAAATGCATGTTGCAGCAGTCTGTGAGCTCTCATCCCAGATTTCTGCTAATGGAATTTCTCTGAAATTCCATTAACAGATCACCATTACAGATGTCAGTCTGAGCACTTCTGGGTTTGGAGTCGGGAAAGAACTGCACAATTAAACAGTCTGGCTTTGGAGGTGTGGATGAATGTGCTTTCACACTCTTTCAGGCAAGAGCACAGAAAAAAAGCTTAGTAGTGATCAGGCCTGATGCTGAACAGAGGGTGGAAAAAGACCACAGGTCCCCTCAGCTCCTGACTCCATGGAATTTGTCTCAGGAGTAACATAAAAATTGACCTTTAAAGGGAGAGGAAATAAGAGGCTTTTAAAGTTGCGTGGTTTGGCAGTTTGTCTTTCCTGCTGGAAACACAGGTCTTGTCTGTTCTGTAAGATATTATGAGGGCTGGAATGGGAGGCCAAAACTGTACTGCTGTGGGGGGTAAGACCATTACCCCTGCCCTGGAAAGGGGTCTGAGTGCTTTTCTAGGCTGCTGTTTGTAGGGAGTGAGGCAAACTAATGAAACAACAACGTTGTGAAATGTTGTTCCAAAACATCCTCAAACCACAGTTCGTTAATTACTAATGAGCATAGCGCAGTTCATTCCTCCTCTGACTGGAGGACTGGGACATCAGGCTGCAGGGAATCTCAGCCCAATTTCAGAGGGGACTGTCCCTCAGCTGTGCCAGCCACAGGACTAGGGAAAGCAGGAGATTAAGTGCAGGTTGAAAAAATCCTGTGACCCTCATCATAGCTTAAGTTTCAAATGAACACGTAGCACAAATAAAAGAAGATTCATTGATTTCTTCACATTATCTGAGGTGGGCGAGATGCCAAAATCAATAGGAACAAATAGATCCTCAGCTGCTTCCTATTCTAAACAGGTGAAGGGAAACCTTAACAGCCTAATATAGAGCACATCAAACCAATCTCCTCTGATGATTAAGTGAGAAGGACAAAACACAGGCATTTAGGCAGGCGTGGTGGCACTCCTCAACCTTTTCCACCAAGCAGCTGGGAAAGCTCCTACCCACATTCAAGCCAGTCCCCCTCCGTGCTAGCTGGTGGTAAGAAGTAGCAGGTGAAGTCTCCAGACTCGTAGCAGGGAGTACCTATCTGTGAGATTGCCTTTCGGAAGGTGCCCGAGACACGGTGGCAAGTGCTGCCGTCCCCTCCACACACCCTGCATCTGTCCATGGTCCGGGGCGAGTACAGGCTCCCGTCACACCCAACTGGCTGCAAAGGACAAAACAAGAGAGGGTTTCCTGGGGCCAGCTTATTTCCACAGAGTCCTTCCCTGTGTGCTCTTTTGGGGAGGTTGTGGGGGCATACTAATGAATGAGTCCAGTGCAAGGCCTCTGTTTCAGTTCCCTGCTGGGACCCCCTTGGCTTTGCAATGACCAGGAGGTCCAGCCATGCAATTAAAATCCCAATTTCTCTACTGCTTCCTCCCAGGGCCTCACCTCACACTTCCCATTGATGCAGACCCCTTGATAGGTCCTGTCCTTGCAGGAGGTACCATCCTGTGCTTGGGCCATCAGCTGCCTCTCTCCACTCCGGGTGGTGCACTGGAGGTCACACGGCTTGTTGGAGATACTGGTGTAGTCATCTGCAGGGACAGAGGCACAGGGTCACCAGGCAGCTCAAGGTGCCCAGAGATGGGCAGTGAGGAAGGGGACCTTCCCCTTGTCCCTACTAATGGTCTGATGCCACCCTGGATGTTCCTGCTACTCGCAATGACACCCAAGGTCATGGATTGTACAGCAGTGAAGGGGTCACGGTGTGAGGCTGCACTGGGGACCATGCCAAGCAGAAATACTTCTTGCTGGCAAACCCTCTTCCTTGACATGCCCTTGTAGTTAGGCCCATCACTGTGCATAACATGGGAGTGTGCATCAGCAGATTCCGGCCACACATAAATGCACAAGAGCAAAAAAAGAGGGGCACTGACTGTGTGGGGTGGTGGCCAGCTCTGCCCCATTCACCTGAGCAGCTGCAGGTGCAGATGTTCCATGTCCCCTTGGCAGTAAATGGAAAAACAGGTGAGTCCAGAAACAGGGTAATATCTTAGATGAACTCAGTCTGGGCCTCAAGGGACAACTGGACACCCGTGTGAAGTCACTGTGTAGGAAATGAATGAGCGTCCTATTCAGAACAACCCAGAGCAGCCAGGAGCATCCATCCCTTGTCCCCTAGGACTTTACTTTTCTGTGCCCAAGAAGATCCTGTGGATGTATTCTGACCCTCAGCCCTGGCGTGAAGTTGTGAAAACCCACCTGGATAGAGGGGCATCCAGTGGTAATAGAGCTTCCCAAAGGCTTTGGCATTGAAACTGGAGCACTGCTGCTGTTTGAAGCTTGCTGTGTTGGCTGGGCAGGGCTATGGAGGGAATAAATGCAATCAAAAAGCTCCCTATCTCCCAGCCATTCTTCTTGTCCCTGCTCCATCCTTGCAGGATGAAAATGCCCTGTCCACCCTGGAAGGAATTGATGATGGACTTGGAGGTTCCCTAAGAGAGGCAGAAAGGCCAGGCCTTCACTGCCAAGGGCCTCTCAAACAGCTGCATTTTACAGCCCTGCAAAAATTCCTTCCAGCAATGGGAAAAGCAGCAACCGGAAAAGCACACTGGAAAAACTTCATCCCTCCCCTCACCCCACAACAAATATGCTTTTACATCCTTCTGTCCCATCTCCCAGTCCCAAAGAATAGAGCCCATCTCCTACATCCTCAAAAGCACACCATCCACCACCCCAGGAGAGGATCATATCCCTTGTCTCCATCCTCTGAGGGACCAATCCCACCCCCAGTGCTGGTGATTTTGCAGCTCCAAGCAGAACCCCCTGAGTCCCACATCCCCCATTAAGGACCAGGCAGAATTGGCAGTGGTTCTCACCTGCTGCTGGCAGAGTTGGTAGTGCTTGGCTTTACCAACACACATGGTGCTATTTGATCCCTGAGGCATCTGGAGCCTGAAAAGCAGAAGTTTCCAGACACGAGCTGGAGGTCTGTGAAGTACCCAGGTACTGAGGATGACACAGGAGTCAGGCCTGACTTAAGTGGGAGAAACAAGGCAGGTGCTTCATCAGAGCAGAGCTTTCTGGATCTAGACTGGCCAACATCTCCTCTGAAAACACATCTTCAGTGCTTTTAGGTGGGCTGTGATTCTAGGCTGTTCTTGTTTTCAGGTAGGTTGAGCAGACAGGGAGCAAATACAGTATTGGCACCCCTGTGTCCCTTCACCTCTGAGCTCCAAAAGGGCTGATGTGACCAAAAGGCAAGAGAACCTGATGGTCCATCACTCCTATGGACATGCCCAAGATTTGTAGTGACTGGGAGAGGTGATTTAAAAATCCTCTGTGCAACAGGCAGAGAGATGGTGCCTGTCAGGGGGACTGGGCACCCCAACAGATTATCAGAAAAGGATTGGTACAGGTGATGAGCCAAAACTGTAGGAATTTCTCAACACTTGAATCTTTCACTCTGGCCAGAGTCAGCTATCCAGGACATACTAGACTGATGCAAAGACAGAAAAAATTCTTGAAAGCTGGGCAGGTATATGGAGAGTGGCTGAGACCACAGGTTAAGGCAATGCAGTAATGATCTGCAAAATAATTTAGGCAATGTATAAAGATCTGCAGCAGACAATGAGTCAACAGCACTGGGAACTGAGGATACAAGGAACACCATAAGCACACTCAGACTGGCCTGGCTGGAGGTACTGCATCTGTCCCTCCAGAGCAATGCTTTACATGACATAGGCAGAGCCTAAATTTGCAGGAAGACTTCAAAAGTGCCACGCCTTTCAGAAGCAGAGGCTTCCTGCAGACTCAGGCAGAAATTGTTTAGTGGCCATACCTGGCTCACACTTAACCCATTCACCTTAAAGCTGCAGAAACCTTTGGGCTGGTATTTCTCTTTTTTAAATTCAGATTTGATCCCTGGACTAAAGCACCACAGCAAACCCTTCCCTCCCCAGCTGTGGAGTCAAGGTTAGAGCTGGCATCAAATGGAGAGAAAAATCTCTCTTCTGGAAGCAGGCAAAGGGCAGAAGGGCTGCTCTGGCTGTAGGGGTGCAGGACAGCCCCAGGCTCCCTCCCTGTGCTGTTCCTCACTGTTTTCCCAGGGTGCTGGAGCAGAGGAGCAGCAGGAGAGACATCAAGGGAGGCCACAGCCAGAGGGAAGGTCCTACAGCACATCTGGACCTTTCCCATGCTGTCAACCAGCTCAGCAAAAAGAAGTTTCCTGCTGCAGGAATGAGGGCAGGTCGGGGGCCCTGGTGTGAGCTCACTCTGCTCTGGAGTGCATTCACGCAGAAGGGAAAGCTCACTGTGCTGCAGGATGCCTGCTCTCATTAACATCCCACCAGCCTGGGGCAGCAGGTTACAGAGCTGCTGGAGGCAAGGGGCTGGGGGTGGGAATTGGTAGCCCAGAGAGGAACAGCAAAGTTCAGGCAGCTGCAGTTCCCCTGCTCTCCCCACTCCCACAAACCCAATCTCACTGATCCCAGGACTGTAAAAGCTGTAGGAGACAAATGCAGACGCTGTCAGGTGACAGCCAAATAAACGACAGAGGGGAAAAAACTTGCCAGCTTTGCAGGGAATATAGAGGGGAAATTGCTGAGATGTGGCTGAGCTGGCTGCTGCCAGGAGTAAATCAAGTGCCCATAAGGTGTCTGGCAGTATGTGCCCACATCCTGAGTGCAGGAACTGGCCACAAAACAGGGCTGGGCTGGTCAGAGCAGCCATGGCAATGAAGGTTTGTGAGGGAAAGGAGAAGAGAAACAGAGCCAGCTCATAACCCCGTCGTCTTCAGGACCCCAAGAGAGGACTAACCCCTTGCTCCTCATCAGATAAGTCAAGCTGAGTGGGTGACATGTTCAGGGAACCTGTCACCTGCCTGCTGCAGCGTGCTTCTCCTGTCACCCTTCCCCACCACTGCCCACACACAACAGCTGCCTTCCTTTCCCAGAGGCCACAGATGAGGGAATGGCTGACCCTGCAAGCCCAGGAGGTTCAGCCCCAAAACACAGGTCTGGGGCACCTCACTGCCCTGACCATGGGCTCAGGCTGGGCCACAGCTCACCTCTGTCTCAAGCAGTGCCTCTCCCGGGATGTGACACCCCCTCCGCAGGACCGGGAGCAGGTAGACCAGGAGCTCCACTCTCCCCACCACTTGGTGACTTCTTCATCCCAGGTGCCAGCTTCATCTGCTGCCTCACTACTGTCCTGACAGAAACAGAGCATTGTTAGCTGGAGAACCTGGCTCCTCCCCACCAAAGGCAGCTGTCCTGTCCCCTGGATGTCCCCTAAAGACCCAGCAGTGGGACAAATGTGCTAGGGTGTGAGTCCTGTGGGGCCACACCAGGATCTCAAAATTAAAACTTCCCTCCAAGACTGAGTTCTGCATGGGAAGCAGGATGCCTTGGGATCTCATGGGATGGAGGAGGGCTGTAGAGCTGGACATGTGTCACAGTAACAGCAGCTGCAGCCTGGCCCCACAGCATCACTCCCAGCACAGCTCACACCTGGCTCAGGGGGGAAGAGCTGCAGTTCTTTGCCGTGCAGGGAAAGCTGGGAGTACAGAGGTGTCAATCCTCAGAGCTGCATTTCCATGAATGACCTTCCCTTTGTGACTAAAGCAGCTCAGATCCAGCCTCCTCATCCCCCAATAATTTTCAAGAGAGCTTCAGAACCAGAGCCCCTCCCCATGAACCCCACTATGTTCAGAGGAGGAATGCCCTCTCTCCCAGCACACCTTACTGGGGCTCAGCCTTTAAATTTGGCAAACCTGAGCTCCTCTGGTCCCAGCAGGGTCCTTGCAGTAGGCTGCTGCTGGCTGTGCCTCCACAATTCCCAGCAGGTAAGCAATCCTGTGGTTTAGGTGTTTTGTTTTTTTTTTTTTTTTTTTCCTGGCAGTATTTTCCTGTTTAGTGTCTGATGGTCTAAAAGCTCCCAGGGACTTTGGCAAACTTGCCTGTGCAAGAACTAATCTGCTGTTTAGTGAAACACAGCTGTGAGTAGTGTTGAATGGAGCCCTGAGTTTAACACAGGACAGTGACTGGAAGGGATTTATCCAGCTAAAATGCCAAGAGTTTAAATATTAATGGACAAAAATTAATACTCTGTGTGTGTATGAAGTGTGCTTGCCTAAAGCAAGGGCTCAGGGAAGTTGTGTCAGTGCTCCTGTGAGCAAAACATGCTGGGTTTAGTTGGTCCTGTTGTAAACAACCCTCTGCAAAGCAGAACTGATGGATGGGAGAGCAAACTCTGCAGGGTTTGCTCATCACTAAATGTGCTCTGCTCACTACTTGGGCTGACTGTCTCTTGGCTTTATGCTCTTTCACAGTGTAATAAAGCCAAAGCGCTCTTCATTTTGTCGTGTAATTTCTGCCTGAGAACATGTGTTTCCTTGGTGCCTGCCAACAGAACAGCGTCTGGGCAGAGGAGATGCAGCTGGTTTGTGAAAATGGTTTTAAGTTGTAATTTAAATGGTTGAAATGTGCATAGTGCCTCTTTTTGATGGCCAACTCTGCTGCAAAAAAAGCACCATGTTACCTGATGCTTTGCTTTCTAGTGACTGCAATAGCTGATTTCAAAAACAAGACAACAAAACTCTTAGTTGTACTTCAGTGTTCTGGCTGGAGCTGACAGGGACCAAATGCTGTGGGCAGCAGCTGAGCTGCTCATTAGGAAAACAAAATTAAAATAAACAGACATGTTTTCAAAAATACCTTTTTCTGTTCTTCCAAACTATCATCTTAACCAATTTCCTATGAGAATTTCTGTCTCGCTGTATATTATCAGACTGTAAATGGAAATTCTGACTATGCAGCTTCCACACTTAAAAAGGAAATAAACCAAAAGTCTCTCATTGTAAGGGATTTTCAGCTAAAACCTTTCCCTGACCGCTCCTATGCTTCTTTGTGACACATATTTCAAGGCTGGGGTGGAAGAGCTCTTCACAGCTGTCAGGAAGGAGAATTCCAGTGATTTATCTGGTGTCTGAGTGGAGAGCTCAGCACAAAATTGATTCTCCCATAGCTGGAGGAAAAACCAAAGCTGGTGTCTTACCCCTTCCATGGCCTCATGGACTGCCTGGACAGAAGGCACATGGACCAAAAGCTGCAATATTTGCACAACTTCTCCCCAAATGGCAATAAAAACATGAGTAGCTGTAACCTACAAGGTAGTCCTGCCCTGAGGATCTTGTGATCCAAACAGGTGAGAAGGGGCAGAAGGAGAACAGGTGAAGTGAAGTAGTCTGCTCTGTTGATCTACCCCAGATACAAAGCAGGGTTTGTGTATTTGGAATGGTGAGAAGTTGCAGGCTCCTTTTCAGGGTTCCTGCTCTTGGGGTGTTTTGCCTGGGTGCAGGAGATCAGGGATGTGCAGGCACAGCTGAGGTTTGGGGGAAATCAGCATCCCTGCCATTGTGAGCTTCTTTCTGTGAGAAATAGGATAGGACACATCTCTGCACTGCCCCTCTCTGACAGGATGAAGATTTATTGAAAGATACTAGTCAGGGAGATTTGTTCTTTTAATAGAATGTGTTCCTCCATATCCATAATCCCTGCTCCTGCTTCCTCTCTGTGCTGGAGGAATCCATCACTTTTTAAGGAGATTGATTTGGCTCTTGGGTTTTCCATGACCAAGCTCCCTTGCCAGACCTTCCCTAGGAGCATTTATTTTCTTGTGTAAGCAAGGACAATACTGAGCTGTCCCCTTGGCCATGTCCCTTATGGCATGATTGCACCAGAGTCCTAGGCCTGGACTAGGACTGGGAACTTCAGGTACTTAGAGCTGGGGCAGCTGGTTCCAATCTCTGCTGAATTTATTGTATTGTCAGAAAAAAATCTGCACTGACCACGACACCAAGTGGTTCTTATTTTTAATTGAAGATATATGTATCTTCCAAAAGTCTAGATAATAAATTAAGGACTGTGGGACAGACTCCAGATTAGATTAACTCTTGGCTTCAGTTTTCCAAGCCTCTCAACAAATTCCAAGGGTGAATTCTGGAGAAATGAATCCCCCTACCCACCTACTCCTCACAGAGGGAGAAATAAAAGGGGCTGAATTTTGAACTCTTTTGCACTGTCCTGATTATGGGAGATGCTGGAGCTGCTCTAATTTGCACTCTGCTGCAGAATCATGGAAAAGGAGCAGACTGGAAACACCAGAGCACAGGAGATGCACATGGCTCCAGCCTTTCTAAGGCTGGCTCTGCCTGTATTTGGCCAAGGGCTCTACCTAAAGGAGTTATGATTCCTTTAACACAGGACAGTGACTGGAAGGGATTTATCCAGCTAAAATGCCAAGTGCTTAAATATTAATGGACAAAAATTAATACTGAATTTCCATCCCTAGAAAAGACAGACCATATTCCAGCTCAGCCAGGTGCTCCCCACAAGACTTTCTCCCGAGGTGTTTGTGGTTTGGCACCTGGTGGTTCCAGAGCTGCAGTTTTTCCTCTCTGAGCCTAACCAAGGAATTCCTGTGCCTCCACACCTGTGCTGGAGGCCATGGCAGGGCTCCTCACTGGGGGAGCAGAGCTGTGAACCCCAACCTGCAGGGAACTTTTCCAGGATAAAATGTCTGTCCCCAGACTTGCCAATATCAAAGGAACATCACTCTCTAAGTCAGTGTTACTGAAAGCTCTTTCTCTCCAAGTGAAAGCCCAGCAGCTGCTTCCCCTCTCCCCCCTGCCAAACAAAGGCTGCCACAAGGCCCTGCACAGAAGGGTGGGCCTGGCCTGACATCCTATTGGACTTCCAGGCGGCCTTTCTGAAGTTTAAAGGGATAAAATAAATTCTGCACTGCCCCTTTGTCATGCCCTGGATCAGCTCAGAGCTACACTGGCTTTCCCAGAGACCTGGGAATAACTGCAATTACCGTGTCAGTGGCCCAGTCCCCTGTGTTCCTTATTGTTGTGCCTAATCTTGAGATTCATTAGAGCCTGGCTCCTGGAAAAAAAGCTGTCTGGGAAGAGAGACCACAAACATGCCTCCTTAATAGAGGAGCTGGGAGACAGGCTCTCTCTGCAGCCTTGAGGGCTGGCCCACCACTGAAGGGCACAGTAGCTGTGTAAAATGTTCTGCTCAACCCTGTCTGAGCGGGTAGGACAACTCAAAACAGAGCTGAAAATGAAATAAATTCTTCCCAGACCTTTTCTGAGGCTGTTAACTGCATGTCTTCCTACCAAAAATTTCCACTATCTCTTTACTGAAGGGCCTCTCTCTACTGCAAATCACACCACTTACTGAAATACTAAGTAGCTTCAGATGTCTGAATGCCTGGAATGAATGGCAGATTATTATCTGCGAATGAATGACCATGTTCAACGCCCCTGGTTTGGGTTCTCCATCTCATTCTCTGCCTAAAGCTGTGGTGCTACACTCTACCAGAGCCCTGAGAAAAAACAATAGCAGTTGCAATTATGCCCTGATGTTTTACAAAAGAAGTGGGGTTTGTATAAAGCTATTTCTCATCCTGTCATTGTTTTGCACTATTTATGCGGACTAGATAGTCTGTGTGAGAGATTCAGTACTGGAAGCAGACACAAACCCAAAATTTCCCTAGAAAAGCTGAAACAAGGTATTGAGGAGTTGAAAAACTCACAGAGGCAGGTATCCTGAGGTAAAACAAGCAATGCAGAATAATTTTTAAGGGATCAGGAAGAACAGTAATCGGTGGGAAAATGGAAGCTTGTTAAGGATGTGGAATTGCAGCAGATAAGTAACAAAAATATGGACCTATAATGAGGCACAGATGAAAAGCAAATTAGAAAACCAGTGAACAGAAGCCAGTGGGGAACTACCAAGTTCTCTTCATAATCCTGCCACGACAGAAAGTTCACAGGCAAGTGCTGCACGTCATTACAAAACACTTGGTCCAAGTCAGGTCATTCCCTGCAAGCAGGATAACACTCTTATCCTGGGGCAAGCTGCTGGAAAGGATGGAAACTGTGAAGGGGGAGAAGGGAGTGAACATGAGACATGTCTGTCACCAGACATGTTTTGCAGAGGCACTGAATGCAGTTAGAAAGGAAGGTGGGAAGTTGCTTGCCCAAACTATGGATTGAGGTTTTCTGACACTCTTTGTAAAATGTTTTATATGGACAATGGGAGGGCAGGAGGAATTCCCCAATGAGCATTTTGTATACTGCCTTGCACCAGAGATCAATAATCAGTACCAGCAACCGGGGCAACTCACACCACATCATCTGTGATCAGATTGCTCAGTGGGGATCGCCTGGAGCAAGGGAATCTCAGGGCAGAGCTGGACACAGAGCTGGTGTGTGTTCATCCTGGGGAGCCCTCCTCCCATCTGGGGATGCCCTTGACTGAGGTGTTGGGCAAACACAGCTGCTGGGGGCAGTGAGAACGGAGCAGCCAAGGCTTGTGCACATGTGTTGATGGAGGAGTCCATCCAGGTCAGTCCCGAATGAAGGACTTCACATCTGTTTAGCTTGACCTGGCTTGCTCTGCCTGAAGCTTCTGACTTAGCCCTGCAGCTCAGGGGTAAACAGAACAGACAGCAGATGTGCAGGAAGGTAAAAACAAAGTGGGAATGAGACACCTAAGTGTCAAAATTAAGACAAACCCCAGAACAGGAGACACTGCTGCTCCTCAAACCTGAGTTATCCCCAGTAAATCTGCAGCGTCTGGTCCTCTCTGTGTCTAAAATGGCTCATGTGGGATTGCTTTATCCCAGCCATGAGTCTGGTGGGGGAGGGAACACAACCCAAAACCCTCTTCCTTTAGCAGAGCAGAATTCCTTAGGCAGCAAAGAAATCCGTCCGGGTTCCCCTCGAGGAAACGGGAGCGCCGCGGCACAATGCAGGCAGTGACCCGTGGAGGCGAGGGCGCTGCCGGCGCCCCGCGAAGTCCGGATTTCTGCCGGCAAGACGGATTTCTGCCACAGGAGAAACAGGATTTCTGCCACAGGAACGGGGGCAATTCACCCCGGCTGGGCCTCGGGAAGGAGACGGGACAGGCACAGGGGTCTCGGTGCTGCGGTGAAACAAGTGCCACAGGAGGAGGGCCGGGCTGAGGAGTCCTTTGTGGAGGAGAGGAGATGAGGGGAGCGCGGGGCTCTGATGCCTGGACAGGCACCCCACGGTTAGTGGGGAAAGCAGCTGCCTAAAGCCATGCTCGGGGTGGTGGGGGGGACAGGGAAGGGGGAAATCTGTTTGTTTCCAGCCCTAAACTTGAGCCAACCTTCTGCTAGGGACGAAAGTGGAGGGATGAACGTGGCGGGCAGCTTCGGGCGAACCCCCAGCCAGGGAACAGCGCCGCGCCCCCGTGGTCCCTCTGGTGCTGCTGGGACCCTCTTGGTGCATCCTCACACCCCCATCACCCTTTTGTTAGTGCCAGGCACGGCAAGCGGGCAAAGCCCGGGGTCAACCTGGAGGAGAGGCGACGAAAACCCCTTCCCAAGCAGCGCACGAGTGCGGGAGGGAAGCGCGGGGATCCCGGAGCACGGGAACCTGAAACCTGCGGGAAGGGCGAGGGGCCACAGGTCGGACCCCTCTCCGCCCGTTCCCCTCCGCGGCTCCCCGAGGGGAGGGAGGACGGGAGGGAAGGCAGGAGAGAGGGAGGGCGCGGGGGGAGGCTCGGCGGCCGCCGCTTACCTTATCGCCGAGGGGGGCGGCGGCACGGAGGAGGAGGAGGAGGAGGAGGAGGCGGCGGGGAGCGGCGGCCATGCCGCGCTGCTGCTGCCGCCGCTGCCGC
>WBNO01021879.1:312534-327982 GCA_013400575.1 Peucedramus taeniatus
CCCGCGGAGTGCGGACCGGCATGGCTGGGGGAGTTAATGACTTTACAACCTGCCGGGTGGCGGGCGGCGACCCGCGGCGCGGACGCTCTACGGGGGAGGGATGAAGGGATGGGGATGGGGTGGAATGGCCCCGCCGCGCCCCGCCTGCCCCTCGCACCGCCCTGCTGCCGCCGCGCCCGGGGCTCGGAGCTCTCTCGTCTCTCTGTGCGATTCTTTCCCAGCCCCCGCGGCGGCCCCGGCACCGAGAAGTCCCTGCGAAGCCACCCGCGCTGCCCCTCGCTCTCGAACGGAGCGCTCCGTTCGTTTCCTCCCGCACGAAACTCTTTTGCTGCCCGATTCCTCCTTCCTGCCCTTTGTAGGCAAGCTCTGCTTGCCAGGGTATCCCTCTGCCCGCGCTGGAGCAGCCTGTGCTCCGTGCTGGGACAGAGCACAGCATCCCCCGGGACACCGGGAGCTGCTCTTGCTGGGATGGTGGTTGAATCACAGAATCCCAGAATGGTTTGGGTTGGAAAGGACCTTAAAGACCATCTTGTTCCACCCCCTGCCACGAGCAGGGACAGCTTCCACTACCCCACGTTGCTCCCAGCCTGGCCTTGGACACTGCCAGGGATGGGGCACCCACTGCTTCTCTGGGCAACCTGTGCCAGGACCTCCTCACCCTCACAGGGAAGAATTTATCCCAAATATCCCATCTAACCCTGCCCTTTGACAGTTTCACGCCATTCCCCCTTGTCCTGTCACTCCATGCCCTTAACAAAACCTCCCTCTCCAGCTCTCTCCAGCCCCTTTAGGCACTCGAAGAGGTTCTCACATCTCTTGCCCTCTCCTTTCTGGGGTGCTGTGCTGGTGGTCAGAAAGCAGCTTTTGGCAGGATGCTGCCAGGAGCCGTGCTGGCACATCTCGGCCCCCCCGGGATCCATGGCCACCGGCTGTGCAGAAATGGCATCAGGTGTCCCCGGGCGGGGCGGGCAGCAGCGGCTTCTGCCTGCCAGATGTGCTGTAATTAGTGCGGGGAGGCGAGCCGAGTCCTCAGCGCTCCATCACCGAGGGTTTCAGCCTCAAGGTGGAGGGAGGGGAGAGGAAAGGCAGGGATGTCAGCTAGGGGACTCCTGATCAAAGCTGTCTGCCGGCAGGGAGGGGCAAGGGGAGGAGGGGGCGATCTGCTTTTGACTCAGCCGGAGAAAATGAGGCTGAGGAGCACTGACAAAGAACACGGTTGTGCCTACAAAAACAGGCAGGGCAGAAAAGCTTCAGTCAGCTCCTGGCTGTCCTGCCCTGCTGCAGCCCCGTGTAATGTTCCTCCGGAGGCGGCTCCTGCCCTACAGATAAGAAAAATTGTGGAGGGGCACGGAGGTGGGGGAGAGGCTGTGCCTAAGAAGGAAAAGGGGCTGGCTGGCTCCAGCTGAGAGAGTTCCAGCTCAGTTTCAGCGTCAGATCTTCTCCAGCCCCTCTCCAAAGCAGTGTCCGAGAGGAGCCCTGGCAGGCAGGAGGAGGCTGTGCACGGATGATTTGGAGAGGAGGATCCGCCTGTGAGGCGCTGCGGGAGCGTGACGGGGCAAATCCAGGTGGCCTCCGATGCTCCCCCCTGCAGGGCCCCTCCGTGCCCCTCTCTTCTGACCCTTCTTGCTAGTGCTGCTTTCATCCCCTTTCATCACTCCTGAGCCTCCTGTGCTCACAGGGGTGATACAAGTGCAGTGTGGAAGGCAGAAGGACATTGTTTCAAATGCTGCTCTTGTCATTTCACATCCTGAGTTCAGGCAGTGTGGTTGTTTCCTCGAGGTGCAGAGGGGGTTTTGAGTACTCTCAGTCACTGTGAGAACAAGGATATGGGAGATAAAGGTTCCCTTGTAGTCTTGAGACACCCCCAACATTAACCTGTGTCTGGGAAGGTTTGTTAACTCAACTGATTAAATACATCTTAAATCTTGTTAACAAAGTCACCACAACTTACTCCCAGCCTCTTAATAATTTCCAATCCAATACTCTCAATTAATTTTTCTTTCCTACTGTCTTTATTTAGACCATAAAGTAAAGCTGCTACTTTCCAAGTGGGCCAGCTGGTTCTGCTGTAGGAGATGTTAAGTGTGACCAGACTGAGCCTGGCATGTGCAGCAGCCCTTTGTGGCCTTGCATTCAGCTCTGCCACCACAAGGGGCTATCCCCTTGTTGCTTTCCAATTTCATGTGTCCTGTTAACAGAGAGCATGTCTGTACTGCCACCAGGCAGTGTTTAAAGGATTCATGAGTTTGAGGATCTCCCCTGTGGTAGCACTCATGGTTTCATCCCAGCTGTCTCTCCATAGCCAGTGTTTTTCATCATAGGATGCCAATCCTGTTTGGGACTGATTCACACTCATCCCCTGCCCTCTTGAAGTTGCCTGGGATTATTTCAGCCTCTTGTTTTATTGAATTTGGTTCCATCAGCCAACAGTTTCTCAAAAAATCTTCCAAACACAATCAGGAGGGGAACCACAGGCCTCTGGAATCGAGAAACTGTGTTTGTGGCTTCTATTGCATCAGGTCCTGATGAATTCTGCTCCCAACTCACCTGTCACAGGTAACAGATGCCTTCTCATGGGGAAAGTCTTGGGATCATAGTTATACAGGTTGAGATTTAAGAAAAATGCATGTGAGACTGGCCTGGTGTGGAGAGGTCTTTAGGCACCTCTTTATTTCTCTGTGTGTGTTCCTGCTGCTGCCCAGCCTGCTGGAGGGAGCCTGGTACTTGTCCCTCCTGGCCCTGGGAGCAGGAACAATTGGACTTTTCTCTCCCTGTGAGGAGGAACCTGTGTGGTCCAGGCACTCTGCAGACACAGGCTTTGCCCAGGACTGTGGCTCATCCTTTTTTCTACTGCTCTGAGCAGCCCTAAGGATTCAGCTCTGTTAACACAGACAACTGGGGCTTCATTCAGCTCAAGCTGTCATTGTCTGGCCAGGTCTGCTCCCCTGTGGACATTGCCATGTCCTGGTTTTTGTTTCCAAGAGGTGTCTGAGTGGTCCCTGGGCTGCTGGGACAGGGGATGGAGCAGACCCCAAAGGATTGTGAGCTGTGTGGAGGCTGTTCCCATCCCTGTGCTGTGCTATCCTGGTACCTCTGCATTGGCTGGGAGAGGATCCTCAGCCCTTGAGTGCCCTCAGGAGGCATCTCCAGAGCCTCTTCTCAGCCTCAGCATAACTGCACAGTCCAGCTACAGCAGGGAGAGGCCAGGGGGCCTGCCATGGCTTAGCCCCCTCCCTCTGTGGGGAACACACTTTTAAGCTGCATTCTTTGAGCCTTTTCATGGCAGGCTCTCAGATCTATGTCCCACAGGCTGAGGCCAAGCTCCTTTGTGTGATTCATTGTACAGCTGCTTCCCCTGCAGGGTCTGAGGTGGGAAATAAAAACAGCTTCCAGCTCCCAATATCTGCAAATCTCAATTACAATGGAGGTTTTGTAGGCCAGAAAGCAGCCCCCGAGGGAGCAGCCCTGTGCATGGAGCTGCAGGAGGGTTAAGCTGCAGATGAGCTCACAGGGGTTAAAGCTCAGCAGGAGAGATGTGGCTGAACTGGGTTCACTCCTCCTCCTCCTCTTTGTGCCCTGCCTTCTTCAGCTCCAGCCCATGCTGGTGCAAAAAAGTGAGGAGAGATGTGGCAGGGATGTACCTGTCACAGGGGCAGGGGTGCTGCAGGCAGCACAGGGTGATGTGCCACATCTGGCCAGCACTGGCTGGGCCACTTGGCTTTAAATGATGAGGGTGACAAAGCTACATCAGCTCCCAGGACAGCAGCACATTCACATGGATGATCAGTGCTGATTTTGTGGTGGAGCAGTCCAGGCTGGCCTTCCAGGACTGGTTTTGCCCCTCAGTTGTGCTCCTGTGTAATTTTCAAGATCATTTTTAGGATTGTTGAGCACTTCATGGCAACACATCCTTCCCTGCAGAACTGCTGCTGCAGAGATTGGGACTCAATAAAACCCCACAAGTGCACCTTTCTGCCTCTGAGTTTGTTCAGCTGCTCCCTTTGGACTCACTTTTGGATTCATGTGCAAGACTTAAAAAAAGCAGCCTGGTTTTTGCATCAAAAACCAGTGTTGCTGTACCTGGGGACATGGGATTTTCATGTAAATCTTTGGTGTAAGACCAAATCTTCTCCTCTGGCATCAAACAGGAGATCTGTGATGTTTATTTCTGGCAATCACATAGACATCCATGTGAAGGCAGGTGCCATTGTTATGGCTATTGTTGTCAGGGGACTGAAGAAAATCCAAACTAACAGGGTAAATCCTTTCTTTTCCAGACCTCTCTCTGTTTAGGCTAGAGCTGGGCAAAATAATTCATCACAGAAGTAAAAGCTGGAGTGTGCTGAGGTGGTGGAAGATCAAGTGGAACCAATCTGTTGAAATGAGAAATATTTGCTTTTCATATTTCTGAAACATTTCAGTTGTCAGTGGATTTCAGTTTCATTTATTATCATTAAGTATTATGCAAACCCCAGTACTTCAGCCTGGGTTGAATCTTTGGGGGTTTGTTTTTAATTTTGTCTCAGTTTGAAAAAGCTGCAAACATTTGTCCCAAACAACTAAGAAAAATATTGTTTAGAGATTTTCCAGGAAAAGCAAATATTTACTTTGTTTGCACAGCTACAACCCTGACCTAAATAAAACTTTGCCTAATATGATGATCTCTTTAGCTTAATGAAAATAGCTAAGAAAAGAAAATGGAATACAGTCAGACTCCAGTCTTATTTTGCTGGCTTCTTTCACAATCTCACCATTTATTTTTAAATAGAAGTCCTGTTCCAGAAGCAAGCAGGTATTTTCTTTAAAAGGCCACAAAAATATCTCTGCATTGGAAGAACTCAGGTGGGTGACGCTTTCAGCGATGGGGAGTTGCCTTTGCATACCTGGGCTATACATTGCAAACACAGTATGCAAAATGGAGAGAGAGAACATTAAAATACATATTTCCAGCAAAATACTGGTATAGCATGATTAATGCTCTGCTGGTTCTTACATCACCACCATACAGATCAGGATATAGTGTTTTCTCTCACCAAAGTAGTGTACAGCAATAGTAAAGAGGGAGAGAAGGAAGCAACCTTCTGTATCTTGTATCAAACCATGCCCTGGGCTCCAGCAAGTAGTTCTCACATTTAGCCCAGTGTTTATCACAGTTAAAACCCCTGTGGTCTTGTCTTCACATCCCCAGCCAACCAATAAGTCTGTTCTTTGGTCAGAACATGAAAAAATAACACTCCTCCTTCCTTTGTTTTGTCCCCTCCTCCAAGTTAAGGGACACTAATCTCCTGAGACAGGTCAAGGCACATGGCAGTGGGAAAGAAGAGACAGGCTGTGGTTTTTAGGGTGCAGGGCTGAGCCTCCCCAATCCCTTGGTGGGGCAGATCAGCAAGGCACTCTTGGCAGGAGACCCATCCAACACCAGGGTCCAGCTGTTGTAAGGAGCAGCCTGATGTGCAGCTGCTAAAAAACACCATGGTGGTTTGCTCTTGTTTGGACACAGAGCCTGGCTCTGCAAGGCTACCATCTGCTACAGCTGCTCCTTCTGCACAGGCACGTGAGGCTGGTCCCTGGGGCTGCCCCTTGGGTTAAAATAAATGCTGTAATCTGCACCTGCCCCCCAAGTGTTCCTGAGTTGGCTGCTCTGCCCCACAGCACCTGCAAAAACACAGTGTGCAGGGAAAAGAGTGTTTTGAGGATTTTGATTTTTCTTCCTAGGATGCAGAAAAGGAGGCATGGAAAGAAACTAACCTGCTTTGTCAAGGATTTTTAGTGTTAATGGCAGAGATTTTGTCTTTACCAGCTAACCCAGCTCTGCTCCTGCTTGCTTTGGCAGATGCCGGAGTTCCATCTGCCTGGCAGGGAGGCAAATGTACCCTTGGAGGGCAAGGACCTGGTGTGCTACCCCACAGGGTTTGAAATACCAATATTAACATCTACATTCATCAATAGAAGTCACCTGGGGAGAGGCTGGCAGACAGGCTTCCAGCCCTGCAGACAGACCAGAGATCCAGGTGAGGAACAATCTGTTGTGTGGGACTGAGGAGAGAGTCACAGCCTTTGTATGGCAAAGGGATTGAGTGGACTTGTTTTAGAGAGAGGTAGCATTAAATTACATTGTATTATTCATTTTTTACCTATGTTATCTCTTGAGACTTCACACTATCACGGTGACAGCAACTGTTTCATTGCTTTCTGGTTCTGAGCTTGTTCTCTGGCATGTGGGATCCCCTCATGGGATCCCTGCCAGTAGGGTAGGGTTCAAGTGCTGATAACCTGAAATTTCTTGTAATTGATGTTTAGGGGATCTCTGAATTGCAGGTTTATTTGAGGATCTGGGCTTTGCCTGGTGTCAATTGGGCTGTGCAAGTGGGACACTACTGGAGCTGACTGGTCACACCCTTGACTGGCAAACTGCTTTTCTTTTTCAAGCATGCCTTCAAAATGCTGGGCTTTGAGGAATTTGACCTTTCTGTGTTCCAGCAGCTCCCTGGATAAAATATATTACGAGACTGATGTACACAACTTTAGCAAGCAGAGGGGCAGGGAGAGATGAAGGAGCTGTTGAATCACAGCGTCTTTCTGTCATACTAGTTGTGAACATTATTGGTCTATTTCTTGATAGAAACACTACTTGCAAGGTCCTGTTTTCCCTCATGCCTCCCCACACGTTGATGTTCTCCTGTGGAACTCTAAAACACCCCCTGTTCCCATCCGCCAGAAGGAAGTGTGTGTATCACCTCCAGGACTCAGCTGCCCAAATGTCCTGGATCAACCTGTACCTGTCAAACTCTTCCCAGGAACCTACAAGAAACAAACTGAAGAGAAGTAACATTGGCTGTGCCTCTGCCTGTACCAGAGCCAGCCAGGCCCATCTTTCCAACCCTCCTCAGGGCTCTGGCCACTTTTTTCCCTAGGGCTTGGCATAGCAGCCCTCCTCCTCGATGGTCTGCACCGGGTGAATGGGTAGGACCAGGTGGGAGATGCGGCTCCACAGCCCGCTCAGCTTGTCAGAGTCCATGCGATCATAGGAGCTGGGGGTCATGGTGCTGGTGAACTTGGCCCAGAGAAAGTCACGGACCCTCTCCTCCACCTGCTGGAGGCTGATGTGGCTCTCCAGCATGTCGTCCTCCAGCAGCACCGTCAGCAGCAGGGCCACGTCCTTGAAGGCGGCGCTCTCGTGGTCGCAGTACTTGTAGAAGATGAGGGTAGCCCCTGCGGGCAGCAGCTCGAAGCGGTGAATCACCGCGGCTCGGCCCCCGGCCTGGAACGCCAAGCTCAGCTCCAGGTCCACTTTCATCTTGGCATCATCGCTGTGGAGCCTGGCTTTGTCCCTGCCCTCGATCTGCACCGTGCTGCCGTGCAGGGCGGCCGAGTAGGAGTCAGCCAGGCGGGCGCTGAGGCAGTGCAGGGTCTGCTCGCCGCGGCGGGCGGCCGTGAGGATGATGATGGCCGGCTGCGTGGGCTGGGACATGTTCAAGTGCTTCCGCAGGAACTTGCGCCCGCGAAGCCACAGGTCGGGGCTCTGGCCTGGGAACCTGTGCTGCAGCTGGTCGAACTGGGACAGGAATGCCTCCACCGTGGGGTTCTTGCGGGGCTGCTGGGAGCTGGAGGTCGGGCTGCCGAAGCAGAATATGCAGAAGCCGAGCACTATGAGGCCCACAATGAAAAGCCCTGCTCAACAGGGAGAGACACGAGACAGGGAACAGGAGTCAGTGCCAAGTGACCTGCAGTGACATGCTGGGAAGTAGCTACAATGGTTATTTCCCCCCTCTCAGAGCTTCCCCCCTGCACTAGGAAAGTGGAGCAAGTTGGCCAGGAAAGGTGAAGGGGCTGCTAGCTCCATGTTGTGACTCCCACTCCAACACGCCAGGTGAGGGGACTACAGCTCCAGGGATGAGGGCAAGGTTACAGCATTGCGCAAACCTTCCTGAGGAAATTGCAACTGCCCACAAGCTTTCTTCTCTTTCCCCCTCCTCTGTTTTCTTTAGCGTTCGTGGCTGTTCAGAGCACCACATATGGAGGTGTCTGACCCAGGTAAAGTGCTGCTTTCACTGCCCTCCTCCAAGCTGTGAGTGAACAAAGGCCACTGTGGTTCTGCTCAGAAAACAGAAGGCAGCAAGGTCCAGACACAATGCCCTGTGTCCCTCTCCATGGCAAAGCAGAGTCTCTTTCTAACAGGAGAAATGTGTTGCTGCAGATCAGCATCACTGTTCCTGCTTAGAGCCCAGAGCAGGGCTGGGGAAGGGGACCCTCAGCACAACAGCCCCCCAGACCTCCCAGGGCATCCCAGGGCACTCACAGCATGATGACCACAATATGCCAGTATTTGAGGCTGAAGAGCTGGAAGGGTAGCTGCCACTATAGTCTCAAACTGAGCCTGTATTTAAGGGGATGTTTTTTCTCTCAAACCCTCAGAAGAGGCTGTGAAAGGTCTCGAGAGAGAAGAGTAATTAAATGTGCTTTATTACTTGCTCCTGGAGGATCAGTGCCTTCTGGTCGATGAGCAACATGCAAGGGAAGCTTCTTTTCCTCACCTTTGCACAGGAGGGACTTTCTGGCCTTCTCCTGCTCTGTGTTTTGGGTGGTGATGTTCTGCAGGGAAGACAGAGTCTCTGGGTTTGGGGCTGTGTCCCCTGCAGCAGAAGAAAAGAAATGTGCCACTCACTGCTGAGGGAACAGGTAAATGGAGCTGTAGGAAACAAAGCAGAAGCTCCCAGCTGAGGGAAGAGTTAGCAGAGAATACTGCTTTGGGTTAATACTGCCCTGAGCCTTGGCTCTCTCCTCTTGGGCTGGGCAAAGAGAAAGACAGTGCAAAGTGTAGTGTGGCTTCATGCCTTTCAAAGCACAACAGGAGCCAAAGGTAAAAGAAAGAAATAAGCCAATTAATTTCTTATACCTTCTTTGCTGCTTGACTCCAGGAAAGTGACAATGGCTATGAGAGATTTCACCCAACTACTGTTCTAGTGCCCATGGGAAATGTAGGAAGTGCAAGAGCAGCAGTGCACCAGCTCACCTTTTGGTCTTTTCCTTAATGTGCCTTGGGACCGACACTCCTGGGTTTCTCGCTCTCTGGCTGCCTCTGGCTCCCAGTCTGGGAGAGTGGCACTGCTGCTCTTCTCTGCCAAGAAGCCCCTGGCGACATCTTCTACGTCAGTCACATCCAAATGTGTCATTTCACTGTCAGAGCTCTGTGCCTTGCTTGTTGACGAGGCATCTTCCTCTGCTTTGCACAGGCTTTCACACTGCCCAGTTGTCTCCTGGTGCTCCCGTGTTTCCTTGTGGACAGGGCTGTCTCCTTTGCTTTCCACATTCTCATGGCCCAGCCCAGCTGTGGGGAATAAAATTTACAGACCTACACTTTGTGTCTTTTAGCCCAAGAACCAACAACTCTTTCTCCTGCTCTACCTACTCTAAGCGAAGGCCCAAGTTATCAGGCCCAAAGGTGGGGAGAGACTCACCTTCATCCAAGTCCTCTTTTTCCAGGGGTCTTTCTGAGACACCTTTTCTTGTCTTGTCACACTCTTCCAGCAATACTTCCGTTTCCTGGGCAGTTTTCTCTTCTAGTGTGGGACCAGCTGAACCCAGGAATGTTGTCTCTCCCCCATCAGCAGCTGATTCACACACTGAAGAGTCCTCCTCTGTTTTGCAGGATGTCTCAGGCCACCTGCCTGTCACTTGGTGCCCAAGTGCTTCCTGGGTGGGTTCTTGGTGCTCAGGTGTTTCCTGGGTGGGCTCTTGGTGCACAGGACACTCTGCTGTGCTCCCTACCTCACCCTGGGCTGGTCCAGCTGTTGGGATCAGAGTTCACAAGCCCAGTGAGCCCCACAGGAGCCAAGAATGCCCAGTGCTTTACCACCACCCACACAACTCCCAGTTCTGGCACTGCAGAAACATTCACCCCCAGTGAGATGGGAGAGAACAGAGTGACCAGAGGTGAGAAAACTCTTGGGTTGAGACCAGACAGCTGAGTGAAGGGGAGGAGAGAATCAGGATGCAAAGGCAATCACTCACCACCTCCTACAAGCAGACTGATGCCATGCCAGTCTCCCAGCAATGGCCACCTTGGAAGCCACCGCCTTCTCTCTTTCTTCCTTTGCCCCAGTTTTTGTTGCTGAGCATGGTGCTATATTGTGTTCAACAACTCTTTTCCCACCTTGGGTCCCTGCCCAATCTTCTGCACACCCCAGGGTTTTTTACTGGGCAGGGGCAGAAAGCCTTGATGCTGTGCCAGTGCTCTTCAGTAATAGCCAAAACATGCTTTGTTTTCAACATTTTTTCCTCTAAGCCCACAAATCCAAACTGCAGACCTTACAGCTGCCATGCTGAAGCTAACTCAATCCCAGTTTATGTCCTAGGTGGGATGGGTAGACAATTTCTTTCTTCAGTGATAAAATGTTACCACACCTTCCACAGACAGTGGGTTTTCACAGATAGCAATGGATTTGAAGGATTCCTAAGGCTGTTGTTGAGTACAGTTACACCAATGCACTTCAAGCATCTGTCTGAATTTAAATGATAATTCTGCTCATGCTCTGTCTCTGTTTTTCTGTCCTGGAGTTGCTCTCCCAAAGAGCTATGGCAACATTTAATTGTAAACAAACACTGGAGCATAATTCAATAGAGAGATTCTGCAACTGAATAGTATTTGTGACATATTCTGACTCTCACAGAACCAAAGTGCAGCTCAAATTTCAGGAACTATTTGTGAAAAATTGTTTATGAATGATCAAGCACTACAATGACATAAATGATTATGCTATAATTAGAATAAACACTGATATAAAGGGCAAGGAACTCCCTTCTAATTTGAAAACAGAGAAAAAGCTGCACTTGTCAGAACATGATTTTTATATTCTCTGCTGATTATGACAGTGACACTTCTGACTATCTAGGACAGACCTGAGCTGGTGATGGCATCACTTTATCACTGCACAGTCATAGGTACTAGTCAAAACAAGGCTCCCACAGAATGTAAGTACACGGCAGAAACTGAAACATGAGGAACTTGGAGATATCCTGCTTTTCAAGCTGGGCACAAACTACTCCCTGCCCTGCCTCTTCCAGAGTTTTTTCAACCACAGGTAGTGAAAGACTGCCTTATAATTTCAGCATCTGCAGATGGGAAGCACCAGGATGTAGGGAAGAAAGCTCTTCCAGTCTGGATCTCTCTCTTCAGCATTCCTTGTGCTGCCATCTTGGGACACAGAGTCTAAACCTGTTGCAGATCGGAATCTAAAACTGAAAGTAACTTGTTCGTCTTTCACCCTTTAAAAAATGATGGCAACTTGCTTTCCTTGGCCTGGAAAAGATGGGATTCTTTTACTGGTTTATTTTTCTTCTGCACAGGTTTCTCATGTCTCTGCTGAAAACTTGCAGCAAAGGGATTTTCCTAGCAGATGGAGTAAGCAAAGGACTCACTTACCTCCGAGCAGATCCACGCTTGGATTCTCTTCCATTTTCCTTTCCCGCTGGAGCTCTGGCGTCTGCGCTGTTTGGTTTCACTTTCTCCGATGTTCATAGGGAGCTGTATCTCCCTGCTGTTCCAGAGGCTGACCAAGTCCTGCCCCCCTCACAGCCACCATCCCGTCCCGGTCCGACCAATTCCAACTACACGCCCACAAACCTGATAAGCAGAAACACGGGAACCGTGAATCACGGTGGAGGAGGCTCCTCCTCCGTGATTCCCAAGGTGAAAATGAGCGGATGTCGCCACTGACCATGAACCTTCAGCCCATGGGCTGTCAGCTATTTTGCTTCCCGTCAGTGCAGGGGTTAAGGCAAACCGCATTTATCTTGGGACACCCCAGCGGAGTGAGGCACTGCTGTCTCATCCCCAGGGACTCAGCCGTGCACCCGGACGCCAGGCCTGGAGTCTGGGGCTCGGCAGGCTGTCCCGTGTGCTTTTGGGCACCTGGTAGCTCGCAGCCAGGCGGACACGGAGCAGTGACCCTCCTGTCGCTCCTCCCCGCCTGCCTCCAGAGTGTCGGATCGGGAGACGATCCGGCAGAACCACCCCGCGGGCTCAGCAGTGCCGGGCTGCGGACCCGGAGCCGCAGCCTGACTCCTGCACGCCTCCCGCGATGATTCCCCTCGGCTAAAGCACTTTGGGACAGGGCACAGACGGAGCCGGGCTCGTAACCCAGCTGATGGCTTTCCCAATCACAACTAAGGCGGACGGAAAGCTCCCAATAAACTTTCCCCGCTGGAGAGCGGTCCGTGCGGTTTTCTGTACACAAATCTCCAGCCCAGCCTCCGCAAGCAGCAGTATTTCGGCACAGGGGGACACCTCGCCCCCCAGCAGTGTCTCCAGCACAGGATTTGGGGTGTGGGGGTGCAGTCGCTGCCCTGCCGCCCGGCGCTCGTCCCTCCCCTCCCTGTTCCCGATGCTGACGCTCCAGCAGGAGAAGGAAGTCAGCAGAACAAAGTGGAGCCGGACGCTTACCCAGACAGGTTCGGAGCCGGTCAGGGCGGCGATCAGGAGCAAAGAGGTGGCAAGAGGAGGCCAGCGCTGGCCTTTCTCCTTGCCCTCCGTCCTAGAGGCCCTTTGGTGGCACGACACCACCGCACACCCTGAATCCTGCCCTGGAAACGTGACGGTGAACTCTACCCTTCCCTGGCTCCCGGCCGCCTGCTGGGAGCTGTAGTTTTCCTTCCCACAGTCATTCTCGGGAGCCTTCAGGAAACAATAACTTCCTATTTTTGGCTGTGTTTCCGCGACTCTGTGGCTGTGCGCTTTTTTTCAGGCGCTCTGCATGACTGGAGGGTTCCTGCATTCAGTAACAGTGTTGCGGATTGAAGCAAGGAAAGGATAGTGAAAGGAGGGAACTGGTGTGAGAGTTGATTCAGGAAAAGTACTGCAAGAGAAGAAACCCAAACACTTAGGCAGCAAAACCCAGACTCTGGAAATGTCACATTGCCAGTGCAGGGAGGCTGGGGAGGACGTGAAATGGAGGGACTTCAGCATCAGCCTGGAGGAAAAGGGATGCGGAGCCCACCCAGCGTTCCCTGAAGTGGGGAGAGACGGCAAAGCAGGGAAAGGTCTGAGCGAGTGTGTGTCAGCCCTTGGCCTCATTTACACAACGCTTTAAAAAAAAAATCCTGTTCTAACTTGTGGTGCCTGCACATCGGCATGTATAGGCACAGGTATGTTCCAACCCCTTCCCTATTCCCCCTGCTCAGGACATGTTTCATGGAAAGCAGCAGCGCAAGGAGCAGCAGAACAGAGAGAGCAATGCCCCTTGAACTCAGTTTGCTGCCTTTTCACCAGCATCCCCAGAGGAACCCAGTGGCAAATGGCTGAGACAAAACACATGGAAAGGCAACTGAAGCAGTGCTGGAAAGGAGCGAGCACTGAGTGGCTGGGACTCCTCAATCTGGGGAGCAGAGGGCTGAAAGGGGAAATGGGACTAATGTGTTTGATTTGTTTCAATATTATTAAGTCGTCCCCCACCCCAATAGTACTGGAGGCACTTGTAAAACAGGTAAGAGGTTGGGATCAAATGGTAAGAAAAAAATATTTCTTTATTCTGTATGGAGGAACACTTACTGGCCCAGAGAGCACAGAGGCAGTGTCAGAGGGGTCAATAAAATGTGTGTGTCACGTCACCTGGGGGTGTCAGCATGTGCACAGGCATCAATACCGACACTGCTCATGTCAGGAAGGTGATGAGAAGGCGAGGTGTGCTGGCCACTACACCTCATTTCTGACAGTGGCTTCCTCTGTCACCCACAGAGCCTGGGAGGGGACAGCGGCCATGGCAGACTCAGCACATTCCCTTGTCATGACCAACCTCTCACCAGGTGCAGCAGAGGCTGTAAAACCAGGAGAATGGAAAAGCAGGAAGGAAAAAGCATGGCTGATTCACGGGGGCCAAGGTCACCTTGAGAGCCGTGCTCCTGGCTGCCATCAGTCTCGCACCACGACTTGATCTCCCTCAGTTAGCAACAGCCAAGGAACAGCAGAGAGGAGCTGCAGGTGGCAAAGGCTTCATGAAAAACCAAGTATTTTCTATCCCTCTGTCCCTAAAACCACCCAGTCCCTTCAACACAGTGTTTGGGGCTGAGGGGCCGCCCTTTCCATGGAAGCACAAATGTCACAAAACTGGTGGCATGTGTGTGACAAAACCAGGGGGTCATTTCAGCCTCTCCAGGTTGAGAACCTAGTTCCCAAAAAGTCGTTTGGCAGGAAAATTAACTGGCTGGCCTAGGGCATGAAGTCATCACAAAACAGTTACAAAAAAGGATCTTACCATTGTTATGTTGATTTTTTTTTCCTGATGTGGTTATTTGTTACATCCTCTTTTATTTTTGCTTTAGAAAACAATGCTCAATGTACGTGTTCTGCTTTTAGGACTTAAAAAAATGACAATATTTACTGCTGGTACAGTAGGAGGTATCTCACAAATTATCTCACAAATATTCACTTGCTTTTGGCTGAAACTGCAACATTTATGGTGTGTTAAAGAATTTAGGGTATTTTTTGTTTTGAAATCTTTGTACAGAGAAGACAGGCACAGGAGTGCAGGCTGAATGAACTTCCCTCATCCAGCCTTCCTGCTGGATTGCACAGGAGTGCCAGACTCTAGTCAGTGACAGGACAAAGAGCAGTGGCCATAAACTAAAACACAAGAAGTTCCACCTCAACGTGAGGAAGAATTTATTTACATTGAGAGTGGCAGAGCACTGGAAGAGCTGCCCAGGCAGGGTGTGGAGTTTCCCTCTCTGGAGTCATTCCAAATCCACCTGGATGTGTTCCGGTCACCTGCTCCAGGTAACCCTGCCTTGGCTGGGGAGGTTGGACTGGATAATGTTCAGAGCTTTGTTACAACCCCAACTATTCTGTGATTCTGTGAATTTGTAAAAGGGTCTCTATTTGCTTAGCAACTCTTTTCCAAGCTGGTCTTGAGCTGCTTGGGAGGGAGTCTAGAGGAGATCTTGTAGTCCCGTCAAATTGCATCTTGAAAATCTCCATCCATAGGAACTCTACCACATGCCTGAGTAAAAATGCTTTATCAAGAATGCAACCAAACACATTTAAAAATCCCTGTTTATCAGTAATGCACCTGAGCAAAGAAGTACGAAAAGTGAAATGCCTAGTGAAGTATTCCAGATCTGATTAACCAAAACGATTCCACCACTAAGGAACAGAGTATTGCAACGTTGTCTCCCAAAGTACCTCCAAGTTTGCTCTCTCTGCTATTTGTGCTTATTTCACAGTGTTTTCTGCCTCCGAGAAAGGCAAAACTGGCGTTGTTGCGCTACAATAGAAAATAACGCGATGTGGAGCGGAGGCGCCGGGCCCGGGGCTGCCCTCAGGGGCCTCCCCCGCAGGGCCCAGCCGGGCCGCGGCCATCCCGCATTTTTTTCACCGGGAGGCAGCAGCCGCGGGGCCGTCGGACGGGTGCCCCAGGGGCCACCGCTGCTGCCGCCGAGCCCGAGCCCGAGCCCG
>WBNO01021879.1:328168-351329 GCA_013400575.1 Peucedramus taeniatus
CAGCGCGGCCCAGCACGGCGCGCTGCAGGGTAAGCGGCACGGGCGGGCGCAGCGGCCCGCGGTGGATCATGTGGTGGAGGGCGCGGTTGGGCGGTGCGAAGTGGGGCGGGCGGGCGCCGTGTGGTTCCCCTGCGGGGGTGTTGGGACGGGACCGCGGCGCTGGACACAGCGCGGGCTCCCGGTGAGCCTGGTGCTCCTGCCAGCCTGTCAGGCCGGTGCCCGGTGGGCTCGAGCTGAGCTGCCGGCTGTGCCCCTCATCCGTTTCTCGTTTCAGGGGACGAGCATCACTTTGGCACCCTAGACTCCTTGACGCGACCCCCTATAAAAGCGTACAGATCGCCAGGTAGGCTCCAGCTCCCTGAGCTCCCAGAGGGGCTGGAATGCCCCAACTCAGGGAAATGTGGTTTATTGGGTTCTAGCTCCTTGGCAGGTGTTACCGTGGCACATAGATGAGGAAATCCCGCTGTGGCTCTTATCCCATACACGAGGGATGGGAGAAGAAGCGATCCTCTGAAGGATCTGTGCACGCAGAGCACGCTAAAACCCTCAGGTGGCTGTTTTTCCTAGTGCATCACTTGGAACAGTATTTTACCACAGCATCCAAATTTTACTAACACTGCTTGGTTTTGGAAGGTAGAATTTAAATAAGGTATGCTGAGCTGCAGGAATCAATCCCTCAATGGCTGTGCTCCTTACCGGGGGCACCATTGTTTATGAGGAAGTGCATAACTGGGGTTTTTCTTTGAAACACCAAGGATGCTCTGGGACTTGCTCCTGGACACGGGGCTGGACAAGCTGCTGTGTTAGTGCTGTGTGGCACCTACTTGTTGCTTTAGTTGATAAAACCTTTGTCTTTCTTAAAACTGTAGGAACGTGCTAAGTCAGTGTAACATAGTCATGTGGCTTTAGCCTGTCATTCCATCAGGAAACTGTGAATAAATTGTACTTTCTTCCTCTTTTCTCTGTTTTGGAGTGTGGCAGCGCTCAGGGATGCGTTGGGCTAGCCTGGGACTGTTCTCTGTTCCCATCTGTCGTTCCCATCTGTGTTTTTGTCTGTCTGTATTGTACTCCAGAAGCAGAATTTCCAGGAGGCATGGAAAAAAAAATCTTATCTTGAGGAAGGTTATGAGTATTTCTTTAGGCAAGTACAGACGTTTGTCTATGAAAAAAGGTCTTGCTCTCACATGGTGGCTAACAGGGTATAATAGGCTCAGTGTTTTGAACGTGGCTGTGCTGCTTTAGGAGGTACAGCCGAGGGCTGGGTTTTTAATTAGATGGCTCTAAAAATGTGACTCCTCTCCCTCCCACCCTCTCCAGCTCTTAACAGCTGTATTGGACTATAGGCACAACAGGTGTAAAAGTATGATAACAGACTCTTAATTGTTTATAGAGAAGCAGAGGATTAGTTTCCACCCCCTCCCTATCTGTAGATGTGCAGTATTGTGCTTTTCCTGCAGAGTTTAGGGGATGGTCTGTGAGGCAGGGGAATAAGCAGGCTGGGTTGTTAGGGGAGCTTAATTGTCCTGCTTCCCTGAGAACAGAATGGAAGCAAAACCTCACCTTGAGAAACTGGTTCCTGGCTTCTACTAAGAGATTTTAAACACAGATTAAGCAATTTGCCTGGGAGCTGGAAAGCTTTAAGAGCTTTAAGAAGAGCTTGCAGAGTTTTAAGAGCCTAAAAACCCCTGCCTTGAATCAAAACAGCTTCTAGATCAGTGAGCTGGAGATACATGCTAGCAATATCCGTGGAAGTTGTCTTATATTGACTTTTCTTTTCTACAACTTCTAAGAAGTCTTTGTGACACAAAGCATAGTGATTGATGCCAAGAAGGGGGGAGGAATTAAGAGTAGGGACTGCCTGAGTGGCCCTCTGTAGATTCATAGATATTCTTGGTCTTCTGGTCACAATTACTAGGGAGATTTTCCTTGTAAAACCTGGGTGCATAGTGAAATATTATGGATATATAGTTTGGCATTCCTGAAAATAAAGTAATTTGGTGAGTATCTTTGGTTCTGAGCTTTGTGGGAAATCAGTCACTTAACAGCTTTTTAAGATGGATTTAAAACATAGGGCCTCATTAAGTGTGTGCAAATACTTAATTGTTACACCTGTGACTTACTGTAGTTTAAAACTTACAGCTTTTTCCCATTTTTTGTGGTTTGGATGGGTCTGGTGGTTTTGTTTTTCTCCTTTGTATGTTTCACATACACTGGTGTATGCTTCACATACACATAAACTGCCAGAACACATTAGAAAAAGTCTGGTTTCTTTGTTGAAGTAAAATTCCTAAACACTAGGTGGCAAGCTGGCATTGCCCTTGGCATGTGGTAAAAGAGCCACAGAAACACATTAAACCCCAGCAGAACCCTGGGCTGTTTAAAGAGTAAAAGGGCCCAGAGTGAATGTTAGAAAAAAATTACCAATTGTATTCTTCCCTTTGCTGTTTGCTCTGCTGATGCTTGGTAGCTGTGCCATGATCTCTGTTCTCCAACTGTTCTACAGCTTTTTATTCTATACCTGAGCTTTTTCTTGTCAGCCCCTTGATTCTGTGATTGAACTTTACCCTTTCCTGTACTTGGTTTCCCAGCCTTGACCTTTGTTCTGTGACTTCTGATATCCTCCTACAGGGTTTACTCTTTCTGGTTAGTGACTTTAACTAAGCTGGGTTTCACAGCTGAATGGCTCTGTAATCTGGCGAACAGCTGAAATATGTTGGTTTAGATTCTTCCCACCTATCTGAGGGGTGAAATTAGGTTGCTGTTATGGATTAGGAGAGAATGAGACCTAACTGAAGGATGGCTTGGACTCCATTAAAAGGGAACTTATTCTGTCTCTTTTCCCCTCTGCCCAATGCTGCATAAGACAGCACAATTATTATTTGTGAGTGCCCAAAGCTGTGGGAAAAACTCTCTATACTCCCATGGTGTTTACACTGAATCCCCTTAGGGTAAGGAATTTCGTGGCTCCTAGTATTCGTGTTTTTAAGCCAAGAACTCCTAAAAATTGATCTTTTTTAAAGAAGCTTGTGGTGGTGTAGATGGCTGTATTTCTAGTAAACTCAAATTTACCATAGGCATTTCAAGTCTTAGTTGCTTTTTGCTGAATTTTAAGAGAATAACTTTTGGGAGTTCACAACTTGGAAAATCACTGATTTAGGTCATGGATGTTTGGAAACTACAACTTGGTCCTTCAGATTTATGATGTTGCCAATCCTCTTTTCATTCTTTTTTTTTGCTCCTGACAGGTAGTACTACAGTTTACTTTGAAGAGAATCCAGTAAGGGAAAATGCAAAGGCTCATAACAGTAATAAAACTGAGAAACCAAACGTTTCTGCACCATTAAAAGGTAACAGCTTTTATCAGTGCTTTTTCCATGGTGTAACAAATGATTGCTTAAATGTATTAAAGTGACAATGATTCAGTTCGGTTAGCAAATGGGGAGTTTTTGAGCTGAAGTCTGAATGGATGAAAAAGGGTTTCTTTTTAAAAAAATAAAGTTTCAGTGTGTACTCCTGCCTGAGCCAAAGTAAAACTGGTTATAATATGATGATAGTCTGCTTGGGTGAAAAACCTTAAAGTTCAAGAAAAGGCAGATTTCAACTTTGATAAATACCCAACTGTGTGGTTTTTGAAAAGCTAAACAAAAAGAAGAGTAATACCATATCTGCTTCAAAAAGCTTATGAGAGTGGATCTTTAATTGCCTCAGGCAAGGAAAACTAAAACTGTCCTTTTTCTGAAGAGGTGAGTTATCTTTGACTTCAGCTGGGGGAATGACTACACCAAGTAATTTCAAAGTGAAGGGAGCACTTTGCTCATTGCTCAGAGACTTTTCTCCATGTGTGTTACAGAAGCAATGGGGAGATACAATGAGAAAAAAATGGGATCAATTTTAGCCACAGAAGGAAGTTACATGTCTTTTTAAAAGAAGACATAAGAAGAGTGATTTGTCATATTGGCAAAAGCCTTGGGGTGAAGGGCCAAATTAAGCCCTTTCTAATAGATAACAGTAGCTTTTTCCAGCTCAGAGGGGTCCAAGAGGCTGTGCACATGCTGCAGGCTTGGTTTGGCAGCACAGCATATCTTCCTGCCCTAATAAGCCTTGAGGATTTCATAGAAAGAGCTAAAAGCATGTATGGCTGGTCTGTCCTATTCTTACCTTTGATGTGGTAACTGAGTTCTTCCATTTGTGCCTTGGGTTCAGAAACAAAGCCCGACTTCCTTGAGAAAAATCAAGAGTGCTACTCAACTTCTGCACCACAGAGTAAGTAAAACAAGAAAACCTAGTCTTTCCCTATCATTAAATGAAAGGGACAGAGTTATTTTCCTTGCCTCTGCTTCTGTTTTTTCTTTCTGTGCTCTGGGGCACTGTCTGGGAAGATGGGCATGCACTCAGGAGGCAGATTCAAATAGAAACTGGAAAAGGCAGCATATTCCAGTCAGAGCCTTTCTATGAGGTTATTCAACTTGCTGACCACAGAAAATGCTCCACCTTCTCTTTTATTTTTCTTTTTGGAATTGACTCGTGGTAACAGTAAGTGCAGAGCATGGAGTAGAGGCATTGTGGGGGTAAGCTGAGGAAGCGAACAAAACCTTCACCTTTTGGTGGCAGTGAATGTTAGTTTGTACACAAACCTTCCCTTTTACCCTTTCCCTGAGAAGTGCTGGCTTGCTGTGATTGAATTAGTTGTTCTATACTCATGAAACGGAGCAGCATTTTTCTTTGCTGACAAAATCTGGTCTGCTCAGCTAATGATCAGCTCCAAGTGTTTCAGTCTTTTGATTTTGTGGGGTTTTTTTGTTTGTTTGTTTGTTTGTGTTGGTGTGGTTTTTTTGGGTTTCCTTTTTTTTTCTGTTGGAAGAGTACTTGAAAGAAAAAGAAAAAAATGTTCTGAATTCTTAGTAAAATCTTGGTGCTTGTTTATATCCTCAACAGGTGTAGGTACAGATAAACAAAGTTTTGTAAATCAGATTTCTTTCTGAAGAACCTGCAGGATTCTTGTTTCTTTTTGGTTTTGTTGGTGTTTGGTTTTTGGTTGTTTTTTTTTTTTTTTGTAAAGCCATGGTGCCTTCAGGAAGAGAAACTCATCTTGTGGTAGCTGCGCATATTTGAAATGCCTTTGAAAAATGAATTGATGCAGAGGGTTCTATCTTGTCTGCTACTCTTACTTTTCTGTGCCACTCCAGGTGCTGCAGGAGTGATTAGTTGTGTGTAGGGTGAAGAACTTTGGAAGATCACCTAAAACTCTGAAATCTTTAAGGTGTCTGCAGAAGTTAGACTTTTGAATCAAGCAAGACAAATTTTACTGGGCCTTTGTGTAAATTGTGTTGTAAATAAGGCACAATTCTTAGGCAGAGTAAGATCTGGTTTTATACTGTTTACTGAATTATTTTTTCCTTTAGTGCATGAGTTACATACACTGTCACCTAAATATGAAACCTGCTCTGCGCATACAGAGCTGCATTGTGATGTATTACAGAATCGAGGTGATTTTGAGCTGTTACCTCTTAGAAGATTGAGATAAGCTTAGCCAGTGACAAGCTCCATGGCTGTGCCCTTTTGGGGAAGGGGTTGAAATTACAGAATAGGGCAGTTCATTAAGCCAGTTAAGCCCCAGCTTAAAGCAGAGCTGCTTTTAGCACCTTCTGCAATTACATTCGTACAGAAACAAGGTTATAGAGTTTATTTCAGTGTCTTTAAATAACTACTGCAGGGTATGTTTGTTCAATTTATTCTCAAAAGTGCCATTGACAGTGTCCTGATTTGGTTATATATTAAAGAGCCTTCAGCTTTGAACCAGTTGCTGTTCAAGAAGGAGACATAAATTCTCCTGTCTTTTTAATTAACTGGCTAAATGTAGAAAACATGCTGACCAAAAATTGCGCAGTATATATTCATACTGGTCTCTTGGGAAAGTTGTTCATAGCACTTTATGGATAATGCCTCTTGTACTTTGCTGTCTGAGCCCATTTAAATAGACCAAAAGTATATTTTGAAGTTGAAAGCTTGCACTTTGCTTTAAAAGCATAATTCATCCCAAGAAACTGACTGCTGATGATGCAGGCCTCCAACCCAAGCTACATGGAGAGGGAAAATAAGACTATGCATTTAACATCTTGCTTTGTTTTTTCTATTTTTGTCTTGCATTATGTTATTTATCTCATGTGTCCATTAATTAAGATTCCATTTTTATGCCTCTCAAATTCTTGAGCAAAATCAGGAAACTTAACTGGGACATGGTTCCTTGTGCAGAACATAACAGATTGCTAAATCTCTTCCATTTTATCACCTTGTATTGAAATTGAGTTTTATTTGCATAATTCTTTAGAAGTTGAAAATCTTTGGGGGTGATTTGTGGTAGGCTGGGGACTTGTGCTTTCTAGGCAGGATTGTCAGGATGGCTTGGGAACTGGCATTTGGCAAAGAGCAGAGATAGAGATTTGCTCTGACAGTTGAATGAGACTTCTTAGGCTGGTGATAGTGGTGAAGGTGTCATTTTGTTTTCCTTGTTCAAGGTGGTTCTACTGAGCACGAGGAGGGAAATGATGTAGCAAAGAACTGAAAACCCTGAACTTGACCCAGCCCCACCTGGGATGAGGTGATAGCCTCACCTTTGCTCCAACTTAGCAGGACTGTGTTTGCTTCAGCAGGGTGCTTTGTTACCCTTCCTGTAAGCTTTGTGGAATTTTGCATGTAAAGGTTTTTGTTGAAAATAATGCAATTTGGTGATTTCAACTCCCTGCTGGAAGATTGGGCATAATTGTTGTCTTAGTGTTCTTCTCATGTTCCTTTCTTATTCTCTTAACAGGCAGAAGTAAATCTCAGTATCAGTCCAGTACAGAGAAGCAGTCACAGCCTTTGGCCAACAGTAAGACTTCTGCTTTCACTTCTGTTTCATGCTTGTATGACTTTTAACCACTTTTATGCCTTTCCAAGTATTTCATTTCCTGGGAGTTGGTGTTAAGCTGAGGGTCCTTGCTAGAACAGATTATTTCCTTGCTCAGATGTCATCAGCATGAAGGAAGGAAGGGTATTTTATAATGAATAACATTTTCACCTGAATTTGAGGTCTTTCATCTGTAATGTTTACAAGATTAAAACTGAGGCAGGGCTAGTGGTGGTGTTATTTAACCATTGTTGTGTTGTTGTCCTGATAAAAGTTATGGTGTAAAAGGGTAACAAAAGGAATTCAGTTCTTCCTGTTTCCAGGAAGATCAGTGTATTTTGTCATTCATTTTAATGGGAACAGAATCCTTTTGCTTGCAGAGCCTTTTTGCTTGCAGTATGTGAAACAAGTGTTAACTGTTCAAATACGAAACCAAATAAAAATATCTGATATTTGATGTACACTGTTTGCTGTGTGTACTTTGTGAAGCTCACTGATCCAAAGGCCACAACGTTCTCTAATAGCATTGACTACCAGTGTTTGAGATGCAAAAATTGCTGCAGGAACTATTTTTATCCTAAAGGAACAGGAAAGAGAATTAACACAGAAACCATTCTGGTGCAGCCAGGTCTTCTATAGGATCTTTTCTGCAGCCCATAAATGTAGGAAAAGCTTTGACCTTTTTCAGAACCGTTTTAAGCTCTTAGTTTGGATTTTATTAAATTGAATGGGATATTGATGAATTTTAAGAGCTCCTTTTTCAGAAGAAGGTCTAATTTAGTCTTAGTCAATTTGGCAATGTGTAAAAATTTGGGTTTTTTTAATGCTGTTGCTTCACAAAGTGGCTTAAGAAGTTCAAAATTTTCTTCTCTGTTTTGTGGTTTGTTTGGTTTTTTTTAACTAGAGCATCTTTTCTATGCTTTTCAACTACTGTACCAGTATTGAGAATGGGATGATTTCACTGTTTCCTCTTATTTTCCTTTCACTTGGGGACATCTGATGCCTTTTAAAACATTGTTTTCTTCTTGTTTGTTCCATCTCTCTATAGACCACGGTGAATCGCAGAATGGATTTCACAAGATGTGGACTTTGTTACTGGTTCTGCTAATTTGTGTCCCACTGCTTTATATCCTGTGGAGTGGAATTCAAGGTGGAATGTCCTCTAGGAAAGATGCTGAAATTCTGAAAGAGTTTCGGGCCCGGATGGAGAAACTAAAAAATACTTACCAAAGTCAGGACCCCAGACTGTGGAGAAAAGCCCGTGTGTCCCTTGAGAAACGTCTTAACTCCTCCCATGTGAATCTGGAGCCTGCTATCCTGCTGCTCACAGCTGGCCAGGAGGCTGAGAAGGCCCTGAGGTGCCTGAGCAACGAGATTGCCAATGCTTTTGCCTCCTCCCAGAATGCCACCACGATCAGCATCGATGGGGTGGGCAAGGCTGTGCTGGACAGTGACGCTGTCAAGCTAGAGGTGGACACAGAGCTCAGCTCTGGGTTCAGTGAAGGCAAGAAGGTGGCAGTGGTGCATCGATTTGAGTCACTGCCTGCAGGCTCCACCTTAATCTTTTACAAGTACTGTGACCATGAAAACGCAGCATTTAAGAATGTGGCCCTTCTGCTGACAGTTCTCCTGGACGAGGAGTCGCTGAGAAAGAGCCTCACCTTTCAAGAAGTGGAGGAGAAAGTCCGAGATTTCCTCTGGGCAAAGTTCACCAGTTCAGATGTTCCTAGTTCTTATAATGGCATGGACACAGATAAGCTGAGTGGACTGTGGAGCCGGATATCTCACCTTGTGTTGCCTGTTTGGCCTGAAAAGGGCCTCCCTCTGGAGGGATGCACATAAAAGTTGCTGGAGAGCACTTGGGAAAGGAGGAAGACACAAAATGTATTGTTGCAAGGCAGAACAGGGAAGAACTTAGTGTGGCTGCTGAGCTCAGGCAGCAGCAAACCAGTCCTTTCTGTGCAGAGACTTTCCACCAACTGGCAGGGTTGTTTCTGCCAAAGTAACTGGGACTTCTCTGAATAAACTACAGAGTGTAAGCAAGGAACTTAGTGGTTGTTGGTAAATTGTATTCAGTGATGCATTCAGCCTTGGTGTCCTGGAGCTGAACATTGCTGTGCCTCAGTTCAGAGTCACTCATCTGCCTCTGAACCTGTATTGAAGCACTGTTAGCTTTGCTGTGAGGATACTTCTCTGGTGGTGCATAAAGCTGGTGTCACATTTGACTAGGTAACAGAATGTAAAACCATCCCCTTCATGTCCCAGAATTGCTTACTTTTCTTCTAACATAAGAAATAAATTGAAAATGATGATAAAGTGATGTGAGTTGAAGCACAAGCTTCTTCCTGATCCATTGGATCACAACATAGATGTCAGCTATCTCTGGCCACTTACATAAGTAGCAAAATTGCTTAAAAGATCTGTGATCTGTAGAGAACCTTTCAGCAAGCATTTCTTCCTTAAATGAGCCTGCCCCAAATAGTTCTGGAGGAAGAGAAAAGGTGAGGTACACAGATTGCTTAAAGTCAGCAATACTAATGCCACTTAAATAATTCCTCAGTATCTCTTTGCCTGGCTGCTTGCAGGAGTTCTTTACTCTTTTTCAAAGTTTTGCAAGTCGTAAAATTTGGAAGGAAATTATGAAATGTCATCTCTGTGTACATACTATCTCCTTTCCAAACAAAACTTTAGGAAGATATAGGTTATTTCTCCTTTTACTAAGATCATTATTTTTGCATTGAGAGAATCTATTTATTTGGGGTATTTGATATCCTCAAAAATAACTTTACTTCTTATATCAGTGTATAGCTGGCTGCTTGCTGTATAAATTTCTAGCAAAGAACAGAATTGCAGAGCATGCTTTTGAAATGTTTTTTAGTCTCACATGTCAAGAGCTCCTCACAACAAGTACCTGTTTCTATTGCTAAATACTTTGGGTAAAAAAATAGAGAATAGCAGCACTGCCATTTCATTGCTGTTACTTCATGCTCTGAGCTATTGGTCCATGTCCATTTGGTTTTGTTGAGTATGAAGGAATGTGTGAAGATGCTCTCTAACAGGATGTTTTCTTGTAGCAGCTGAGAGATTTGGCCCATCTTTCATTTACAAGCCCTTAGAACAGTCATGTTGCAAAAAAAAAGAAAAATTATTTTCAACCAGGAAAGCCTGTTGAGGAGCTGGAACTTCTGGCTTCTTTGTGCTAGGCAAGGTTAAGTGGAATTGACCAAAATCACCTGAAGCATATAAAAGAGCAGAGTTTGGGAGACACAGAGCTGTGGTCACTTAAACCAGAGGTGGATTTGTTCTAACTATTGAGAGCCAGCAATGGATAATGCTTCCTATTTTAATGGGCAGAAATAAAAAAGTAAGAAGACATGGAAGTGCTGTTGTTCTGGATGTTTAATAGCTCAGGAAGGAAAAGATGGCATTTACATTTTGAACATTTCACTGGACAAATGTTTTTTATTAAAAAAAAAACAACTGTGACTTATTTTCAAATGTGTCCTCATAGTATATTTGTTTGTATATTATGTAAACTATTTTAGTAATGATTCAAAATAAACACACTTGTTTGCTTTTAAGACTTGCCCATTGAATTTTAAGTGGTCAGACTTTTTTTTTCCTCCATGTTTAAATTGCTGATTTCACCTTTGACCAACTACAGCCACCTAAATTACAACCTTTTGCGAAATTCAGAACTTTTAAGAAACTTGTGTGGAGTGGTGGATACTGAGATGCAGATCCATGCATTTCATAATATCAGGGCTTTTGTCTGACAGGGAACGTTCCAGGAGATGGCTGTAAATTGTCTTTTACTTGGTGTTCTTGTACTAATTCCCCAGTTCTGATTTCAGCTGGGACTAATGATAAGATGTGGTTCACTTGTTTCATTAGCCCAATGCAAGACTCAGCAGCTGACAAAAGGGATGACTTCATCCTTGTTCCACTCCTAGCTGCATGTTCTGTACTTTTGGTGTACAAGCTAGTGCACTATGAACTGACTGGAGGGACAGTCTTACTGAAAAGTAACTTAAAAAAAGATTATCAGAACTGGCCACCAAAAAAAACCCCACAAAGTTGTGATATGAAGACAGGAGACTGCATGCACATACAAATAAAACATATTTAATACAGGTTATTTTCTGTTTGTAAAACTTCTCTTCCTTGTAGGTATTAACTATATTCCTGGTTCAAGAGAAAATAGGAGGGGGTCTGGAAACAAAAGACTTAATGTTGTGCTGGCCAAAGGAAAATAATTTTTTTGTTGTTGTGAACTGTAGGGAAAGCCTACAAAGGTGTATTTCCAAACATGTTATGCTACTTAGTCTGAAAAAACTTAAAAACAAGTTGTCAGTTACCCCTTCTATAGGAGGGGGAAAGGCTCAGGATTAGAAGACTTCCTACTCTTGGAGCAGCAGCTCCTTTTGTAGCTGTTTGTAGCTTTGTCCTTAAAAGGCTCTCATTAAATATCCACATGTACTTAATGCAGATCTCATTAAGCAACTCCTACTCAGCCAGAGGTGAAGAGTAATGTCTGTCTGTGTTCCTCACAGGCAGCTGATTACTATCCTCCTCCTATAATTATTTCATTGCCTCTGAGAAATTGAGCCATTTGATGTTTTCCAAACAGCAAAATACTTTGGCTCCTTCTAGAGAAATCTCTCTTGTGAAGTTGAAGTGTCCCTGACTGTCAGCAGATCAGGAAATTAGTTTGTGGCAGAAAAAATGTGGTTTTACAGAGCAAAGACGCCAGATCTGGCCTTGAGACCAAAAAGGGGATTTTCCTTCTTCTGTGGCCTCTAGGAAAAAAACTTTTGAGTAGAACACGATCTTTTGGGGGAGGGCTGAAGCAGCTCCACACCAAGCTGCTGACAAGATTTCCAGCACTCTGCAAACTGGACTGGAAATGGTCAAAGTGCTCCTTGGGTTGTGAGCAGATGGAGCTGCAGGTGGAAGGGGGAGTGTGGCCCTTCTCCTGCTGTCACCTGTGGGCACCTGCAGGATGGAAATACCCTACTGCCTCCAGCAGGCTGTTGTGAAAGGGACACAGAACAAAGCACTGCCCTGCTGGTGTTACCTTGTCTCTCACGCCCTGCTCTGAGTCATGCTGTGCTGAGTGTGGAGAATGCTAAGCAGGTTTGGAAAAAGGAATTAATTTTTCCCCCTTTTTTTTCACATCAACAAAATCATACTTTCTGCAAATTTAAAAAAAAAAAAAGTTGTGGTTTTCATATGCTTGTTTTTGAAAATGGTATTTGTTTTTAATGAAAAGTCCAGCTCAACTGGAATGCAGAAGGTAAGGTGAGATTTCCATGTTAAGGCAGGCATAAAATTATTTGCTGTACAGGACAGCTATATGCACCATCTGCAGTGCAGTTGCCAGCATGCTGTATTTAGGGAAAAGAATCTGGTTTTGGAGGGTTGTAATGAAACATGAACAACTTGTCAGATTCTGTGTTAGGACCCTGTGGTACAGTTGGAAAACTGTGGAAAGAAATCTGAAGTGATGCCTTTATTTCATAAGAGAACATTTTTTCATGCATTGTATCTGCTGTCAGATGGACTGCAAAGTTGTAGGAGTTGGATTTATAATTGTATGCCTGGAAAATCTCATTCCATGTCCAACAGGTGGAAGCACCCTTCTCCAAATTCCTCCATGGCTCTTGGGAGCCACGTCAATCAGGGAAGGGGGGGAGGGAGTCTGGGGGCTCTTGGCTGCAGGAGCCAGCTGCCCCTTTCTAATTTTAGAAGGGGTGTGCAAGAACAGTGTGGAGTGGAAAACTTTCCAAACCTCTTTCTTAGAGCTGCAATAAGCGAGTGAGTGAAAGATGAGAATGTGGCTCTTTGCTTTTCACTCACTGAGTGTCTCCATCCAGCACCTCCAGCGCCGGGGCAGCTCTCGCTGCTGTTCCCTGCCCTGCTCTGCCCTTTAGGGAGCTCGTCCAGCTGCAGAGTTCAACTCTTCCCGTCCTCTCACCTGGGGCTGTTTGCAGGTAAACACACTTTTTTTTACTTCTGGATTTCACAAGGTGACTGCGTTTTCCATGAGAATGTCTTTCTCTTTTTCTTTCCTTGTGCCGGGTGTTTGCCCATCAGAGCTTTCCATTTCACTGCAAGGAAATCTTTGAAAGTGAACAAGATTCACTCTCAAACCAGTTAGGTTCCACTGGCAGATACAAAGAGCAAATAGGAGCAAAAGCAGAATTCAAACACTGCCTTTTAACTCCATTTAAAACAAATTATTCCCATGTTTGAGAAAATCCTGATGTGATGCCTAGTTTGCCTGGAGATGAGAAAGGGCAGCGTGAAACTAGACTAACTGCTTCCAAGCAGAAAAGAGAAACTATGTTTCAAAGCATAATTAAAGAGCAGTACATTATGTAAGTGCTGAATAATTCAAATAGGCTGCCAGTCCAGCAATATTAAGCAGTAAATTTAAGCAAACACTATGTGATGATGGGGAATGTAATAATTTCATTTGCCCTAGTCTGCAATCAGGCCTCCCATACATTGCAGTAATATTGTTTTCATTGACTGAAAATGCCATTATTATTATTACTTTCAGTCTCCTGCATTTGGGAGCAGCAAGCTCACTCTTTGAGGACTCAGGAGGGAATTTGGCACTACTTACCACTCTTTCCCACTGGACCTGTGCTTGTCTTTCCATGTTCAGGCATGGAAAGGACCTTATCTAGCAAAATAAAAATAATTATAAAATAAAAATAAATTTTAGAAGTGCCCAAGGACCACTTTGACCATTTTCAGTCCAATTTGCAGAGTGCTGGAAATAAAAATAATTTCCAAAGGTTTAACCACTGACATCTCAAGCTTACCTCTTCTTTCAAAGGAGGCATGCTTAGGTAGGAAAATGTACTCTGTAATTAGTTTGTATATGTGAAAGACCAAATTAAGGCTAAATGAGTATCCTGTAATTGTGATGTGATTAAATTTTGCATTGCCTAAACTTCATCGCTGTAATTTCTCAGTATTTAGGGCGTTTTCCTATGATGTTCCCAAAAAAAAAAAAAAAAAAAAAGGTAGCTCTGGTAGTTACCATGATCCTTTAGTGTTTGGGGTACATAACTCTCCACCCCCGTGCTCCTCCAAGAAATTTGGCACCAAACAATCACACTGATGACTGAAAACCAGACTGGAGATGTTGTAGACAGGCCCTGAAGGGAACATTCCCAAAATAACTGTAGGAAGAAATTATTTTTTCCTATTCAAATAACTTTCCTTCTTCAATGGAAATAATTTTGCTATAGCTGGATAATATCTCAGACCTATTTTTGAGGCATGGGTGGTTTTAATGCATCTTCGGGGTGGAACCTATGCATTAGAAGTCAGTAATAACAAATTCTTCCGTGTCTATAATGAGTGATAAAAGTGAAATGATGCCCGGGGAACTCAGTCGTGTCTCTGAAGTTCTGCGCAAATGTTTATTTAAATTTGAATTTGGGAGAGCGTAATTGGAGACGCTTTCACTTGAAAAAAAAAAAGAAAATAAAAGAAAAAAAGTAATTATTTTTCTAAAGATGACTTAGCTATGAACACAAATTACAGAAAAGTGGTGCCCTAGTTTCGACTGGAGCCGCTTCAGGAATGCCAACATCAGCGCTGGGTTTAATTATCATTGCCAAGTCCTGGCCTTGCACCAACAGCCAGGGCTCCACACAAGAAACGCAAGGGGACTGACCCGGCAGATCCAGCCTGGAGAACGGCGCGGGGAAAAGCTCCGAGGGAAATACCGGAGAACGAGGCCGTCTTGCGGCTGAGGGAGGGCAGGGCGGCCGCGCCGCATCCAAGATGGCGGCGGCGCCGAGGGGGCCCGGCGGGACGGCGCCATACTGGGAAGGTCGGCGGCGGGCCGGTTCTCGCGAGAGTTCGCGATGCACCGCCGCCGCTCCGTGTCAGTTGCGGGCCGGTAATGGCGGCGGTGAGCGGCCGNGGGCGTCGGGCGAGGTGGGGCCGGGGCGGGCCCAGCCCGAGGAGCTGCCGGCTGTCACTTGGCTCGGCCGCTCCGCCCGGCTCCGGCGACTCTGCGGCATCCGCTTCACCCGTTAAGTCCCTTTCTTTTTCTAGTTTTAATTTGTTTTCCGCTGCTCGTCGTACCGGGGGGTGGTGGATGAAGGGAGAGGGTTGGGGTGCTCCATTTCGCTGGTGTTTTTTCGTGTAGTGGGGGAAACCGCCGATCCCGGGTGTTTGCGGCGAAACAGAAACAGAGCCTGGGATGGCCCCGCTGCCCTCGGAGCCGCCCCGAGCACCGGGACGGCGCTTTTAAAGTTTAAATGTGCGCTTTGCTGAATGTCTGCCTGGGCTGTGCCAGGGCGTCCTGCCCCGGCATTGCGGCATCGCTCGGTGTCTGCTCGCTCAAAGTCCTCCTGACAGCCCCGGCAACATCTGCCCCGAGCGTTCTCTGACTTCATCGGTGCCATTCTCTGTGCCTGTTGGAGGCATAAAGGCTTCTATACGAGGATGACTGGGTTGGTTTGTTGTTTTGGTTTTTTTCCATGTGGTATATTGCCTGCTGTCGGTGTAGGTTTTTTTACGAATAGTTAGGGTGGTCAGGCACTGGAATAGGTTTCCCAGGGAGGTGGTGAAGTCACCATGCTCAGAGGTGTTTAGGATGTTCGATGATCTTAGAAGTCTCTTCCAACCTTGGCGATTTTCTGATTCTCTGATTGTTTCTGTCTCTGGGTATTAGCTGTAGCTCAGCAGCTGAGCATCTCCTGGCACATTGTGGTTTGCAGGTAGAGGTTTGTCTGTCAAATAGCTTCATTATGTAGATTAACAGTCCACTGTCTTGAAATTGGAAATTTGACACTTGACTGGTCGGTTCTGGGGGAGGGGGGTGTTTGTCGTCTTGAGCTGCTTCAGCTGTTATGCTGATTTAAAAACTCAAAGTACCAAAAGTGTCTGTGGGACAAACGTGTGGAGCTGTAAGTGATTCACTGTTTTGTGTGTAAGTTCTCAGAGTTCTGTCAGGCTGTCCGCACCGATGGGCTGAGTTTTGTTGTCTCTTTGCTATAGTTCTAGTTGCTGCAACAGTTTCATTAGGTAATGCTTGAGATAATGAGATACAACTGAGGGTGTGGCCACGTGAACACTGTAAACTGTCGAAGGCTTCGGTTTTTGTGAGTGACGCTACTTTAAACAGAAGGTATCTTGCTCCCACTAAGCAGAGCAGCTTAATTTATGGAGTAATGGCACATTTCTGAAAGGGGCCAGGGTACCGTGGAAATTATGTGCATCCAAAGGAGCGTGGGCAGCATCTTGAGAGAGGTGATTGTGCCCCTCTGGTCCTCTCTCGTGAGACCTCCCCTGGGGTGCTGTGTACAGTTCAGGTGTCCCTAGTGTAGAAGGGACATGGAGCTGTTGGAGCAAGTCCAGAGGAGGCCACAAAGTTGGTAAGAGAACTGGAGCACCTCTCCTGTGAAGACAGGCTGAGAACGTTGGGGCTGTTCAGAGAAGATTGCATGGAGACCTCACAACATGTTCAGTATCTGAAGGAAACCAGAGAGGGACTCTGTTCGGAACTGTAGAGGTAGGACAAGAGGGAATGGCTTCAAACTGAGAGACTGGGTTTAGCTTAATTCTTCCCTGTGAAATTCTTCCCTGTGAGGGTGGTGAGGCTCTGGCACAGAGCTCACAGGGTAGTGTTCAATACTAGATTGGATGGGGCTTGGAGCAGCCTTGGAGAGTGGAAGGTGTCCATGGCTGGGAGTTGGAACTAAATGATCTTTAAAGTCCCTTCCAGCCCAAACCATTGTAGGATTCTGTGTTGCTGATTGGCATGGATCATCTTGTAGGCTGCCTAGGCTGGGTGTGGTGGCGACTGAAAGAAAGTGATTTTAAAATTATAGAACATCTCATTTGCGTGGGTTTGTTTTACTAAGCTCTGATGCATAGCTCAGGTTTGAACACTTTATTGATAAACCGGTCCCAGTGTGGATCATGTCTGTTATATCTTGAAATAACTTTACTGGCAATTTCTGTCACCACGACAAAAGCATCCCTTAAATGGATAAGAATCTAATCTCGGAGTTGCTACATCTGTACTGAAGGTTTTGTTGACTTGGATGTAATGAACTTTGTGTCTCCTTTCACCCCTCTAGCAGAGATACAGCTTCTTTCTGCTAAAAAGGTTTCCTTGTATCAAGCAGACTTGTGGATAAAGTCATTATTGGGTTTAGTCCCATTGACTTCAGAGTGCTCAGATGAGGCTGCAGTCTTATTAATGTGTTTCCAGTTCGGTTTGAAATCAGGAGTGTCAGTGCACACAGCACTGGATGTATTCTGTATTACCATCTCTGGGAGGTGAGTGAAGCTGCACAACATAACATGAATGGTGTGATGTGCTGCTGCTGCTTCTTTCCTCCCACTTTGACTGTCCTGGCAGCAACTTGATAAACTGATAGAAAAGTCACCATAAAAGAGAAATTATTAAGATTTTCTGTCTGGTTAGTGAGTTGTACTGGCTTGTGAGGCAGTCAGGTGAGCATTGCATCTATGACAGTGATGTGATTGCTAGAGAAGGTAGCTAGGAATATTTGGATTCTTTCATCACTGTGGAGCTGCTAAATCTGCTCAACTCCACCTTGAAAATTTACATCAGAGAGCCACCTTTTTATCAGTACAGCAGAACTGTTAAACTCTGCTATTGATGTACTTAAACCAATTCATACTATTAAAATCAATGTGAGTGTTAATATTAGATCAGGTGTCATGATACAGTAATGATAACAGAAGGACTTTGGTAGTTGAGTGCAGAAAGAAAACTTTCCCAGTGCAGTCAGTATATTAGGCATGTGGCTGGATTAGAACAGAAGTGTAAAACTTATCCACAGATGTAAGTGCTTGGAAGATAGGTGTGCATCATTGTGCTAATGATATAATAGGCTTTAATGGACTGCTCCATTGAGAATAAAATTACTTGTATGCCTAAGTCTGAAACCTTTGTCAATATGCTAGAGAAAGAATAGAGCAAATAAATGAACTAATCAATTATACCAGGTCAATTGAAACTTAGTGAATGCTAACAGAAATTCTGGCTGGTTTAGCTTCCTAAGAACACTTCTCACCAATGGCAGAATTTCTCACATCCATGACAATGCACCAGGTGGAGTTCTCATACTGAAACAGAAAAACTTTCAAAGGGGTGGTGTTATTTAAACATGGGAAACTATCTTATTACTACATTTAGCTAGATCAAGAAATAGTCTTTTAGCAGAGTCCTGGTATCTGCCTTTGTAATGCCAGGTCAGAAACAGACCTGGTGGTCACTGTGCAGCTTGTCAAGAGGTTTTTGTGTTTGGGGTGTTTTGACACCTTGTGCTGTTATTGAGACACTTCTTAGATGGTCCTTCTGAATGCAATTCTAAGCAGAGGCATCAAAGGTGAGAAAGCAGCATTTGGAACATTTTCCCTGAAGTTTTCATGCACTTTACTGTGCTTTAAAAGAAAATAAATAGTGATCATCCTGCAGTTGACACAGCTGCAGGTGAAGTTACTTCTCTGCTCATGGTTCTGTTGAGACGTTGAAAGCTGCTGTCTTTCTCAAAATTGACAGGCCTGGTTCTTGTACTTGGCTGAGAGCATTGCCTGTAAGTTCTAAGAAGGCTCCTTCACAGTGGAGTGTTTCTTTTGAGATGAGACAGTGTGTTCTGCTGAATGGATTTATTACCGGCTGCAAGAATTGAAATCTTCTAATGTGCAGTTTCTGGTAACTGGAGGTGGAATGAGTGAACGAACTCTTGTTTTGAAGCCTGAGGAAAGAAAATGCAAGAGTACTTTATTGGTACTAGAAACTGGGGTATTTTCTTCTCTCTCATAAATGCTAAGATCTTTGAAGTCAAAGAAAATACAGAACTTGTGAATGGATAGGCAAACCCTTGTGTGCATCCCCTTAATAAATGGGTGCATTCTCTGTGCTTTTGTACTCTGATTTCTTCACGAACAATGAATCAAGTTACACTAGCTGTCACAACATTCATTTCAGTAGATTTCCTCGGAGTACCTCCTGGCACGTGATGCAGCAGAGGAAGACATTAAATTTCAGTAGAACCACTAGTCCCTTTCTAGGGCCTGTTTTATTTTTTTTAGCACTTCTCCATCACTTGTGATGAAGCAGAGACACTTTTGCAAGTTGCCATGTCTTTTCATAGCAAAAGGATGTGGTGAATGACCATTTTCAGCATACAGTTGGAAAGAATCAGATCCAGAAATGTTTCATTTATAGAGAAATCTTCACTGTAGTTTGAATGCAAATTTAGTAGCTGACTGGTACCAGTGATTTAATCATAAAACTTAGGAAACATATTTTTATTTTCTACTGTTTTTTTGACATTTGATGGATGTGTGTTTATATCATTTATCTTCCTGGTTAAAAGCTAGAGGTAGTGACACCTCAATGTTTTGAAATTTTTAGGTGCTCTTCTGTCTGCTAGTGTGTGGTGTATCTTGATTGCTCTTTTTTTGTACTGCCTTAGTATCCTTAAAGTTTTCTTGTTATCTAGCTTAAGACAGATCAAATTTTATTTATTTAACTTATGAAGCTTTTTTTTTGTTTTAATTATTTTCCAAAGTAATGGTATTTGGAATGTGAGTTCTTCCAGAATATATACTGCTTGTATTGCAAGACAAAATATTGAATATTATCTAAAATTAGATCACTCAGGGCAGCTAATGTTCATGAGCTCCTTGGGCATTGCTGGTGTTAACTTCCTTTACATTTCATTTGAAAGCTTATTGTATAAATGAGCGTTGGAAGAAGGTAAAGGGAGGACCTGCCTCATTCTGCAGTGTCAGCTGTAGATTCTGGAGATGTGGAGCTTTTTGGACAAACATGTCATGCATTTGTTTGTTGTGCTGGAATTTGTCCTCAGTCCTGAGGAAGGTCAGTACATTGCCTGCCTCTGATAGTGTTGAAAGGCAAAGTTTGCTCAAAATATGCTCTGGCCAAAGAAAGAATATGCCACTCTTGTATCAAAAAGCATTTTAAAAGTCCATATACATAACCAAAACAAGTCTTAAAACAATGTATTAAGGATATTTTTAAGTCTCATTTAGGTGGGATAATGCAATATGGTAAGTACTTGGATTCTGGAAAATCGAGTAGGTTAATGTTATTTTTATTCCAGACTCAGGCATATCATAATAAATTGTATTCTGTGGTATTTGAGAAGACATGGAAAGTGTTTCTGGCATCTTTAAATACAATTTCCATCACATTCAGTGGACTGTCTCAGCAGAACAATTTGCTCGACTGGGTCTGCCTGTGCCTTTCCACCTGTGTCTGTTACTGCCAGCAATGCAGAGCTTCAGCTGCACAGACAGGAGCTCCAGAGGGTCTTTTAAGATTCAAAAGTCACCTTTGTACTTATACATGGAAACTTAAAATGTTTTTGCCAAGAGGAAAAACCGATTATTTGTGTCTGTGCCCATTTCCTCCACAGACAGGTGTACACTGTGTGAGGTGTGGGTGCAGTGGGACACACTGGCCAGAGTGCCCTTGAGCTCCAGTGGTATCTCCACTGGGAAGAAGGGTGAATGGTTCTTGTTTTCTCCCAGTTTCACTGTTCTTCTTGAGGCAAAGGCAAGAGCAGCTTCACACATTTGCTCCTGAGGAGCACCAGCCAGTACAAGACTGAGACTGATCCGACTGTTCACCAGTGTTTCCATCCCTTCTCGTTCTGCTTGCATGGAGGGTGTTTCTTACAGTATGATATAGGTAAAACTAATAAAGCAAAAAGAACTGGCAGAATTCTTTAAGCCTGTACCAGACTCCCAGTTCACTTTGTTTTACCACATAAGCCCATTGACTTTCTGCCTGAATAAGGCAAAGAGAGACCCAGGCATAAAGAAAGGAAAAGATGGCTTCTTTTATTGCCAATGGTGCATTATTTTTGCTTAAACTGCATGAAATGTTGTTCTTGTGCTCTGTGTACCCAGTTTGTAGCAAAATCTGCCACTATGTGGATGAAACATTTGAGAATATCCCATAGAAGTCAATGTTAATAACTTGTTTCATTCCATACTCTTAGCAAACCTTCATCTTTTCTTTTGTGATATCCCTTTCATTTAGTATCCCTTGTGTTATAAGAAACAAAGTCTTGAGGAATACTGTTCCCTGTGCATACTCTTTTTTTCCCCATAACCACAAATTGTTAGTGGAAATAGCAGTAGGTGATCTCTTGCTCACATTGTCTTCCTTCTCTGAATCTGCACAATTCAGTTTCCTCTCCTGTTTCCTTGTTCCAGTGCCATGACTTCTGAGTTTCCTCTTTGCTTTTCTTACCAAGTCTGTGCTACTAAGAAAAAAAAAAAAAACTTACCAAGGATCTTTGAAAAAACTTCATAACTGGACCAATACACAAGCTTCTTTTCTTCCTTTTCGCTACACTCTGTGCCAGTTCTTTAAAAGTTCATTGCATTTTTCCCACCTTCCTAGCTTCCTCATTCTCTTCCATTTTATATCTTGCTTCTATCACATTTTTTTTCTCTTTTTCCCAGTCTTGTTTTTAATCTTTTCACATTTTTTATATATTTAGTAAGCGTATTCTGCTTTCATATCTCCTGCTCTTTTTAAAATGCTGTGCTCTTAACTATGTTGACCCCTTGATTTGCTGTCTGTTGTACCTTTCAGTGCCTCCTTGGTATGTTTAGTATTAAATGTGTGGGTTTCTCATGTTCCTTTTTTATATGGCAATGGTTATCTCTTTGTTTCCATTTCCTCCTTTCCAGTGCTTTCTCATGCGTTTTCTGATCTGTCACTTCTCTTCAGTGTCTTCTTGTAGAAACAGTGTTTGTAGAAGAGAGTGGTTGTCAGGTCCTGTATCCATCCCCCCATGCAGTTTCTTACAGGAGTTTGGAGTATATTGTTTCATTTTGTTTTTCCTCTTAGCAATTCTCCTGTGCCTTGTGTACTTTTTTTTTTTTTTTGGCCATGTGAATAAAGAATGAGATGGGCACTTGATGTGGGATTGAAACATCAGAACACAATGGTGTTTGTATCTCAGTCACTCACCCAAGCGGGGGCTTGGCAAGCCAGCCTTGAATGGACTTGTGTGGGATGTCTGTGTCTCCCAGTGAGCAATCCAATAACCATGAGATCAGTTCTGTTGATTCTGCAGTCTTCCACCTTTTTTCCAACAATCTTAAGATTCTCAAAGCCTTTTTGAGCCTGCAGATAACCTTTTGCCATCAGTGCTGTCTCCTCAGAAGTTCTTTGACATTTCATCCTTTGAGCTCGGTCTCTTTGTTTAAGGTCAGTATTAAATGGAGATGGATCATTTAGTTTAGCAGAACGAGATCTCTTTGAAGCAACCATTTCAGAATGGAGTTTTTATGTATTTTATCTAAAAGTTATTCATGGGACTTTGAGACAGTTTTTGTACTGATGGAAAATGTATTTTAAAAATAATTTAAATTTCCTTCATACAATTGTTTTTATTTAGTATTATTCTCTGATCAATATTCATTTCAATGTATTTTAGTGTTTAACTGGTCTATTACCCTGCATGCAAGTCCTATAAACAGACATGGTAACTGTCTGGATTTATTTCTTTTGTATTCCCCAACCTTTTCTGTACTCTTGGTAACATTAAAGAATCTTCTCTGTCTGGTTGAACTTTATGCAGAGGCAGGGTATTGAATTGTACAAGTATTTGTTTTTTTTTTCTAATAGAGTGCTGCTTATTCATGTCAGCTGTAGCAATAGAGAGAAGTTATTTTAATGATATGTAGGAATTCGAAGGTTTATCGGAATCAACATGATTTATTTGTATGTAAGTTTTGAAAAGCTCATAAATTTCTCCCATCCTTCCAAAGGACTGGGAGAGGGACACCTAAACCCCAAACCCTCAGAGTTATGATTGCATCAGGACTGAAAACTACTGCAGCGTTGCCTTCCTGAAACTGTAGACAGCTCCAGAGTGCTCGGTTCTGACGTGGCTTTTTTTCAATCAGCAGCAACCTGAGTTAAACAAAACTGCTCAGTGAATCCCAGGGGCTGCTCTGAAACCAGTGAGGGTCAAACTTTACACTTGGAGCTGGTACTGCAGGTGTGCCTTAGGATAATTACAGCAAGATGCTTTCTGGTTTCTTCCCAGCTTGGAGAAGAGCTTGAATGGCCTTTTACTGGGGGACATTAGAGACTTTTGAAGGGGTTGAGCTAGAATTATTTATCCCTGGTGATCATCAGCACACACCTGTGGGAATAGCTCACAGTTATTGTGAGTTATAAATATATAATATATATATATTGTGTATATAGCG
>WBNO01021880.1:1508-53893 GCA_013400575.1 Peucedramus taeniatus
CGTCACGCCCCCTCCGCCTCTGAGCTGGAGCGGAGCAGCGCAGGGGGTGGGACGGGAGCGGCGGCGGGCACCTCCCGCGGAGCGCCGGGCCCCGCACCGGGCGCGGCGCTGAGTAACCGTTGCCACCCATCCCAAATTCCCCGGCGCGGAGCGAGGAAGTGGTATATTGCCCTTATCGCGTTTTTACCCTCCGACCCCTCTCCTGCGTTCCTGCCGCTCCCGCATGCCGCAGTCCCACCGAGACTCCCGATCCCAGGGACAGGCTGCGGCTGAGGTTCCCGGCCCGGCCCCTCCGGGTCCCCAGAGAGCGGGAGGGGCCTCGGGAGAAATAAACGGTGCGCAGCTGGCAGGCAGGTACTGGCCCTGGAGGGGAGGCGCTGCCGTGCCTCTGCCAGTCCGCCCCGCCGAGCAGGGCGGCCCCTCCCTCCGGGGTTCTTCCTAGGGTCTAGGGTGCTTTTCGGGTATTGCTGTCTCATGTGCCCCTCCCTCTGCCCTGCCATGATCAGTAATGAAGAAAAGCAGGGCAGCGAGGTCAGACGCTGTGCAGCATTTCTGCAGGCCTCGTGGCATCAAACCCCCCCCCCGCCCCCCTTCAATATTCAGGTAAAGGGGGCAGTAAGACCATAAAAACAATGGCAGTGTTACTTCCCAAAGATTCCTCACATCAGTCATCAGGGCAGGGACTAGAAAAGCTATTAGGCAAAAGAGCTGTGAAAATTTTTGTTCTACACAACACCACTTAAAAACACCTTTTAAATCAGAAGCAAAATAATGTTTGGATCCAGCTAAAATATCTAAGATAGAGGTCTAAAAAGAAATTGCGCGTGTTTGCAAGAAAATTTATGGCAGGAACCTTAAAGGTAGCAGAGTTTCTACCTGGATTGAGAACAGGCTTTGAATATTAACATCTCACAGTGGACTCAAAGAACACGGCTGTGAAGTGCTGAGAAAAGTCCTGAATTCTCAGTACCTCCCTGGGTAGGCCACCTACATTACTGAGACTGTTTACAAAGATACAAATTAAATTATAGCTTTGCTTGCAAAAAATAATACATTGGTTCCTCATACAGCCTCTGGTCAAGACTGGATAAAATACTGCTTTCCTCTAGGTTGACGACATCCAGTGACATCAGTGGAGTTTCTCACCTTTACACTTTGTAAGTGTAATCACTCTGTGTTTTTCCCCTGCAGCCACAAAGCCACGATCAAATATGTTCTACCGTATACCACCAAGGTCTACAGAAATGGAGGCTCATCTTGGGTTTGGTGTCAGGAAAAAGCAGTGGCTTTTGCTTACACTCTTGGTATTCATGTGCAGAAGCGTGAAAAACTGGGACTGGGAGCAGTCAGTAGCTTCTGGCTGTTCCACCTGTCAACATGGTATCCAGCAGGATTTCAACCCCCAACTGTCGTATTTTACATATAAATATGAATTTGTTTAAACTACAAAGCAAGTTAAATATTCCCATGTTTCCAGACACAAATTAAAGCAAAACAAACAAACCCCAAACTGATAAGCAAACATAGAAAGAAAAGGCTTAGGAAGCTTTTCACTTGTTTATGTTAAGTTCTGCAAGGTCTTGACCACCATGAATAAAATCCATCTCCAGGTGAGGAGTTAAGTGTCTTCCTGACCAAAGCAGCCATATCAATTTAATACTGGTTCAAAAAATGTGTATATGGGATGGACGGAAGAGTATTATTTCCTGAACAAAAACTCGACAAAAGTGAAATTTAGGACTACTTAATAAAACAAGTATTAAGAACACAATGTGAAACTCTATAAAACACATTTTATTACAATGTCTTAGCTGTTTCCTCAAAGTTAATTGCTTCCACCCCTAATCCTCCGGTGGCGGACTGAAAGTATTTTCCAGCTTCCCAAATTTTTAAGCCTAGGCATAAAGTGCGAGCATTCAGCTTCCGTCTAAAAATGAAGTTTTAAGAGTATTGGCAAGGTTTATGTGCGTTTTACAACTTAAAAAGCCTTGAAACTTCATTCTGTTTCCTGCGGGCTCGATGAGGCCGGGGATGCAGCCCGGGACGCGAGGTGGCAGCGCTGAGCCTCTTCTGCCAGACATGGGAAAACGCGCAGCTAGCGAACCCGCGATTTATTTTTTTTTCCCCCGGTGGTTTTACGGAGCAGCATAACGCTGCAAGTTTCTGACTGAATTTCAGTGGGTTTGCACCAAAGAGCAGCAGTGCCCACACAGTACGCCGCCGGAACAGTATGCGAGTGATGCCAAACCCCGATGAGAGGTTTAAGGGCAGGAGCACTGAGAACACCCTTCTCACACACCGGGTCCTGCAGCTCGCCTTGCGCATGGAGCAAGAGAAATTTTTCAGGAACAATACTCTGGACAAATCAACTGCATGACTGGGTACCGCAAGCGTTGATTCCAGCATTCCTATCCTTAGAAGTGTTCAAGACGAGGTTGTATGAGGCCCTGAGCAACATGATCTGGTGGGTGGTGCCCCTGCCCATGGCAGGGGGTTTGGAACGAGGCGATCTTTAAGGTCCCCTTCGACCCAAACCGTTCTATGAATCTATGATTCTGTGATTGATTGCAGGTGCTCTGTGTGAATCAGCACGCAGTCCCCACCGGTTAAAACGTCTTAAGGACACGCAGATTTACCACCGCTCTTTCCCCCCCCCCGCTCTTCTGTTTTAAACTGAGGATTAACAGCGCACAGGCTCCTTTAACTGCAGCCCTTGCCGTTGGTCTTTTCCACACCCCCAGCTCCGTAGGCTGTGGGAAATGCTTTGGAGCCTACTCTGTCTGAGCTCTCGGGAGCAGACCTTCCCTCCCGTGAGCGTGTTCCTGCGTGCTCTCACCGGCGCGGAGCGGTTCCCTGCCCTGGCGCAGCGCAGCCAGGAGCCCCCGCAGCTGCTGCGGCCGCCTCTTACCCCCTGCAGCCTCTCCGCTCCGCAGCTCCGCAGCCGCCCCGGCCCGGTGAGCTCGGGTTCATTAACATGCACGTCAGTTCCGCGCTGTGACCCCAGCAGGCGCCCCCGCCGCGCTGCTCAGCCCCCGGGGATGCACGGAGCCGCGCGGTAGGTGCTCCGCGGGCGGGCATGCCCGCAGGGCGCGGCTCTCCGCCCCCCCTCACGTTCCCCGAGGTCCCCGCGGCAGGGCAGGGCAGGGCCAGGTGGCGGCGGCCCCGCGGGACTGAACCCGCGTGGGCCATGCTCACCCGCGCGGGAGGAGCAGGGGTCTGACCCGGGCGCGTCCTGAGCAGTGACATTCGAGGGTCGTCCAGCGATCCTAGGGGACATGCTGCGGGGAATGAATGAATGAAAGACGATTCACGAACATCTTGCCTGCCGTGCCCCCGTGCCAGGCATCCACAGGGGGAAAGGTGGCATCTTATTTATCTTGAAGAAATCCCTTTATTATTCCTGAGTTTTTTTCCTCTCTGCGACCAAAATTCACCTCTGTACCACGTATTTTTCCTGACATTCGGTGCTGCATTTGAAATAAGTGTATTTGGGTTATTTTAGCCTTCTTGAACTCCAAATGACAAGGCCAGAGCAGAGGTATGCTGCTGAAGAATACATTCCCCACCACCTTTCTATTACCTATTTTGATCAAAAGAAAATAAAGTAGACAAAACACTTGCCATTAAGGGGAAAAAAAAAAAAAAAAGCTATGGCTTTTGACATGATGATAACATATATTCATCAAAGATCAAAGAAGAACGTGCTTAAGGATCAGAGGTGTAAACTGAGACATGAAAATGGGCCCTCCTTCTTTGTCCTGTTCTCAAGAGGAAAACTCCATTGTATAATTGCATCACTCCAATTCACAGTGTACCTTTATTTAAGGTGATTCATAAATGCTTTGAACTCTCTCTGATAGCTTTGTGAAGAACTTCTACTACTGGGAAGTGTTTTATGGAGGATATTATTTACTAAGGAGTGAAAATCTGTTGCCTGAAGTTGTATGGTATTTTTTCCTTCCAGACTGTATATTCACTTGCGTTTTACTTGAATATAAGCCTGCACATAGACACCCGGTGCTCCTGTTATGAAATGCCAACACATTCCTTGCCCATTTAATAAAATAAGTAGATAGGAATCCATTTGCATATACATATTTATATTAATTCAGATATTTATCACTTATGTGCAAATGTTTGGTTTGGGAGGGCAGGAACACCTCTCCAGTGATTTTAGTAAGAAAATATGATAATGCTTTCTATCCTTTATCCACTTTGGTGACTTTTTAAGTTTAAACTTGTTCCCTAAGAGTAACACCAGTTCAAAAAGCTCTGTTAAAAATAATGATAAAAAAGAAGCTTGGAAAACACACTGTTTGCATTTACTTAAAAGGAGAATTGCACCCCTTATTGAATCCTGTAAGATCTGGTAAACTTTTTTTTTTGTTTTGAACAGCTTCATATAAGAAGAGCTTTTAGTTAATTTTTAAAGACGTTTTGGCAAGCCTTTTCTGCAAAGTGAAAAGCCACAAGGTTGAAGAGGAATTACCGGTCTGCTGCATATGTAGCAGCAGATTGCATATGCATGAGCTGCAGCCCAAGAGGAAAGCCAGCGGAGGGGAGCTGGCGGTGCCTGCAGCCAGCTCTCTGACAGGGCCGATCCTTCCTCCCTGCAGGAGGGTCAGGGAGGGAGGACCCCACTTCTTTGGACCACTGCACTTTTTGAACGTGTTCCTCTCCTCTGCCCCTTAAGTTCCCTCGCAGCCAGCTGTGTTCTCCTTCCTGCTTGCCCTCACCTTCCCCTGTCTTCTACAACCTTATCATCACCGCCCCTGTAACGTTCAGCTCATCTTTTCCTACCATCTCTATGAAAGAGCCAAGAGCTGCAAGCAGGCAGTTCAGCAGAAGCCCACATAGTACCAAGAATGAAGTGAAATTTGTGCCCACTTCCACAACATCAAGATGTCACCCAGATTTTAGCATCACTGATAAAAAGGAAGCTACAAAACCACTGTGCATTGAATTAAATGTGGGTTGTTTTTAAAGATCTTCAAGCGGGATGTTGCATGCTATTAAATTCGGTGTATGAATGTCTTCTTGTACTAAGAAAAATGTTGTTTGTACTTACTCCTCCTGGAAAGGACACACAAGGTATTCCCTGTGCACACAGGAAAAAGGTACATTTTGTAAAATGTAGATCTTAGCATTTCTGACTCAGTTTTTGCAAGGTCATGTGTTTAACGACATATTTAAGATAATTAAACTAAAGAGGAAAAAAAGAGAAAAATATCTTGCATACTGTTTAGTTGTGAAAATTGTCCTTTCTTTTGCAAGCTCTGGGTTATTAACAAGTGATTATTGAGAGGATCCAACTCTAAGTAAAAATAATTCCTCTGGCAACCTGCAGGCAGTTGGGGTTATCCAAGTGCAAGGTATTCTGGCAGAGGTAGACAGAGTGGTCTATAATTTCCAGCCTTAGAGAGTGTTTAGTATTTGTTATCATAAAATTGCCTTTGTACTCAAAAAATCCATTACCCTCCATACAGCCACATAATGTCTTCAGACATTAATGGATTAATTCATGTCAAAAAGTTTTTATTTAATTTTTCTGGTTTGATGTTTCTGATGCACAGATCAAAAAGGCTAGATCAGGTTCTGGTGGGAAGAGGCAAAATACATTTAAATCTAACATGAATGAGAGAAAAAAGTAATTTTTTCTTTTCCCTTTTGTGCTCTGGACAAATAGAAGTCTGGCTTTCATCCTGGTTCCTTCCATGTAATTGTTCTTAATGATGGTGCTGGTGTGACAACTAGTAAGTAGATTTTGTTTTTTTTAATATTTTCTGGATAGATTGCTCAAATGATACCACTCTGTACTTGCCAGGGTCTTTTCTATAATCTCTGAGATCTATCTTGCTTAGGCTGTTTGTGCAGAATAAGTTTACTTATTTAATATAAAACATGAATATTTATTTTAAAATAATAATTTTTTCAAAACCTTGTTTTCTCCAAGAATTGTACCTTTTTGAACAGAATGTCAGAAGCAGGTGGTGGAATTCTACACTACCCTATGTAATCCTGATCTAGGTGTCACGCTCAAGAGGTGTTTACAGGAGTTATCTCAATGTGCAGGTGTGCTCAAGTGAGGCAAGATGTCTGATTTTGCATTGCTCTATAGAGTTTGTATTTAAGTTTGAATCAGTTGCTATGAGAAATGAATTTTCTGTATGGAACCTGGGGAAACTGGAATATTATACACTACAAGAATCAGGCATTTTCTATGTATTTTTCCTAAATTTAATCACAAGCTCCTATGTTTCCACCAATAACACAAAGTCTGGTGTCTTACCTAAGTATCAGAAATTAATTAAAAAAAAAAAAAACTGAACTGTTGAATTTTGCTTTATAAAATTATTATGTTATTTAAATTGTATAAGAGTATGCTAGTGTATAGTAATTTTGTGGATTATAAATGTTGAAAAACGTGACAAATATTGCATTTCTGCTAATTAAAGCTCTTCCACAGAAAGATTATTTGCTAAACTTTTGTTTGTTTTTTTAGGACTTTGAAATTGGAGGTGTAAATCTTGTTGGTAAGTTAGAAAATATCACTGTATTCAGGAAGGCTGTGCACATCCAAATAGTCTGTTCTTACTCTCATTTAATTTTTTATTTTTTTTTTAAATCCTATTTTTAATGTCTGGCTGATGGGCAGTTCAGGATGGGGGTGACTTCCACAAATCAGTGCTCAGAATTACTGGTAAATCGCATGATTATATTCCAAGTAAGATGTTTTATAATGGCCTTACAACCCAAGTATCTCTCAGATGATACAGAAAGTCAACATTTACACCAACATCGCTCAGACTTTATTGAACCTGCTTTCACCAGGAGTTCGAGGTCTACTCCTTCATGCACTCCTCCTGGTGTTTGTGGAGGCTCTGAGGTGGAAGGTGATGGTGCTGGTGGGTCATGCTGCAGCATCCCCACACAGGAACCATTCCAGGGCTGGGATCACCAGGAGCTGCCCACGCGTGCCCCAGGGCTGGGGCAGGAGTTGAGGCACGTACTTTGTTTCAGTGTAGATCTTGCAGTTTTCCTCAGGCTCCCACCCCTGGGACATAAAGCAGCAGAGAAAGCCTCTGCTGGGGTGGCACAGGTGCTATGTGGAAACAGTGTAGATGTTTCACAGGGCGTGGAAATAGCCAGTACACAGGGCTGCATCTCGTGTGTCTTATAGCTGATGTGTTAAGTAAGGCTCATTCCGGAGGTGTGCGGCTGTCAAGGAACAGCTCTGAGGCACCAAGGCGTGTTGCTCAAACAAGTACATGCATAAGCACAGCCACTGTGCTCAAGACTTCTGTGTATGACCTTTTCAAGGGGGAGAAAAAAGTCACTGGCAGAAAAAAATAGATCACTGGGGGGAAAAAAAACCACCAACATTTAGACTACAGAGCTAAAAAAGACAGAAGATATCAAGTCCCTATAGAAATACATACTGGAGACACTTACTTTTTAGGATAGACATAGCCTGCAGTCTGTGGTGTGGTGTAAAAATACCTGAGCTAACAGTATATGAGCCATCTCAGGCACCAGAAACAATACTAGCTTTTTAGATTCTCACCCTTGCTTAATGCTGGTGGCTCCAGTTCTCCGAGGTACTTACACAGCAGCTAGGAATGGGCTGTGGTGCTACCTGGCTCTTGTCTTGCTCATCCCCTGTGCACAGATCTTCTCTCCACTCCATCCCAGGGGGAAGGCTTCACCAAGCAAGCACCAGCAGGCTTTTGGCTCCTTTGCATAACTTCACCAGCTCACAGCTTCTCGTGCATTGAACTTTGTTTCCCTGTTCTCAGCCTCTAGTGCAATTTCTGCACTAATTTGTTACTAATCCCCTAAAGGAAATTTAAACAGCATTGACCCAGACCACAGCTCTCATTCCATCCAAATTTGCAAAAATTTATCTATGGGTGATATATTGATTTTGTCTTCAGAATCACACACAGCAAGTAAGAAGAAAAATTGGCCACCCACTGATGAAGATAAAAATCATACAACACTTAAACTTTCTCAGTAATCTATTTTTGTTTTTCCTTCTTGTTATCCTAGAAATGTATTGCCATCTTTACTGCTATAAATGGAAGAAGTTCTGCTGTTCTTACATAGATATATGCTGATGTATTTTGTAATCTTATATGCTTCATATGTATATTCAGTAACGGAGGTTTGAAAATGCCTGCTGCTGTACATTAGCAGCTTGAAGTTGCTTCTCAGAAAAGCTCGACATGTAATGCCAGAATTACTGAAAACTAGGGGAATAGAAGTGATATCTCACTGCTCTTTGGATTGTTTACCAAGTTCTAAGCAAATCCAGTTGTGAAAGGATATCTGACACTCAACTATCTCACAGTTGGTAAGACTTCAACTCAGACATTTGATTGTATTTACTTTTTTTTCCCTCCTGCAATTGTTCTTCTTTTGGAACACAGGGCAGCAGTGACAGGAGCAGTGGAATCTGTTGTTTAATGAGGGCTGTAATATTCATGCTGGCTGCTGTGATACGCCATTACTTAAATTAGAGATTGTATAGCTGATACTGTCATTTGAAATGAAGACAAAGTATAGTACAGGTACATTTTCGGCAGTATGGTTGGGCAGTTTTTAAAGGTTTAGTTAATAGAGGATAGTATCTAGCTGGAGTAAAAAAAGTTATTCAACTGGAGTAAGAAAACATTCTGTATTCAGGGCACTCATTAATCATTCCTTATTTATCATTCTGGCTTTTGATTCTTCAAACTGACTTGTGACAGCTAGGTCTGGTTGCACATTTGGCAAGTCTACTCAGGGCTGGTATTTCTTCGAGACACCTCTCTGGCAGCATCTTCCTATGACAAAGCAGGAAAATATCCTGCTGGTTTGGTCTGTGGTACCCCACAGTCCTGCTCCCAGGAAGGGTGTCCAGGCCCCCCTGAGCTGGTGGCACTGCCCTGCTGGAGAGGAACAGGTGCTGCCTGGGTGTTTCCCAGTCCTGCACGTGCTCCCTGGGCCCGCTCTAGTCTGCTGCCCTCTCGGAGGAGATGCCCACCCTAGCACTGATGGAGTTTTTGCAACAGCCCCATGCTGCTCTTCCCAGCCACCCTCTTCGGCTCAGCATTTTGACACCTATTCATGAGTAGGCAAGGCAGCATCTAAACACCACATGTGCAATGAGCTTCCTCTTGTTGTGTGGTTTTTCTAGCCAGAAAATAAGGGATGACCGTCATCATCATCATCATCAACACCATCATCTGTTACTCAGAAGCTGTTTGTGACTACTCAAGCTGTTGGTAGGTTAACCTGTAGTTTTGTTCAAAACTGTAGGATCTCTTGCAAGGCCTTTGCAGTCCTGAAGGCAATGCCACTACAAAGCGCTGTTTCCTCTCTCCATCAGAAACAAATACATTTAGATGACTTATTCTGTCCACACTGGTGAGATACAGTCTCATTTGTTTGATTTGCTCCTTCTCTCTTTGAAAGCAGGAAAACACCACACTAGGGCAAACTTTGGACAAACTACAGAAAAACAAATCCACTTCATACCAATTTTTCCTTATTATTTTGTCTATTATTTACCAAAGGAAAAAAAACACCCCACCAACAAGTTACTCTGCTTTTATCACAGTGACTAGTAGAAAGCATGTGATTCTTATGGTAGGCAGCAATTTACAGATGGCCAGGTTCAAACAACATATCTAATCTTATCGTGAATTTTCTTTATTCGCAGCTGCAACAGTTGGTGTCAGTTAATAGGTTACCAACGATTAAGTATATTTATTTCCTTTTATCCTGCTTTGGGGCCACAGAAATGATTTGTAAACTCTCCTAGATGTTGAATTTACATTTAATTTTTGTGTGCATGGCTTTTTTGTTATTTAGTTAGTGCTTCTCAGGAAGAAAATGACAATGTCTTTCAGAGAAACCATTTTGTTTTCATTTTATCCATTTCCTTTTCTAGGGATTCAGAAACTCTAAAGTAGTGTGCTCTCAGGATTTCTAATTTACAGTAAAACAGAGGGTTTTTTCAAGCATCATTTTTTCTTTTTTTCAGACTGGACTGTCATTGATGAGGACTCATTTTTGCCTGTTTAGTTCCATCAAGTCATGTGACGGATTCACTATCAGCCTTTCCAAATAAGCAAACACAATCTTTATAAGCTGAGTCTTAAATACTGGTTGCCACTGTTCTCCGGAGTCCAGGCTAGCTCTACAATGTCCCGGAGAGCAATGGCAAGTGTGGAGAACTGGCTAGGCCAGAGTTCCGCCCAAGCCAGAACCTCTGAGCTAGTTGCTCAGAAGCCGGATTTCTGCGAGGAGTGGCGGGGAGCGAGCAGAGGAGGCGGAGGAGGCTCTTCTGTGGTGTATAATCCAGCGGGTTTATTAGGAAAAGTAGGAAGGGGGTTTACAGAAGAGTGCCGGAGGGAAACACGGGCGAAAAAGAGCCCCGAGCACTTCCGTGCACAGGTTTTTAAAACCTTTTGAAATGGGGTGGATTACATACAACAACCAATGGCTTGTTCCTTTGGGTGTAACTTCCAAGGTTGTAAAAAATCTGGACATTGGGAAGGGAAAAGTCCTGGACAGGGATTGGATCTTTGGGTGAGGGACAGGGATCTTTCTGGAACAAGGGGAAGGGTTTGGACTGACAGACAGGGCCAAGGGGCCGGGTTGTCTTAACAGACAAGGAAGAGTCTGGAAAGGAGGGAGGGGGTTTCTTTGATGGACATTAAGGTAGGAGGGTACTATATGGGGCAAAACCAACTGTATCAGCTTAGGGGGTTTCAACAATTACTGGAATGAACTAAGGCACCGTAGCAACTGGTCACAAAAAAAAAGGTAAGTATTAAATTATCTTCTTAGCTCCATGCCTCACACTGTGGACACCAGGATGTGTAGACATCTATACAGCAGTGACCCAACCAAATAAACCATATAACCTAGAGAGCTTTCCATATTCCAGTACAAAAATAAAGATGCTGTTTAAAATGAATGTATATGGTCCTTATTAATGAGTCATTTACAGTTTTTGTAATGTGTGACAGTCTTGGTTGTGTTATTTTGGGGTTTCTGTCTTCACTTACATGAAGACCCTTCTGTGTTAGGTAAAGAGTGATAAAATAAATAATTCCTTGATACTTATGTATGCTTTGCTCAAATTTATCTTCAAGTCTGTTTCCTAACAAAAGGAGTTTTAAATAGTAAAGAGCACAACTATTAACACATTTCCATGCGAGTAAGTCAGGTGTTCTTGAAAGTAATGAAGTTGCACATATAAATGAGTTAAAAAAAAAAAGACAAAGAGAAAAGAATTTCAGATTTTGATCCTGAAGATGGTTTTAAAATGCACAACCAGCAATGTCTTATCATTGGCATAGAGCACTATATATATGCATAGTAATTGGAAACAGTTAAATGTGTGAATTTAAAGGACTTGAAGAAATAATGCAGGGAATGATATTCAGACTAACCCCCTTCTCTGCACACAAAACACATGTTTTGAGGTGGATTGGAATTCCCTCTCAAATTTTATTCTGAATTATGTTTTCATTTTTAAATACATTTTTATTGCTCTGATTCTTAATCCTAGCATTATATTTGCACTGCTGTATAAAACACTAAAAATAAGATCGTTGCTGAAAAAGCCTATTTTTCACAGATTCTTAAAAAACACACATTTTTTTCATAGATTGAGCATATAAGATGAAGGTTTTAAGGCATTTTGTAATTTGAGATAAAGAATGATTTGGTACATGAAAAGATTTTGCACAAACTGACCTTTTTTCACCTTTTTCATTCTCGTTATTGCTCATCACATTACTGTAGATGGGAAGACTTCTCCAACTAAGGCTAAAATGTCCCCAGATATATCTATATCAGTTACTCTGTCTCTGGGATTGGAGACAGAATCATCTAGATTGAAAAACGGATTGTAAAAATGAATACATTTACAGTTAAGGAAATAGGGTCATAATAGCAATTTTTAAGCTTCCAGCTTAAGGACCTCTAGTTGTTGGAAGGTAAAGTTACTGCACTACCTGATTTAGTTGTCAAATCTGTACTTATATTTCACAGATTGACTATTTGAATAGTTGACTGGTTATGCTTGGTCACATATGTTACTTCCAGTCTAAAGCAGAAGATACTAACGTGTATGCACATCCAGCCGCTGGGATGCCACAGACATCATGCTGAGTTCACTCCCTGTCTGCACTGCGGGGTGGGGAGGGGGTTGCATGTGGCCTCACATCAACACTGTGGGGCTTGAATGTTCTCCTTTTCACTTTTCTTTAAGACTGAGACCTGCTCTTACCAGCAACAAGGACTATAACATGCTTTTCTTATCTCTGGCCCATCCTTCTCTCCAGTGTCTGTCAATGTGATTTCAGTGTTTTACTGCTGAGCAAATCAAAGAAAAGCATAGGAGGAGTGCCTCATTTTGATGCTGTGGCAGGAGGATGTTTGGCAAATGCTGTTCTCTGCCCAGGTCAGTCCTGGGAGCTGGACACCCTGGAGAGATGCTCAGGGCATCAGAGGTTCCTATCAGCCTTGCACTGAAGGAGAACCAACTGCAAAAGTGCCAGAGCAATACCATTCCCAGCCAGTCTGGTTCCCAGGGAGATCCACCTCTTCTCTGGAAGCTGGGGCAAGATGTTGGAGTTTCCAGTTCTCATGACATCTTCTTGCTGACCAAGGCATGCATCTCAGCAGCTTTAACACTTGGGTCCAGGTTTTATGTTTTTTCATTTTTCTCCCAAAGCAAAGAGAGTGAGAATGTTTTTGGCTGTTTGCCAAGGAAATACTGTGGCTCATCAAAGGTCTCTAGGTATCAGGATTCTACGTACTTCCTTATTATATTACTATTTTTGACTTGCAGCCCTGTGTAATCCACTGAAGTAAAAAGTAATCCACTGAAGGAAGTTTTATTCTTAGGAAGTGCAGAGTTCATATAATTTTCTTTAGGAACACAGGTGAGTGCACAGCTGAAATGGGTGCCATGTTGGAGAGAAGTGCTCTGTGCCTCCCTGTGACAGTCCCAAATGCAGCATAAACCACCAGGTGCTGAAGTGCTCATCATCCTCTTTGTGTCTGTCTATTCTTTTAGTAATTGAATGTGGGCAACTTCCCAATGGGGGACACAACTTCATAAGACTGGCTAATCTGATGTGTTCTCTAAGGGAATGTTTTATTTTGTGTTTACCTTTTGTAGTTCAGAACATGGTCTGACTCCTAATATCATGCAGTCAGACCTCAAGGCCCATATCCCATTGCAGCAGCAGCAGCAGCAACTCTGAACTGACCTGGCTCTCCCGTGCCATGAAACTTTTGGCTTTTGCCCTTTTGATTGTAGGTACATAGAGTTGTTTTGGCCCTGGGAGTTCATCAGTTCAGAGCCTGCATTACTTTACCCTGCCAGGGTCAAACCTTTCTCCCCACAGGTAGATTAGGGAAGAAGTGTTCCACTCCCAAGATGACTTCTCAAGTCAATCTGAGGGCTTTCTGCAAATTTGCCAGTTTAGAACTTGAAATGATATTGGATTCATTTTGCTTTTAAATGACTAAACACACAATTATTTTAATAATGACACTTCAGTCACCCAAGTAGTCATTATTCCTGACAGTCTTGGTGAGCATATACAACTCAGAACACACTACTAAAATGATGTTCTGTCAGATTTCAGAGCAAGAAAACACAACTGACTTTTTTTTACCCTCACAGAACATTATTTTTTATTACACTTTCAAAGTACAGAATTTTAGATTTTAGAAGTAATCTTCTGTCTCTTGGCTTAGGGGAGAGATTTATGAAAGGGGGTAAGAAATGCTTGCTTTCCTTCTTAAATTTATTTTCACCTTGATTTCAAGCCTGTTACCAGTCTCAGATGCTGCCTCTGCAGTAAGTGAGTATAAATTTAAGCATTAGCCTCAGCTAAGGGAAGTGAGTGCTGTTATTTGAAGGATGCAGGAAGTTCCTTCTCCATTCACAGCAAACCTGCTTGAGAGGGAGTTCCCCCTGGACTGTGCAGCACCATTTGTTGCCCACAACAGCGTGTGGGAGAAAATGTGGCTCTCTGTGGTGCCTAAACTCTAACACACCTAATAGGAGGGACCCTTCTGTTTGTGCTCCAGACTCAATTTTCATATTGTCGTCCAAAGTCTTCTGCTGGATATAAATGCAGGCAGGGAAACATGGGATCATCCACTGGAGCCAGGAACCAACCTTCAGTTTTGACACAAGTCTAAATGCATGAGAAACAGAAGGGACAGGCGATACCACTGGTACCTTTGGTGCTCCCAGTAATAAATGAGTTTTAGAACAAAATTAGGTCAAGGTGATAAAAAGAAATGTCTTTGATCCTCATCAGTCCAGGCAGTATAATGTACAGATGGTAGATGGAACAAACACAGTCTTGGCTCTACAGAAGGCATCTTCTGGCTGAGTGATTCAAAGGCTGCATTAGACAAAATAAAAAATTTTCTAGGAAACCAAAAAGAAGGATTAAGAGGTCAGTAAAGTATTTGATACAGCACCGCACAGGAAATAATTAATTTAAATGGAGAAGATGAGGAAGTATTATTTGTGAGGTTAGTGAAGCATGGAGGCAGGGAGATCAGCTCTGGGGTCTTCTGAAAAGGGAAGATTTCAGCTGGAGGGAAGCTCATTGTGAAGTCAACAAGGATTGGTCCTGACATTGTTTTCATTTAGTATTTTCATTAATGATTTGGAAGTACATTAAGGAAATCTGATCATAACTCAAAGAGGCATTGCTATTAGAGAACAGGTCTGGGATAACTTACAAGAAGAAATGGATTACCATATGAATTGGGCAGGAAAAAAGGGCTACAAAAGTACAAAGGGTGAGTCCAAGCTGGTAGAGGTTCCCAGCAATCATTATTACTGTGGGATAAGTGTTCAGTGCTTATAAATGATAAAGACAGATGGAACATTCTGCATATACAGGTCTGTCACAGCAGGGTTAGTATCTGTCAAGGTGCAGCAGCCACAGAAAGCCATAACTTTGATAATTTCATAAATCATAATGATTCTAAGATCAATTTTATTTTTTTCAGTGGAGGTTTTGAAAAGCATTAATACTGTTATACACAGCCCTGGTAAGATACCAGTGAGAAATCTGGGGCATTAGTCATTAATTTTTCAGAAAAGATTAATTCAGATTAGTATAGACTTAGAGAATAGTTACTCCCTGAGGAAGTAAAGATATCTGATGGGTGTATGGAGGCTAAAAAAGATTGGCTTCTTTAATTTGGCAGTCTAGAGGCAGAGAGGGGATTGGATTTCTACTTACTTAAAATAAACAGCAAATGGGGTAAACAGCTCCAGAAGAGTTAAGCTGAGAATGGGGTTATCAAAAGTTTAAATGGCTATAAAACAGCTATGAGCAAGTTGAGAAGTAATTAATAAATACAAAGTTCTGTACAATGAAATTGTGTGGTGAGAGTAGGACTATTTAAAATACAATTTAAAATGTTGTCCCAGAAGTTTGTATGATATTTTAGTAATGCATTTCCTTAATTTTAACTTTAATCTTGGCATTCTGTAAAAACACTTCTTGTATTTACTTAATATATACATTTTTATTATATAAGAAAATAGATTTTCTCTTGACAAGTAGTACGGCATTCTTCTTGGGATTACAGTAGCCTTCAATGGTCAAAAAGTGCAAGTACAGGGAAATGCTGTAGCCTCAGACTATATCATGTTTCCTTGGAATGACATGTTCTTTGGCCAGCCACATACCCAGAAATGCAAGATGATGGAGCACCATCAGTCACTCTGGAGATGGAGCAAGTAGACCCTGTGGGCAGCTCCTAATTTTCCAAAACACTGAATATTAGACCTTAAACCCCAAACACATGAGCTTTGATATTTCAAACATTCATTATTTTGTCATACTATTTCACAGTGGTGCAGTTCTTTGGGCTCCCAGATTTTCAGTCCATGCCTCAACAAAGCAGCTTCTCAAGAGAGTTGTAAATGTGGTGGTGCTCCTAATGAGGTCACAATATCAAAATGGACTCAACTACAACTTCTCAGTAAAATGCCAGCCTGAGCTAGATGTGTGCCATGAAACATTTCAGCCTGAGCAGTTTTAAGTATTGCAACAATAAAATTAAGACAGCATCTCACAGTAGGAGAAGATTTGTTCATTCATAAGGATTGGATTCACTTAATTTTAGACTGATTAAGACTAATTTTATTCTATCTTTCAGAAGCATTGGTATCATATTTTTAAAATGCATTATGACTAATTTAATGATATGGTAAATATACACAATTTTGTTTGTGCTGTTATAGATGCACATTGTATTTTGAACCTAGAATTTCAGTCTTTAACTCAACACATTAAACTGCTTAAACTTATAACCAAATAAATAACAACCACATAGCAACTCACCAGCCCAAAACTTGCTCACAGACCATGGAACTGAGAAGATCAAACAGGAAAACAAATAAAAACTGTTCACCTGAGTGAACTTTCAGGGAAATGGTTAACAGAGATCAGAGAAACCTCTTTACAGAAAAGTGTTTTAAGTCATTTTAAGCACATACCTAAAATGAGGCTTCTGTTACTTTTGAAGCCATTTAGTTCAGTTTTTAAACAATGCCAGAAAGGAATGAGGGGATAAATTTGAGGCCTATGTTCATTGCATCTAATAGCTCAACTAGAAGAACTGGTTGAGCTTCATTTGCTGATTTTTTTTTAAATCATTAATTACTTTATTGTTTAGTATAACAGCACTTTATAGTTCCAGATAAGATCAGAGATGCACTGCATTTTGTGTTAAGTCAAAGACACACAGAAACATGATTCCCATCCTCAGACTGCAGAGCAAAGGAAATACTGCACATCAAATCCTGGCCCTGTTAAGTCAATGGGAAAATATAACCACTATTACTCTTTATAAATATCAAAACAGAATGGCACATTTTTATTTCCCCTGAAATAGATTTAAATTCTGCTTTATTTTTGATCAAGCTATATTTGATTTGCAGATAGAATGAGGAATGACTAATTTTCAGGGGCTATACGTAACTACAGACACATTAAATAGAGCAAAACTGAAAATGTAAAGTGAAGAAGCCTGTAAACTGTGAGTGACTGTGAAGCACTCTCACACAGCTGGTCAATGAGCTGTGGATGTAAGTGCATGGCTGCTAAGTGATGTGTGCTTGCCAGTGCTTAATATAATTACTTTAGAGTTCCTCTGAGTGGGTGAGAGTCTATCAGGCACAGTTTTTTGCTCCTGGAAAGAGGAGTGTTAGTGAAAAACAAAGCATGAGAAAGTGAGTAAGTCTAGGGTGGTATTTCCACAGATACATCCCTCTAGACCTTGTCCTAAATACATAGCAATGAGTTTGCTTGCCTGCATTTGTGTCTTAGTATGAAATGTGATGATGTGTGGTTTACCCCTGCTTAAAAAAGGAGGAAAGTTCCTGGGTTAAGGATGAAAAAGAGGTCATTGTGTGTAGGGTCTTTATCTGCACAGGAGCTTCCAGTGTTCCAGGTGCTCAAGTCTGAACCTGTCTGCAGGTGTGCCCACGTGTCTTACCCATGAACTGTGCTTGAGATGGGCCTGTCAAAAATCCACATACATGTATGGAAGTTGGTCTTCTAGATGTTACCTTTGGGAGCACTTGCACAAGAGAAGTGTTTATTCCTTTTTACAGGAGCTTATGTAGATCATCTCTTAATTTAAAAACTAAAATGCAGTGGTTGCCCTCAGCAGCACCAAAACCAGTTTTAATAATCTTACTAATTCTGAGTGACAATACTTTATTCTACAAGCAACTTCACAGCTTTGGAAGAGTGAGCTACACTAAGTATAGTATAAAAGCAGTGCACAATTGCAAGTTGAACTTACAGTTCAACAGAAGAACAAGTAACAAATCCACATGTAAAATGGTTTCCATTAAGCCGGTGAGCAGACCAATGATTTGGTTAATTCTAACTAAGTGGCTGTTTTGCCACAGCTCCGCACATCCCAGCAGACCAAACATGAAACCTGCATTACACTGTGATTTATTGCCCTACTTACTTTAGAATGTAAGAAAGAATATTTGCAGAGAAAGCTTGCTGAGGCTCATTAAAAATATGTATTTTAGTTTTAGGAAAGCTAAGCTGACATCCAGGGTATGGGGAGCCCTGTGTCCAGAGAGGAGGACTGTGCAGGAGTCTTTGACAGGTTTGCCTGCAGCCAAGCCAGGCTCTCAGGACATTTTCTCTTGACCCTTAGGGTTTTTCCTTGGAAGAGATGTGGATTAGCTCCTTGCTACCTCACAGCTAGATGCTTCCTTTAATGCTCTGAAGGGCAGAGTATTTAGACCTGAACTTTGCACTGCACACACGTAGGAGAACTTCAAGCTGGGACTTGCCAAATCAACACACCTGGATGGGTGGGACAAAAGGCTGAGCTCTTGCCCCCTAGTAGGGGAGGTCAGACTGAGTCACAGCTGCATCTCAGAACCGGAGAGTCAAATGGCAAGTGGCCGTCAGAGTTGTGCTGTGAGAAAGGGAAAAGTAAGAAACATGCAAATTAAAACAAGTAGAAACACAATATCCTTTAAAGTGCTTTTTTTAGTAACTGAATGGGAACAGAAAAAAAAAGTAACTGTGTTAATTGATCACTTAATTACATTACACCTACCCACATAGTATTCCTACACAAATTTCTTTTTTAATTTTACACAAAACCCCAGGTGCTGATATCCTTCTGGCTACTGGATACAATATTGAGCAGTTTTGTATCACGTAGGGTGTGACTGAGGACACACAGTAGATGAGGCTGGTAAAGGAGTAGAGGCCAGAATGGCAGGTCCCCAGTATCTGTTTCATTGAAAGAGTCCAAGATTATGAGTGACCATAGGATGGGAACAGAGCCTCTGTCTGTGGCTGTACTACCAATTCAGTTTGGATCAAGAGGGTTCCTTTGAAGCACATCTTTCAGCTGTAAAGTACCAAATAAGCCCCACAAGTTCATTCAGGGCCAATCCCAGGTGCTCAGCATCAAATGTTATGCTGTATCACTCAGCTGTTACTGGGCTGCAGCCCTTGCTAGTGCCTGGGAGCCCAGCCCTGCCCATCATGGCCAGTCAGAGACTGCCCTCTATAAACCTAGCAAGATCCACCCTGAAGGATAATAATTTCTCATGGTTTTTTAGCCCAACTTCTCCATACCATAAGCTTCCTCCAGACTCCCACTGCTGCACTGATTAGGGACACTCTGCCACCATTTCAGGAGGCTGCTTCCTTCATTTTGAAACTTAGTGCAGAACACATAGATAATGAATTCAATACCTCTGTTTCTTCCCATTTTTAAATCAGTGAAAATAGAAGTCTGGAATGACTCTAAAGAAAACCACTAGTAACTGCCACGAGACCGTGACCACCCAGTAGTGGAAAGGGGGGGAGGGTGAGTGTGGGGAGGCTGTTTTAAATCTGGAACTGATTGCATTCATTTTAGCACTTCCATGCATGTTTGTTTCTATTTGTAATTTTTAATTTCAGTTTTTATTTTTAGCTGTGTGTATTTTAATAATTTAACTCAATGTATTGATTTATTTTCTAATTTTACAAGTAATAGTGGTCATTAAAACTGTGTCTATTAAACCATGAGAATTTTGAATAAAATCTTTACCTATCAAACACAAAAAATACACAACTATGTAAGCACTGACAGCTTGGGGATCTGGATATAGGTGTGAATTTTTTTTATTAGAGGATTAGGTTGCTGAAAGTTTGGGGAGAATTTCAAGTTTCTGGGTGGGCTGTCACAGATTAATGGCTTTATCTGCAGACTACTGCATTTGGCGAATACATTCAGTGCACTCTCTCAGTTCTGTCCCTTTACAGAGGTCCCCCTATTTATGCCATATTTTTCACTTTTTATTTCTCTCCAGTATTGTTTCCTCATTCATCCCTAGCACTATTGCAGTCTTTCTCAGCAAACAGAACTACCAAGGGAAACACAAACAAAATCTGTAAAATCAGAGGTCTCAAATGCATAATCTCATTGATTATTCCATGATTAATTATCCCAGATTTATCAAATGCCATATCCAAATAAGGTCAATAATGTAATTGTAATCTTCCTCAAGGCATGCAATCACCCCTTTGCACAAGCCTTGGTTTCTATCATGGGAACTTTAGACTGACTTCAAACAATAATGATAGAAAAAAGAAGTAATGCTGATACATTCTGAGCTATATACTCAACATGTCAAGGAGATCATTAGTGGCTGACACCAATGGTGAGTCACAGACAAGATGTCTCATTTGTGCCTGTCCTTTACTGACATTCCTGTCACATCCTATTCACCAACCTTGTGCAGTGATCCTCTTGCACTTTGGATCAAAAAATTTCCATGTTATTCTTAGTGGGGTTTGTGTATCACCATTTTGTTCTATTTTTCACACAGTCTTGTTTGTATTTTAATCACTTGAATGAGAAAAGGTTATTCATACCAGAAATTAGCATTTATATATATATGTAGATATATATCAATATATACCTGTACCTGTTTGAATATCAGATTTTTAACAGGTTATAAGCCACAAGTCCCAGAGAGGGATCCACAAATTCATTTAATTTTCCTGATTTCACATTTAAGTCTCCACATCAGCTATAAATGTATTAACCCACGTGGAGGTAGTTCCTATTTACTACATAGCTGAGGAGGCACACGGTTCTTTTTTCCTTCACCATATGGCTGAAGTAACACACATAAGCAGTTTGTTCTGATTCAGCTGTTTCAGCAGGAAGGATTTGCAGAAGCAGGATTGGGAAATACACTGGATTCTCTTTCACTTCCGTGACAGGAGTTATATTTTCAATTAGCCCCTGTTAATCTTCCAAGGGCAGCTTGTAAAATTTAATTCTGCATCTCAAATTTGAGTCCCATTTGATAAGGCCATTTTTTAAGTGTATTTAGGGACTAGTTCTAAAAGCCTTTTCTGGTTTTCAGAAAAGTCAGTTCCTTAGCAAATCTTGTAGCAGAAAATTAAGAGTTTTGGAGTTTCTTTTGTCCCAGTAGACTCAACTTAAATGAAGCTTACTGAAGATACAGAGAAGATGGGGTAGTGGTCAATATAGTACTTCACTGAAATCCTAAGAGAACCAGCTGTTGGGAAGATCTTATACAATATGTGCTTATCATTTAAAATGTCTGAAGGATCCATGTTTGTACACCAGGAAGTAATGACAAAAATTATGTGAATGAACAATGGATATGAAAAACCGGTAGGTTAATGTATTCCCTGTTGCTTGCTTACACAATAGTATCAGTAAAATCAAGACAATCAGATTTACTTAAATTTGACAAGTAAAAAGAAAAAAAACTGAAAAGGTCCATTTGAAATAAATATTATTTGGTGAAGAAATAGCATTTAGTTGTATGCATTGACTAAAAATGATAAGCAATATAAGAAATATAGAAAAAGTGTAAAACATAAACCAGCCTTATTTAATTTGCAGCGATACCCTGAGAATTTAAAATAGTATCTGGTGAATGGATGTAGTGTTGCACATGTTTACAATGGGGAACACAGCATCCAAAAGACTTCCAAAGCATTCCGAATTTGTAATTTACATAGGATCATATGGGGGCTATATTTGGTGATGTCTCAAAAATTAATCTCTAACACAGCATTCTGTCAGAAATGCTATGGTTGAGAGCCTGGGAAAGAGTCAATGTCATTGGCCCTTTAAATGTCATTGGCCCCTTAGCTTTCAGTTTAATATTTAAGCTATTTCTAATTGTGTTCAATTGAAACTTGGCATCCAGTTTATGGGCTTGGATGCTGAGGAGGCACAGCTGTAATCAAGGAGCGAGGTCTTGGGGTTGTAAATGCAGGGGGCTGAGCGCAGGCATTTCCCCACTTGATGTCTGTGCTGATTTTGGTGATTGCAGGAATAGTGGCCTTCAGGGCATTTAATAAAAAATAATTAAGGAAGAGAGAGGACTGTGACAACATTACTCATCCATTAACCGTCTGCACATGAGATCAGACATTCCTCCCCCTGAAGCAATCCAGCAATGGACTACAGTCTTTGCATGGGTGCTCTGCTATTTGTGCTGTCCAAGAGAATTGCACTTTAAAGATATATCAGGACGTTTACCAATTTTATGGCTTTATTACAGTTTGTTTGGGTTTTGGTGCTGTGTTCTAACAGAATTCTGTATTATGTCCATTTTAATGCTTGTGTAATTTAGCATGAGTATGGAAATCTCAGGAAATACCAGCTTGGTGTATAATGGTTGCTACTTACTTGGCTGTTGCTAAACTCCAGGCACTGGAGCACACTTTCTGTGTGCTTTAAAATTAACTTATAAAGTGTCTCACGGACGTTGCACAGTCTACAGTAGTAGCTGTGAGAGCCAATTTAGCTCTGGCCTGAGCATCCACTGATATGAGTGGAAGATGATCTGTCCTTGGCCAAGGATAACGCAATGTAGTATAAATTCTTTCAGTAAGTGACTGGCAGATTGATTTATGGGAATTTCTGACAAACCTGCTGTAGCTTTAGGTATAATCTGAGTAGGCAGACACGTGCTGAAGGTTTTCAAGAGCTTGCCTGATGTTCCCTACAGGAACTTTCAAAGCCCCAGGTGGCGGTGGGGTACTTGACTCCTGTTGACTCAGAACTCTAGTAAGTTTCCATATTTGCCAGCTGTAAGTTTAAATTTCTCCCCTCTGATTTCCCAGAGGCAGGAACAATAAGCTGCTCCCAGCGAATTTAGTTGGGAGCTACAGAGAACCGTGAAAATCAGTCTAGGTAGTCAGATGCCTCAATTAGAACTCATAGACACACTCTTGCCAATTAGGATTTGCCTTTCAGGGGTGTTCACCTGATAACTCTCTGTCTCCTGGAGCACGTCCATAGTCACAGAGAGGGGGAAGTTGATAAAAACCTACAATTGCTAGTGGAAATGTGGTTTAAAAGCAATATTTTTAAAACAGTTTACCCAAACACTGTTATTCATGATAATAGTCGTCATCGGCTGCACATGATCATATTGACAGTTTCATGATAGAAGAAAAACTGTTCAAACAGATGACAAGTTCTGTTTGGCCAAGGAGGAGAGAAGAGAGGGAAAAGAGACCACTAAGGACTGACATGGTCTCTTATTAAAAATGCTTATAATGCTATACATCACCACAAAATCACTTGCAGGTGTACACAAGTCTTGCCACTCCTTCATGCCCAATTTCTGTATGCAAGGTCATCCTCCTGGTGCTACCTTAGAAACTGGCCTTATTCTATAGAGGACGTTGAATGATAACACTGTGAGTCAGCTGACTGCTGTGTCACAGAGCTGCTGCTTTCTACATTATTGCAACTGCCAGAGCTCTTACTGCTGCAGTTTTCTAGTCGCAGTGCGGCAAAGCAGATGCATAGAACCAGGCACAAAGCAGCATAGATTTTTTTTATTCTTATCTTTTTCATACGAGGAGAATATTCCTGGTGTTAGTGTAGGAAGACACAGCTTGGATGTGTTGGCTTCCACCTGGCAGCATTTTCAGCTGAGCAGGGATTGCTCGGAGCTCTGTACCCAAATTGCCTCTGAGGAAGAACGCCTGATTTCCCACTTTGCATACTAAGAGGGTTTTTTTCCTTTATGCTACAGTGATGTACCTGCAGCAATAGGACAAAGGAGATGGCACTTGTCACTGTCCGTCCGACTGGGGCCTTTTGCAGGTACTCCACAGCCGAAGCTGTGCCAGCATCCCAGGGTCAGATAGATTGGTAATACAGATTGCCGCAAATTCTTACATCAGTCAGGGCAAAGCTCAAACAAGAAACCAGACTCTCTGACCTAAATCAGTCCCAGTTCTTCTGGATACAGGGCAGCATTCGACTAGCAATGACACAACCAGCCATCAAGTGGAGAGTCTCTGGGATTGCAATCTGTATTAGTTGGAGTCTGAGAGAATAAAACCCTTTCAGGTATCCAATCGCTTCTTCTTCTAATACTACAAATACTACAACTGCAACTACTACTGCTGTTACTTCTGTTTTTCTTGCCTGTAAGGAGCTGTTAATCGCAGTCGGTCTCTGCCTGTACGTTTGCATGGATTAGTCTGTCTATAATGCAGTCCTTATCTGCTCCTGCTGGAAACCGGGGCACGAAGTCAGCCTGCTTTAACAGTTGTTTCTTTCTGCGTGATGCTATGCAACTAGAATGGGTTACACTGACAACAGAAGAACAAAGCACCACTTTCTTTGCTGGACTGTTACAGGAACATAGCTCTTCTTCGATATGACAACCTGGTCTCTTTTTTTTTTTTTTTTTTTAAATTTAATTCATCTAATCAAAGAGCCTAACAGACACCATCGTGAATGTGGCTTTTAATGATTTGGAAAAGACAGCCTGTGGAGACTGCGATTCGAGATAGCAACACATTTAGGTTATTGCCAGTTTTAAATACTTGGTTTGTGAAGCACAGCCCTAAGGGACGAGCTCAGTAACTGAGGGAGATTTTGTAGATAAAGAAATAAAAATGACAAGCATAATGGAGGCTCTGCAAAAGAGTCTGTCAGAGAATCAGTTCATGGATGGCAATTTCACCAGTCTGAATCTGAATAATTCATAGATTGAAATTACCCTGCTTTCACCTTTCTATTTAAACCGGCATGATCTGAATCTCTAATAAATTTTCAGGATAAAGTAAAATGCCAATTTGAATCTGAAGAGCTTTTAAAACCAGATGCTACACCCTGAATCTTTCGATACCTTTCACAATTATCCTGTGAGAGCTGCACTTCATCACGAAGCACCATTACCAGTGAAAATTACTGTGATTACAATAGCAACAATAGAACACCATCGAATGATCTCTAATCTACCTAATTTACCAAGGCTGACTGTGTGCCCATTGTGTTTCACCACGTCTGGCATTGGATCAATATCACAGTGGAACAAAAATGCCTTAGTGTGTGCTTCTTTTTGCTACCTTTAACTTTGACAGCACAGGAAAAAATCTACCTGCTGTTAAATGTTTTTACAGACAATCTGCATGCCTGCTGTAGGATCTGATTGATTGTCTATGATTTTCTTTAGTTCTTGGGTATCAGATGTCTTTGTGTTACTAATTAGTTTATAATGTATACTCATGCACAAAGACTGCAGCGAGTGCCAGCACAGGGACCCTGCACTGCTGCTGCAGTTGTAGCACTCTCACTGGGGAGCCAAAAAGAGTTTGGTGCCTTATGTGAATAATTACTCCTGTCTGAGTTAGAAATGCTTTGTAGCATCATCGGTCTCAGTCGCACTATGTGAAAAATGTATGCAAAAGCCATGGTCAAGAAAAATGATTGTGTGTAATACTAACAAGATTTTCCCCCCATTCAGCAATTAGCATGTGGTTGTGAGAGACAGGCTGTGACTCCTTCTGCATGTGCGTCTGTGTGTGTGTGCGTAGGTATGCATGCACATACATAAATTTAAAGCTACTGTGCTCTATGAATGAATATGTGCTGATCTCTGAAAGTAACAACTTTCTCTGACAAGCCAGGCACTGTGTTTTGCCACAATCTGCTCAGTTGTATCAATTTACACCTTCTTTTGAAGGTGTAAATTTCCTATAGGACGATGCGTGACTTCTGGAACAGTAAGTACCATTTATGCAATATGTTGGTGGCTACAGCTATGCTGCAGAATAGTATTTAAAGCATAGTCTGAGTCCTTGTAGCATTACTAGAATGTGAAGAAGTGAGAAATGTACAGAAGGCTAGAAGCAGGCATGGAGGCGACTGTATCTGCTGTTTGCATGTGTGTGAGTTGTACACTTCGGGCTTATTTTTCATTGTATAATCAGATTTACTCTGCCTTCAGGGAATATTTTCTAAGAGAGGAAGGTAAGCAGTATTTGTTCTTATTTCTATGGTGGTGTTGTGTTTCTGTTAAGGAAATGCATGTTTACAGCACATAGTTATATAATACGGCATGATCTCATGACATCTAACTAAATGTTTCAATATTTGTTCATGTTAAAACTGGGCAAAAATGCATATTTTAAATATGGATTTTTATTGAAAATACACTTCTAGAACTGCTATGCAAAANAAAGACCGATTTTGTTTGCATTCATCTTTTGTTCTTTAGTGTTGTTAAATAAGTGCCTATTCTACCTAAACACTAATGGTCTTGAAACCTTCGATTTCTATATGTTTTGTCTTTTCAAAACACAATTTACTGTACTTCTAAATTTTCTGTATATTAGTGGAGATTGTTCTCTAGAGGTAGAAGAAACAAAAAGTTTTACAGTTTGAGCTGTGATAACAAAGGAACTTATAAGGGCACAAAATATGATTATGCAAAATTTCAAATTTTAAATGATTCAGTAATGTGATTTAGCAAAATGCTGTTTTTAGACAACACACTCTCAAGTACTACACTATCTGGAAATAATTAGTCCATGCAGTGCTATCTTTATATTCTTAATTTTCATGTAGTATTCGAAACTTAACAAAGAAAAAGATGAGAGCAAATACCGAAACTTTGTTAAAAGTGTAACACCTACATTATGTTATTGTGTTAATAAAATCAAGACATTTAGACTGAACTTTGCTGAAGAGAACTAGTTATTCTGGTTTAACTATTTTATAAAGGGCATTTTATGTTTTTATGTACAGAAATATAACATATACTGATATGACTACTGTACTGCAAGGACCATGCAAACAGAAATGTGAATGTTTTGCAAAATACCGTACAAGTACCCGGCAGCATTTACAGTATTATTATTACTGCCACACTCCTCCAGTATCATATGCTGCATGGAAATCATGTTCTGTTAACCAACTGGATACCATGAGATATTTACAACCCTAATTTTTTATCAGTCTTATCTGCTGTGACAGCCTGTAGAAAGCAGCTGGCCATGGGGTGCAAGGTGTCCTCACTGACAAGTACAGAGCAGAGGAAGAGTTCACAAGCTATTGGTGGCTTCACATGAGGGCCCAACCCAAATCCTTCTGTGGAACTGCACTGGAGACCTCTAACTTGGTGTTTCTGTTATTGAACTTTAAGCATGCCACTGGCTTTCTCCCACTGCTCCATATTGGCCTCACATTCCAAAACATGCATTGCTGGTCAGGCCTAATGCTGTTTGCCAATGTGAGCCCATGCAGGATTTGCCAGATGCTGTTAGGACAGCACACTCAGGAGGTGAGAGTATCAATGAGACTCTGCTAAAAGTACTCTGGAAAAGTTTGGGAACCTTGGGAAGTGAACTCCGCCATTTGCAATGATGTGTGCTTCAAAGGTAGCAGGATTGCAATCCTGCAGTTTGTCAGCAGGATACACTGCACATGCAGTGGGGAAAAAAAGTCTTTAAACCTTTCCAGACACAGGATTGTGAAGAGAATATTAGCAATATTACTTAATAGAAAATATTAAAATGTAGTCAAGTCGTATCATCCATGTATTTTCTCATATGGCTATGGCTAATCAGGTAGTTACAGCTGAAATGTTTACTATTTATAATTGCATTTGTCAAAATAAATGGCAGACTGTAACATGAAACGTCTAACATAAGGCCACTAATTTCAGCAGTAGGGATTTAACAGGTAATATATATCATATCAAAATATGTATTTGTCTGGTTTTATGCCTGTTTTTCACTGGTTTACACTTGTCTATAAATCAATCTGCTACGGCAAAGGAAGGACAAAACCCTTCTTTACATGAGTTCCCAACTAAACACAGATATCCACTTCAGTAAAATTACCCCCAAACATTTGATGGACCCTTATCTGCAGCTAGGCAGGAACCATGATGCAACCACACACATGAAAAATGTATTGGAGCTCATTCTCCTAGCACAGAACTTAATAACAAGTCTCCCTGTGCCATCATCATAAAAGATAGATCCATTAATTTCCTTCCATTACATCCTTTTTGTGAAAGTTGCTGCTATTTTGTTGGGACTTTTTCTCCTTGATTACAAGAGTCATGTACAGTTGAAGCAATGCTGAACAGATCCTTTCTGTTCACCAATACACAAGACCTGAGCCAAACATACACTGAAATCAACATCTCAGGATAGGTTTATTTGACAACTGAAGGGACCTTCTCATATATAGTTGATAATATTTTGCTCACTTGCTTGTAAATTCTGCATTATCATCTGCTATAAAATACACAAGTTCTGATCTGTAATCGTTGTATCTATTTGGACAAGACCCCTGAGGACAGGGGGTCTGTTGTGGGTTTTGTTGTGGTTTTTTTCCACAGTACTGTTGCTTTGAATTAATTGCAACTGCCTATGGAAACATGATCCCTTAAGAATGTAGAGAAATACAGTATTAATGATTATGTATGAAGAATTGCTAGATTCCCCTGCATTCTGGCTGCTATGAATTTCACACTATTATTCCCAAAGGAAAACATTAGGGAGAAAGTAAGACCAATGTAACTTGAAATTAAAACAGGAGCATTTCCAAACCAGTCATTTTTGACATGGGAAATTCAGAGTTAAACAGAAGAAAATCCAAGTGGTTCACTGACACAATTAAAATACCTGAGCAGCTCCTTTTTCTTTGATGTCATAACTCCAGGGTGGGATAGAGGTAAATAATTTTGCCATGTCACTTTATACTATACAAATAGGATCAAAAACTAAAACCACTGTTGGCTTTAAAAGTATTTGCACTGCCCTTCACAGTATGGGTTCAGTTTCTTTGTGGACTATAAATGTACACCTGCTCTGTGCTTTTAGCTGTGTAACATAACCAGAAGTTCTGAAAATCAAATGATTTCTGACCAACCAAAAGATGGAAATGAAATCCTAAATGGGAATTGCAGAAGAGGCAATGGGTTTCCCAGATTTCATGCCAACAGAGATTCTTGCTAGGGGTTTTCCAGGTCAGGTTAAGCTTCTTATTGTGTTAGAACTTGCTCTTAAAAAAAACCCATAGTTAAAATGAGTGGGAATTTAAAATATGGCCAAAGTTTTGCCTAAAACAATAAGGGATTTTTTTTTCTTTTCTAACTACATTTGACATTATTTCTGCCACAGGTCTTGCCTCAAAGTTTACCAAGAAACTCTGTCCAAAAGAATATTTGCAATGCAAATCTTTATTTGTAGATGGTCATGAATAGTGAAGCACAGACTACAAATTAGCAGTTGTGATAAATGCTAAACTGGGAAATGTTGTTGAAACAGAAGAAAATATAAATTGATATATTATGTTATTGCCACTCCACTGTTCACTTATACTCAATACTTCACAAAGATAGTACAGAAATAAATATACAGCTAAGTTATATGCAGTTACAGTCAGTGAAATGTTCAATAGAAAAGCCTTACGTTGTACTCACCTGTTTTGTTTCTTCTGCCTATGTTCATTCAAAACCCACTTCCAGTGGCACAACAGTCACAACAGCTGGCTGCCACTCTAACCTGCTGGTAAGAAGTTTCACTGAGATAGCCAAAGGATGAGATCCCACACCTTGTGCTCCTAAAGGCAACATCCTGATTGGTGGGGCCAGGGGAGAGGCAGGTGTGCAGAGGGGAATTGAAATTACACACTTCTGACTCCCCTACAAAGCAAAAGTGGGAAAATGTCATTATTAAGTAATTAAAGAGAAGTAGGAACATCTTTAATTTCTATGTTTTCAAAGGCAGCTCTTCTGCAAACTTGTCAAATTTATACCTAGCATGACTACCATGTGGTGAAACACCAAGACATGCAGAAAATTTAAACTATCAATCAAGATTGTGGAAAAAAGGTCCATAACCCAAGAGACTACACTAATGTTTACTCATACACAGTGCTAGCATTACTTTTAATCTGCATGTAAATGCAGCTGCCTATGCCACTGCACCCATAATGTCTGTAAAGTGACCGTATATTTCAGATTTGGCTTAAGCAGCTACATCCCATTTAAACTGGCCTTTTTGGTAACGGTATTTTTGCTTTTCCTTTTAGTGACATAGCATGCCCTTTGTCATGCATGCAAGTAAGCATGAATTGTTGCAACTCCTTTTGTAAAAAGGGTATGGTCTTCCTCAAAGCTTGTCTGTATTAAACTTACTTTTTATGAGGGGCAGCCCGTCTTGGCAAGCTAATGGGCTTGATATGGTTATGAATTGCTTGCAGTTTGTATTTTTTGTATTCTGTGTTTGTTTCCTTATATTTAGAAGCTGGAATGCACCCTTTCCTCTGCCACAGAATTTAATGCTAGGTAATTACTTTAAAAAAATTAAGGACATGTGCTTCATCTTCTGAATGCCTCAGAGTGTGTGTGACTTCCTGAGCTCTCAGAGCAGAATGTGGAGTATCTGCAGGATGGATTTCATTGGGAAAAAAAAAAGAAAAAAAGTAATATTCTGGTGCTTCTGACTGTTTGCCTCAATTTAGACAATACTTGTAGCCATAATCTTTGAGTCTTTGTTTTACGTTTGTAAGTAAATACCTCTAAACACAATTCTTTCACCTTACAGGGCACTTCATGATAATAATTTCTTTAACAAATGTGAGTCACATAATGAATCAGTAACAGCTGGGGGAAATCCTGATGGAAAGTAGTGCTCCCATCATTAGTGCTGTGTGTGGTAAATTAGGAGCAGGCTCTTCAGGAAATGAGGACAAAAAGACGGAATTGCTGCTCATTAAGAGTTTGTCTTGAGCACAGAGTTCGTCTTGAGCACAGGGTTCATGCTCTTTAAGAACAATAAGAACATCCTAAGTCTGTGTTTGAGATATAAACATATATATATACACATACATACATAACTTGGGGGACTTTTGATCACTAGCTAATACACAAAAGTCCTAAAATTGGCTACTCCAAAGAATTTTAAGTTTCAGTGGTACTTTGGGAATGTTAGGGGCAAAAAATAAAATATAGTTGGCAAGGAATATCATAAATGTGTGAAAATTACTGAATACCTAACCATATTATTTTTTTGTTTATTTATAAAGCATTAAAATGCTGTTTTAATGTAGTACTGAAAAATTCCCAGCCTCCCTCCTGTTTCAGATTTGGAGAGGTCCTTTCATCTTCCACTACAGCAGTAGCCTAGGGACTCATATAAATATGGCAGGCATATTTCTACATTTTGATTTTATATTATTTGTAGATAAGTAGTCTACCTTCTTCCACAATTTCTATGCATTCATAACAGCACAGTGGAAAATATTTGCATTACTATATATTTAACCACAATATCTGTCAAGAAAAAACAATTTTATTGTACAAGGCACTGTATGAAGGGAAAACAAAAGGTCCATGCTTTGGAGTTGGTTTTTTATCTGAAGGAAGAATAATCACTAAATATTTGAGAAGACAATGTGCCATTTTTGGATAGAGAAGATAATTTTTTAGAAAAGATATAACAAAGATATAAATTATAGCTGAAAGAGTCTATTATAAGAGTAACCCAGTTTTTGAACAACCTTATTGCAAGCCTCTTACCTATTTTTATAAAAAATGGAATGCACTCACAGTGATGAATTGATGACTGCATTTATAAAAGAAAGTGTGACTCAATTCCCATTCTCTCCAAAGAATAACTGCTTTAAGGACCTGAATAGATGTTAGAAATAACAATAATAATACCCTTAACCAATCATTCTTGCAGCATTCATAAACTTACATGTAGCAGAAAGTAATTTAACATGTGTGTTAGTCTTGAAAAGCTTTTCCTCTGCCAGCACCAGTTTTGTAAACTTCATGTGTCTTCTGCAGAGTTTTAAGAACAGTTTTAAGTTTTAACCAGGCCTGGGTTGGAGTGACTTCTAGACATGAGGTAGCCAAAATTCTGCATATTTATCAGTGCTTACTTAAATAAAATGTAAACAGATCTTTTCATGCTCATGTAATAACCTACCATGGTAACAGGGAAGTTTCTGTATTTTCATTTAAACAATTAACAGTAAATTTCTGATTTTTCCTACCCACGGACAGAACACTGAATTTTAAGAGACAGATTTGAAATAAGAAAATCTAGAAAAAAACCCTAATGTGTCCTAGAATATCAGAAGTAGGGAAATTTCTTGGTTGAGACAGACATGCAATTTGCACCAAAAGTATTTGTGAATATTCCCATTATGTACATTTGGTTTTTTAATTATTGTAACTATAAAGTTGGGCTGGGTTTTCAGTTTGTTTTTTTTTTTTAAAGTGATCATTAACTTGCATCAGAGCTGTGAGTTTAGTTGAATTCCTTCACAATCCAGGTTTAGTCAATCTCGCTGTATCTGCATGAGAAAATTATTCAAATGAGTGAGGCGAAATGATATGAAGGGACAAGGTGGCTTTTGCACAATTAGGAATGCACTTTTCATTGATGGTGGATAAGTATCTAGTTATTTTAGAAGTGCCTGTCACCAAGTTTCTTAAAAATAGATTTACTTTTTCCCCCTCTTTAAAGATATATTGCCACTTGCAAAGTACTTTTATTTAATATTCTTCCTTACTCCAAAACTGGTTTATTCAGTTTTCTGATAGTTAATAGACACCACCAAGGGAATTGAAACTGTGTTTAATATCTTCCCAAATATTAAATTTTCCTGCTGGATTAGAACGTAGTCTATTGAGAAAACTTATTTCAAAAATCAGCATATCCAAATGCCAGAGACAGAAATTCAAACTAGTCCAAAACAATGATAAACCAGAAACCATGGATTACTGCCTCTATTTCATTATATTTCCAATGTTGATGATCACTAGAGCCTTTCTACTAATTTCATTCTTTGAAGCTCAATTTGCTAGTTAAATCATGAATCCTTTCAGAGCTGGAAAACTACTTGAAGGAGAATTTTGGATCTTGTCTGTCACATTGCATCACAGCAGGGATGAGTCTCAAGTAAAACCTGGAGATCATAAATTGAGGTTGAATGTAATATAGTAACAGACTAGAGACTGCTAGCAGTGGAGCGTGGGGTGCAGGATTGAGATATGAGTCAGAAGTTAAAAGGGACAGGACTAAAATCTGGTCTTCTTCATTGCATTTTAAGAATCAACTTTGGCAGGATGTGCTACCTAGTACAAGCCAAATCATCTTCTAAATTCTTACCAATGGTATAGGTTTTACTCACGACCTGTTCACCACCAGCAAAAGTGTAAAACTTGGAGAGAGACACCTTTGCTTTCATCTATCTGACCTCTACTGAGCACTGATCACACCAAATGTGTTGAATGTCATCCATATTGTAGTTGCATTTCCATTGTTTACAGCCTTCAGAAATACACAATAACCCGGCACTTGGAGTGGCTTCTCTTTGTTTCTCCTCCTTGGAAATTGCAGTTTCACTCTCAAAAGCTAAATCAGCAGCTATTCATGTACAAACTACAGTAAAACTTTACCAAGTCCCACCTGGTGGCTGGCTGTTATTAGGATGGGCAGATCCATCTGACTTCACAGAGGGGAAACACATTCCTGTGTTTAACAGACAAGGCATGGTGTCCTCCCAACAGTTTACTGAAGCCTTCAGGCTCATAGCTTCAGTTAGATGTAAATGGCAAAAGCTACTGAACATTGTAGCTAGCAAATACGGGTAAGAAGAGGTTAAAAAACAGAAGAGAAGAAACATTTTCATATAAAAGTGAATTGAATTAAATTGAACTATTATGTGTTGACACTTTCACAATAAGCTAACAGCTATGCAGCTGATAAGACAGTTTCTTCCATGGTAGATTTTTTGCAAGTGGGCTTGCAGAGAAGACAAATTATAAATAAGTAATAAAAAAGTACATTTATAATTACATACATATGTGCCCACATGCACTTGCAAATAAGAATTTTTAACACAACTTTATGCATATGCAGTCATTTAACTTTATTTTCAGTAGGGTTCCGTCACTTACTTATATTTTCACACTGATAAGGAAATACCACTATTTTGCCTTTGCAATGTTTTGATTTTCTTTCTGCTGCTTAGCTTTGCTGATGAGAGAACACAGATTAGTTTTTAAATAACTGTAGGTCTTCAGATGGCATAGTGGTATACCATAGATCTGAATTTCAAGAGCCACTACAGTGTTGGGTGAAACATATTTATTAGCTATTAATAGTGAGACTATAACAGGCATCAGAAGCTGCACAAGAAAACCCTAAGAAATGCCTTCATGTTGGTTCTCTAGACTAAACCCCTGACTGCAATCTCAGCAAATTCTCTCTGTTTTAGTGGAAATTAGCTTCATAACATATTCCTTGTTTTCTTTGGACATCCTTTCTGAACTTTAAGTCATTCTTCTAACTCAAATATGTTTGGTTTTTGCTTGCTTCTTTCTTTCTGATATTCAGATTACATCTTTCCATGGTGACCATCAGGGGCTTTTTTCCTTAGTACTGATTTAGACTAACAGCAAATGCTCATCTGAGGAACTCAGGGGCCAAATGTGGCTCAACTGGTATAAATAAGTAGGCAGATGTTATTTTCCATATGTCTCTCTTCATTGTCTACACATTAATAATACTGTTGCCTACACCTTTAAAGAAAACAAGGCAAAATAAAAGTAGTAGAAAGATACGCTATAAACCCTAGGAAAATTAGAATGTCACAAATTTCATCTTCACATTAAAAAAAATTAACTTCCAACCATTAAGTAAAATGCAATACCTATTTATCAAGTTAAATTGTTTTCCTGTTGCAAAACACAAATATAATTACAGAGGCCTTTTGCATATGGATGGCACTTGCTTAAAGACTATTTTTAACACTGTATGCATAAATCAAGTTTGATTTCAGTTTTTTTGGTTTTTTTATTTTACCCCACACTTTCAGGAGATAGGCAAGGAATGTTGGAAACAATCTCTTGGATGATCAAACACAGTCTTTTGCTTACCAAGGGAACTATGCTTGTGGCATTTTCCATGAACTCAACAATCCTCATCATTAAGTCGTTTGAGCTGCTATTTTTTTTGTCCCCACAATTTGTACTGAAAAACTACTCTAGAACCTCACCACTTTTTTGACCAGAATCCCTCTAGCTTCCAGCCTAAATTTATTCATGGCCAAATTACACCCATTTGTTTTTGTGCCAGCATTGTCTGCTAGGGTAAATAGTTTTTTTCCTTGCCTACTGTTTACCACCCTATTGTGTTTTTAGAGAATAATTATTTTCTGTATCAGTTTTTGTTTCTACTAGACTAAACAAGCAAAAATTTTTGAGCCTTGCCCTGAAAAGGATTTCACTGTGGTAATCTACCCAGTTTTTCACCTGTTTCACCTTCCATAGATGTGATGAAAAACATCTGTGTGAGATCTCTCAGGTGCTTTAAGCAATGGCATAGATTTATAATTTAGTCTAATAAGAAATAGTTTATCTGATTCATGCTTGGGTGGCATCTGCTTTTTCATGGTTGTATCCCACTGGCAGCTTAGCAAGCCTGCAGTCAGCTAATAGGCATACGTAGATCTATCTCCTGTGTTATTTACAACTGATATGCTCCTAGTTTACAGCACATTTTTAATTAATCTTGAGTGCATGTCTCCACTGCCAACACCATGTGTTTCAAGAGTGAGTTTAGCAGTGTGTATTTTTAATGTGCTTTTTCCAAGGGTAACACATGTTTGGGATAAGCTGATGCCAAAGATAGTAGAAAAATAAAAAGGAATAATGTTGTGAGACCAAAGAGCAGCACTCAGCACACTGACAGCATCAGGTGCAGCATAGTAAGGAATAAGGGCTTTTCACAAATGCTTCAGTGTAATATGATAGAACATAAATGTTTGAGTGTGATACACTGCATACAATACATTAGGACATTCTTTTTTGGCCTTGTATACTCACAGTTGCTTAAATGTCACATTTCAAAATAATTAGGATTATTATATCAATTACTTCCAGGGTAAAAAAAAAGCTTTGATACTGCCTGGTTGTAAAGGGTCTATTTAAGGACCATACATTCTGGAATGAAGACTATATAACTCCTAAGTTTTAGCAGACACGGACGTTTTCACAAGCACGTTGATGATTTTGGACTGCAAGTTCAAATAACTAGGAATTTAGAAACTTTGAATCCTTAAGAAAATGATAGATATTTCCTAATTTTTGTGTGGAAGCCATCAATCTATAAAATACCTTTAGCTGTGCAATTACAGATAGCAGAAGGGTAGTAAATTCCAGCACTCAGGAGCTTCACCCTTTATTAGAAAGATAAACTAGATTCTTGAAGGATTTTTTTTTTTTTTTTTTTTTGAGAGAGAAAGATTATCTTAAAGTCATGTGATAACTTTTTAAAAAAAATTCACGTAAGAGTGCTGGAGAAAATTTATTCTGAAGAGTTATCTGCTAGGGCATGCAGCTGTAGAGAATTCTTGAAAAATCTTTTTTGTCAGTTTTAAATTTGATGGGAAGGGAATTTGCTTATTGGGAAAGGAATCTGTATCTGCTCAGGATTATTTTATTAAGTTATTAAAAGGTAGTTTCACTTAGTGTGCCATCCTTGACTATTGCTACATAATACCTTCTTTGATGTCGAAGTGGTAAAGCGAACACATTAACTTTTTGATGCATTATAACGAATGTTTAATACATGTTATTTTGTTTGGGGCACCCCTGTGGATCTGATAGCTGTGCAAAAATCCCTGCTGTACAAAGCAGGGGAGTGCCTGGGTGCAGCTCTGGGGTCCCCAGCACAGGAAGGACATCCGCCTGTTGGAGCGAGTCCAGATGAGGGCCAACATGATGATCAGAGAGCTGGAGCACATCCCCAGTGAGGAATGGCTGAGAGAATTGGGATTGTTCAGCATGGAGGAGAGAGGGCTTTGGGGTGACCTAACTGTGGCCTTACAGCACCTGGAGGGAGCCTCCAAAAAAGGTGGCTAGGAACATTTCACAAGGGCATGTAGTGAAAGGACAAGGGGAAATGGCTTCGAACTGAAAGAGAGTAGGTTTAGATTAGGTATTAGGAAAGCTTCTTGACTGTGAAGGTGGGGAGGCACTGGAACAGGTTGCCCAGAGAAGCTGTGGATGCCCCTCCCCTGAAAGTGTTCAAGTCTAGGCTGGAGAAGGCTTTGAACAAACTGGTCCAGTGAAAGGTGTCTCTGCACTTGGCAGGGGCTTTGAAACTAGATGAACTTAAAGGTTCCTTCCAACCAAAACCATTCTAAGATTCTGTGATATGCAAATAGTGGCTTCAAAAAGTAAATTAATTGATAGTTCTTTTACAAGAGTTTATTTTCTTTACCCAAAATTCACTGTATTTTTAGAAATATTTGAAACATCAGAAACTTGCAGGCCTTTACTGCAGCAGGATGCAACCAAGTGATCATATTAACTTGACAAGATTAATTTTAAAAGAGTTCTTTCCCTTAATACACCCCTTTCTTTTTTTGCTAGTTGTAATTAGTAGAAGTATTTTTCAAGCTGGGACAAAGGTTTGTTATTAGTCTTTCCTCTTTAGACAATGATACACTTTTTGTGTTGATAAAGGAAAGGGATTCGCAAAGTTCCTGACAAAGTGAAACATCACAGAAAATAAAACATGTAATAGAGGGTAACACTACCGCTTTTAATCTCATGGAGGATTTGGACTAATTAAGAAAGAATTAAAATACACATGACAGATACCAGTCATGTTGCTTTATATACTGCTGGAGGATACACAGGATCATAGGGGTCATTGCAAGAACATACAAGAAGAATAAAACACAATTTCTGCATCCAAGTACAGTGGGTTTTGCAGGTAAACATGGCATACTTGTTTGACAAGATGTTCTTTTACACAGTATAATTTGGTTATTAATACAGATTCTATATAGAAAAATATTTGTTAAGTGATTTAAGATAGGTTTGGGGTTGGGGCAAAGAAGAGCAGAGAATCACCCTTCAGCAGTTATTTACACGTGAAACACTCAATACAAAATAAGTTTTTCCTCTTGTGCAGTACCTTCTGGTGCCATTTTGAAATGAAAATCAATAATAATTTCCCAAGTTGAGAAAATTTATGCTTCTCTGAGAAGCTGGCCTCATCAGTAAGTTAATACTGTTTGGCACCTATATAGAGAAGCATCCAGAAAACATTTTCTGTGTAAAACAGAGATTTTTTTTTTTCTCAGTCGTTTTCTCTTTATTACTTGTGTTAGCTTCCTTGCCATTTGATTTCTTGGAGCTCTGATTCAGGACAAAATAGATCTATTGTTTCCTGAAAGAAGATTACTTAGTATGCAGATGGTAAAGTAACTTTGGTGAAATAAATCCATTTTAAGTGGGTTAAGGTGGATGTAAACCAAAAGGATATTATAAGTTTCAATTTCACATTGTAAGGAGTGCCATGTTAATTCAAGATATAAAGTGGAACAAAAATCCACTCTAGGAATTCGGAGTTGTGCATCAGCATGGATGCTGCTGTGCCATGCAGGCTGATGAGACAGAGCCCTGTGTCTCGCTCCAGCACTGACTCCAGCTTCCCCTTCAGTCTGGGATAGCAGTGGCTTAAAATGATCTGCAGTGATGTAGGTCTACAATTTGAGGGCTTTGGCACCTTGGTCCTGCTTCAGAGTAATTTAATGCTGAGAGAAACTCTATAACTGATGAGGATTTTTTCTGTCTTTCAAGTGACACCTTAAAATCAGGTGTGTCAGGGCATATTTTGTGTAGATGACTGGAGTGTTGTAGGCAAGTAGTTGTTGACTTGTGCTTTCAAAGAAGGCAGTATGAGTACTGTGCACAGCCTTTGTGACAATTGAAACAATATATTTGAGTCTCAAATGTGCTCCCAATTTCACTGCCCACACATTTCCTGCTTCTTCACACACAGGACAGCAATAGGCAGTGCTGGTTTAGGAGGCTCTTTGGGACCTTATCAGAGCAGGTATTCCCCAGTGGAGCTGGGAAGTGAAAGAAACTGCACCAACTGGGAGCCAAATAGCAGCAATGGTGAGATGCTGCAACACACGAAAGTTTATAATACCAGGCTATTTCCAGTTTCCTTAAATAAATTGATTATTTATTTCCTGTTTCTTTAATAATTACAGGCTACTGTAATTATTAAAGAAACAGGAAAAAATAATCAATTCTTCCCTTACAAATACTTTATATACGAGATGTACAAAATGGTTGAGTTGAAAGGGAGATAAGTCTGCTCAGGCTGTGCACCCAAGCTGGATGTGGGTTACTCCCTTTCAGCTGTGTGGTCTAAGCTTCAGGTGATGGGAGTGGTTCCATGTTTTTTGAAGTTTTTCTTCTTTTTTCATCTTCCTCTTGGCATATCACCATGAGGCCTTTCCCATGAGCAGTGTCAGTAGCAAAAATCGAGCAGATGTCTTACATGGCTGTTCCCATTTTGCTACCACAGTATTACATACACTGGGTCACCAAGCTTTCTTTTTGCATGTTCCCCTCTCTGTCTGAGCTTCAGCTAAACAGTTTGTTAATTTTAAAAACACTATCAATTCCCCCAAAACCACCAAAAAATTACCCTCGCAAAGCCCCTGCAAGTTCACTTCGAAATTTGAAGCTGCTCTTTCTTTTTTTCCTGAGATTTCATCCTTGACTTTGTTGAGTCTTTGCAGGCTTTGTGTCATTTGCAGAATCCTAGAAGGTGGATTACTGTAAAGTAAGAATAGACTCTTAGAGGCTTCCAGTGTGACCATCCAGGTTGAAAGTCCTTTTACAAACTTAATCAGTTAACGATAAAAAAAAAATAAATGGAAATTTTTAAACAATTTTGGCTTTACTAGCAGAAAAAAACCCCAATAAAACAGATACGCTGACAAAATGAAAACATCAAGTTCACTTATTACTAAAAAGTATAAAATGTTAACAGAAAAGATATTTTTTAAGTAACACTTATGAGTGTTGTACACATGAACATTGAACATATATTCCCTTAAAATAATCTAGTAAGGAAATAAAACATCCATTTGCATTTTACTTTTGCACATAGGTTTATTAAGATAATATATGTATCTTTCTGTATGCTGAGCCATTGCTTGGTCTCAGCCTGTCCAGGCTGTATGAATATTGACTAAGATACACCCCACGGTGTACTATTGCTTACTTGAAGCATAATACTGCATGACCTTGTTTTCTCTCTTAATTATATTTTTCCCTTGTAGGAAAGTAAGTTTACTCACTCTGAATCGTGCCAAACCGCATAATTTGGAAAAGAATATTGTGGCTCTACTTGGAAAGTACTAACTGGGCTCCAGCCATCACTGGGAAGGCTGTATAGTCTTTTATTATTTTAACTGGCCAAATGCCCTTTGTTGCCACATTAACAGTTTCCCTACGGTGCATGTAACTTTGATATTATTTCCACTTTTAAGCTAAATTTGACCAGATGTAAGACACAAACCCTCCAATTTTGAAATAAAAAAATAGCATGTTTTCTTAATCCTGTACTTCAGAAGGAAAGTCTGTGAAAACTATAACCTTCGTCTGCTGGCCAAAGTTTTTGTTCAGTAAACCCATCCTGCCAGCTGTTCTCATTGGCAAGAGGAAAGATAATATTTTGGTATCTTTAATATCTCCATTTTGAGCTGAAGTTCTGCTTGTGCCATCATTTAAATCATGCATGTTAACATCGGTCTGGCAAACAATGCTGCACTTTATAAAAAGACCTCAGTTTGGATGGTATCACTGCAATGTTGCAATAAAAGCTGCTTCAGACTGCCACATGCAGCTTAAAGCACTCATTGCCTATGGACTCTTGCAGGTGCTCTGGACTGTGCTGCTGGAGAACTGCTTTCAAAGGCCTAAAGAAGACACTGAAAGAGACTTGAAGGTGCATTTTAGTCCGTTATCACCAGGAGCTAAAGGCACAAAACATCTCAAAAGTCTGGGCTCCCACTCACGTGCTTTTGGTCCTCATGTCTTGAAGCAGACTGGACAAGGATCAGCTTGGTGACTAAGATCCAGTCCCTAGCAAATGAGGAGGGTTGGCCAGACAGAAACACTGGAATTTCTAAGAGACACAAAGTGGTCACCTAAATCTCTAGGCCTAGACAGATGCACTTCCCACACTGAGAATATCTGAATCAACATGTGCATAGAGAATGCTCTCTCTCCCGATTCATTTTTGACTGCAAGTTTTAATTTCTGCTGTAACATAAAGGGTGTTCTCATCATGTTTGAGAACATTTAAGAATGTCTTTCTCAGTTTACAGGTAACCTGAAGCCAGGGTGGTTACAGGCATATTGGATCCCACACCTTGGCAGAGGATTATTTCTGCACATGTTTCAGGACAGCTCAGCACTAAAGACTTATAAGGGGAGAAAGAAATTTATGATCCTGCAAAAATTTGCTTGGATCCCTTGACAGTTTCAAAGATTTCTTAAAGCCCTCAGTGAGCACAAGCAAATTGATTAGTATAAAAGTAGGTCTCAAGTCTTTGCCTGTCTAGACAGGAAGCCTCTTTCACTAAAATGAAGCATGAGGGAAGACAAGATAGTCTCCTAAAACAAGAATTTCATTTATTTGTGCATTACTGTAATTATACTACTATCTTAAATGCTCTCAGATTAATGGTGCTTGTGACAGTGCAACCTTGCTCAATCTGAAACAGAACTGAGCCCTCCCTGAACCTTACTGGCTCTTTTACAGCCTTCTACTTGTATTTGAGAGCGTAGGGCACATTCCAAAGAAAATGAGGATAGTTCCTGTCACCTACTGCGTTTGTAACACCCTGATGCAAAAGTTAATAGCAAAATAGGTGGTGCATTTTGTTAGCAGGGCCCAGTTCAACAACCATGCTAATGATAGTGCAATTATACCGGAGATGCAAATTTTCATTTAAGTATATTTCCCCTGGCATCTCCAGTATGTGATTTTTGGGAAAAAAAAAAAAAGAAGTATTTTTTCAAGTTTTAATTTCCTCCAGAAGCATAAAATCATTCAATACTTTTTCCTCTCCTTCAGGTTAGCTTTCATCACTGCAGATACAGCTACAAGTACTTAATTGAAGTTTTCTTGCTTGCTGAACTGCCAGAGGTTTTCAGGGTACATTTCAGGTAAGGTAAATCTATCAATCAAATGCAAAAGCACTAGGGAAACATATTTTAAAATGAAAAATACTTTTTGGTAACACTCTCTCAGATTACTTCCCTGAATTTGGCTTTTTGCAGTTAGCATGTCTCATGCACCAGCCTGTCCGCTCCCCATATGTCTCTATGTTATTATTAAAGTGTATTATGTATGTCTCTATGTATTATTAAAGTGTTCCACAAAGGTGTTCTGGGTGGAACTTGGCCCAGAGACCTTGGTCAGAGGGAAACTGTAAACCCTAGCCTCTCTTGAAAGGCAGTGGTCCTACTCTCCTGCTCCAAACCCTGCTGTGGGAGGCTGAGCACCCCGGGCAGTGTTGTGCCGTGCAGCGCAATGGCAGCGCAGCTGCTGGGACACGGCCAGCAAACACGCCAGGCTCAGCCCCGCAGGTTGAGTTACTGACATTCACCAGCTGCTCTTTGTGTGGAAGAACTTCAGCACCTTCCTCTGGCCTTACAGGTATTGTAAATAATACAATTAAAGCAGTAAATAAAGGTAGTGTGTTGAGAGAAAAATAACTAATTTTTAAACTTCATTCAGAGAAACTTGAAAAAGTTAGATGGTCACATCATTTTAAATGAAAGGGAAAGTAATTGGGGAAAAAAGAATCCACAGACACAGTACATGAAGCAGATCATGAAAGCCATCTGACTTGTCATTCGAATCCTTCTGTATCAAAGAACTATGTTAACAATAACTGTAATGAAATTAAATTTATTATGCATGCATGAGCAATAACACCCCACCCCACCCCCCGCCCCCCTCCAAAATCTACTATGGTAGCACTTGAGGTTAAGAAAAATAAAGTGGAAATTTGTAAAAGATGTATCAAAAGTGACAAGCCCAAGAGGAAGATACCTCCCAGCAGCTCGAGACCTCAGAGTAAGCACAGAAAAAGCTGCTGTGGTTACAGAGGTAGTTTTTTACCAAAGATTACATCCCTCACAAAGTTTAAGGTGAAAATAAGACATAAACCGTAAAGTGATCATATGCCCAAAAAGACATTGACAGGCATCAAAAACTTGTAGTCACTACTTTCCTGTAGCAAGCAAGACACCTGTCAAAGAATGTTGCAGTAGATAGCTAAGATATAAAGGAGCACACAGGAGAGAGAAAGTCATGGCAGTGACCTGTGGGAATTCTTTGCATCCCTTTTTGTCTAAACTCAAGGAGGTTCCCTTGTTGTAAGCCCCTTATGCAGCATACATTGGAGAGATCACTGAAAATTATATATCAGTTTGTTTCTAAGAAAGAGAAAATAGAAGAAATAAAAAACTAAGTTGTAAAAAATTCAAAGGATAACAAAAACTAGGGTTAGTGTGCGTGGAAAAGAGAAGACAAAGAAGTGAACTCTTTAAAATCATGAGTAACAAAGAAAGGTCTAATAGGGAATGGAAGTTTTTTGTGGCATGGGAGGCAGTGAACAAGGATACATCAAATCATTATCTGTTTGAAAATAAAGGAAACCAGAAGTATTTCTTCATACAGAGTGGTGGTAACTTGGAGCCTCCTTGCCACAAAAGGCTGTGGTTTGCAGAACTTGATGTGAGTTAAAGATCTAGACAAACTCATACATCAGTACTTGTTAAATAGAAAGATTCTACCTCTGACTTTGGAAGTCAGATTGCTAGAAGTTCAGAATATAAGGCAGGTAGCTATCACTACATTGTTGTTATTTTATAATGATCTTTAGTAATCACCCTCCATTTTTGACCACTTTTCATCGTTTTTGGAGCCAGAATACTAGGCTAGATGGATCTTTTTCAGCCTGAGCTGGAAAATGATTAAATATAAATTCTTCTTTCATGTTTATTCTGTGAAAGAAATCTTCACATAGTATGAACTACTCAGGATTCACCCACTTCTGCAGATCTGTAACAAGTCACAGCAGCTGAGAACCTGCTCAGAACACTCCATGTTGGCTGACACACCAAAATTGGAAACCCAGCCTCACAAAGCACAGTTTTCAGTGAGCTCATTGCACACAAGACAGTCAATTGACAATTTACTGCGCTTCCTGTGCACTGACCTCTACCAAAAGGGAAAGAGAAAAGAGAAGCAACGGTACAGTCTGCAGTCCCCCTTTCCTGCATCCCTTTGCTCACAGGGCGTTTTCTAGTACTTGCATAATACAGTGATGAAGTGAGGCCAGGATGCTGTGGGACTTTCAGCTTTCATTTTCATGGATCGTTTTCATTAAAAGACTCGGCTGAAACATTTTGTTCCCTTTTCCCCAAGAAAATATCCTAGATGGTACATGCTTCTTCTACAATACTTCACAGTGAAATCTCTGAGACTTACATAGTCCCACCTAAACTTTCTTTCACTCCAATCTCAAGGTCAAATAACTGCATCAAGTAATTTAAATAATACATAACTCATATAAAACACTTTGCTTTGAAAAGAAATGTGAAAATTTTTTTGCATTTTCAACCACTGAAGCAGAACTGCAGTAATTTAGTAAACACCATAACTTGAAGTTAACCAGTAATTTTTTTTTCAGGACATACACAGAGAGAGAATTTTACTGTTGTAATGCAATTCCCTAGTGATCTATAGTTAACATGTTTTCTATATAACCTTGAGAAAAATACAAAAGGTATTTCATTATTGTATGAGATATGTAAACATGCAAAAGTTTCCTGTTGTTTTAAGGAACGGCATCTGTAAGCAGTTATCTATAGTACCTCTAAATTAAATAGCCACCTTAGGAGAAAGAGAGGCCATTTTGTATTCAGTCATTAAACAGAATCAGGAATAGTTGCTAAAATAATGCATCCCCATTATTCATTACTATTATGCTTCACTTGTAGAAATAGATACCTGATAAGAATTGTACCAGAACTAAAGATCCTAATGAATGATTAAAGGCTAAGGAGCAGATGCAAAGGGCAAGTAGAACAAAAATACCTCATTCCTTTTTTTTTTTTTCTGAGAACACTATGTGTTCTCTTTCATTCTCTTCCACTGAGTTTTGCTTTATGATCTTTACCATATAATGGGCCGAACTACGACTGGTTTTGGACTCTTTCCAACCTTGTGAAAAGCTGGTTTTCTTAAATTGTGACAAAAACTGGACAAATTTTATTAACTAATAATAATAATAATAATGTTAAAAATGTCATTTAAGTGATCTTTAAAGCATTTCAACTGCACTTATGTCTTATAACTAAAAGCCGTTTTACAGAAAACCAAAATCTTTAATTGATGTGTCAAAATCTTCTTTTATAAAAACTAATTTTTCATGGCCTTGAAATCTGATTTGACCTATTTTTGACAAAGTTTTGGATAAGACAAATAGAGGCCTTTTTGGATGAAACTCATTTTGTCAAAAAAGCTCCAAGCTAGCTCTGCTGTGCATGATAGACTGTACAAATATCACAGGAAACTTCTGGTATACACAAAGGCTTAATCAGCCGGAACTTGAATAACATGCAGACACATATCTAACTGATCCCCAGCTGACTAGGAAATCTGTGTCCCATATGCTGTTTAAAAAGGGAGGTCATAAAATTTAATTAGTCAGGAGAAAGAATTGGAGCTTGGTTTCCTGGGATGTTCGTATGTTTTTTTACTTTTTTTTTCATAAACTTTATATGCCTATTCAAACCCCATATATTCACCTAATCCACAGATTGCTCTCCTGCTCACAAGGTTTGTACCTTGCACTGCCTAAATTCACTGAGAATTTTATTTGCATCTCAAGAATTCAGGTCTCAGAGAAACCACCTTGAGATCCCAGGAGATGAGTAAACCCACTATGGACACACATGCTAGCCTGCCTGGGAAATTAGCACACAGTCATTTATACCACAAATAAATACTTCACCAAATCAGAATCTTTCAGTCATAGCTGTCAGCAGACTCTTCGTTTTCCTTTTCTTCCTAGTGAAAGGGCACAGTTTTAGGTAGGAAATCAAAGCTCCCTGACTCTTCATAGGGAAATTTGCACAGATCTCTTGTAAAAAGGTCACAGACCTCCTGAATCCATGGACTACATGTGGGAAGCAGCACCAGTGCTGCAAACTTGTTTCCATATAGAAACTCCTCACAGTGCACAAGGACTGTGAAGTACCTTTATAGTGCTTTCAAAAAAATCCTTTTATTTCAAGTTCAGCTACTTTCTGCTTACAAACACAGACCTGTGTTTCTAGATGACTTGTCCAAGTGACAATGGGAGATCTTTCGATTATGATTAGAAAGCTGATTGATTACCCAGTCCCATAGTCCTGTGTTTTCTGGTTCCAAATCTGGGGATTTTGCCCAACCACTTTGAGAAAATTTTCCTCCTGCTCAATGAAGAATTGTGCTGGTGGTGCAAGACAGAAATGTTGCTACGTTTCTTGGGCACAATGAAGTGCTAACGGCACCAGCAGACACTTCGACTTTACACTTAAGCCTTATTAAGGCTTGGTTACCTTCTAGGGTGATAGGAAAGCAAGCAAAGAGCCTGATGTGCTCTGCCAGAGCAGCTTTATCAAGCCTGCAGTGGCAGTCCAGGGGATTACCACAGCAGCTGCCTACCTTTGGCAGGGTGGGATGCCAGCCCTCAGCTGCTCCCCTTGCTCTCCTGACTGCAGAACATGCACAAACACAGTTGGGTCTCCTTATGACATCTGCACTTAAAAAACAAGAGGAAAATGCAGGGCCTGGAAAAGGCCATCTCCCCGATGCCAGGGCACAAACAGGTGTCCTCTAGCAAATCTAACCACAGTCATCCCTGCACTGAACCAGGAGTGAGAGTCAGTTCAGACAAAAAATAATCAGATCTTTTTTGGCAGTATAGCAGGGCAGGAGCCAGGTTCTTGGCCCCATAAACAATTTTATAAGAGCTAAAGGAGGGCATAGGCTGGGAATGAGCAGCTGGGGGCTGTCAAGATGTCATTGTCAGTGAATGGCACCGCTTCCCTGAATTTTCACTATAACAGAGCTGAGTGTTCAGATAATCAGCCACGACATCTGAGATGTGGGAGCAGATGGGCCAATACCTGCCTAGAGTGCTCTAGTTTGAGTCACTGAAAAGGACATCTGCCTCTGCTCTCAGGCCGGGTGCCTCAGCAACTCCACTGCAGCTGGGCAGCATCTTCTGTGTGTTTATGAGCGGGTATTTCTCAGAAGCCTGTACTCTTGGAGCTTATTCATTTTGAATGAATATTCACAGGGCAGCCAAAACCCCTCCTGCTGTTAAAATGTACTGAATATTGAGCCTTTGTTGCAACACAGGAAGGTACCACAGCTCCCCAGAGAAACAGCTGCAAGAATGTTTTTTAGATGCCAAACCCTTAGCCTTGTTCAACAAAATAATAGTATCTGAAACCTTTTACTCTGAAGCACACAAGTTTTCCAGACTTCAGCCTTCAGAATGAAAATTTAGCACAGTTAGTGACATCTGAAATTTCTGAAGACAAATATTGGACACCTGTGGCTACATTATCCTTAAATCTAAAAACTTGCCTTGTCTCTTTCCATGTATCAAGTTCCAGGCCCACCAGAAACATATAAAAATGACTTACATGAAAGGGCTGTATAAAAGGCACTACAAAACTAAACCAGAAGTAAGTCATTGCTTAAGAGTTATTGTTTTATTTGCTTGTCATTAGACATCTGTTACTAGGCACTGCAAACATTCCACTTTGTGCCTGGGCTTAATAGTGTCAGCTTCGCAGGGATGTCTTCTTCTTCCTCATTGTTTTCACTTAGTTTCTAGGACAAATAAAACAACTTCTTTTTTTTTTTTTTTTTTTCNTAATAAATTAAAGCTCTTATAGAGTTAGAAGGAAATTTCTATCCAGCAAGCCTCAGAACATAACAAAGATAATTATATGCACCATATCAAACTCTTTCTTGCTCCCTTTGTGCCCTCCTTCCCCCCAACCCAGGTAATCCCCAGAACTCTGTGGTGATCGAGTAGAATTTGAGGTCAAGTTTTGTCCTGAAAAAATGTAGAGATTACCCTCCTCTTCCTCCCCTCTCCGTCATCAGCTGACATTTCCAGATGACAGTGTACTGAATCTGAACTGTTTCTTTTGCTGGGAATGCCATCTGTGAGGTGGCAGCTGGGGTGGGAGGGAAGGCACATAGCAAATGAACAGTGACAAATATAGACAGTAGACTAAATTAGAGGAAGTTCCACTTCTTTCCAGTGTTACAGACCTTTGCACGCTTCCATTAAGTAGATACAGCTTCTCTTTAACTGGTGTTTGAACAGCTGGATTGCTTAGCAAGAGAGCAAAGTTGGAACATTGGAACAGAGATGTCAAACAAGCCCATTTGGGCAAAAATGCTGAGACTACTGAAGTTTCCTAAGTGGTTCCACTCCGTTTCTATCATATTACACTATCCTAAAACTAGCAAGAGGGAAGAAAAAGAAGATGAGTGTGTGTATTGTAAAAAGGAATATGTCATAAATCATCCAAAATGAAAAATCTGTGAAGATCTGAGGGAATATTTCTTGTAGAGCAGAGATAAAACAAATGTCCAGATCATTGACAACTGAACATGAACTCTAAAAAAAATGCTGGCATAACTTTTTCATTTCTCATTTTGTTACTCAAAAGGACCACTTACATTTGAATCATCTTTTTCCCTGCAATACAGAAAGAATAATTCAATAATTAAAATCTCATCTTAAGACATTAAATTCGATAAATAAGATGATGTCAGAGGAAATTCTAGAGATTGAAATTTTGCTCATATTTCTTCTCTAGAAGATTGCTAACAGCATCTTGTCTACACAGAAACATAGAAGGCTAAGAGGGATGGGACCTCTGGAGATCTTCAGGTGCAACTGCTCCCAAAGCAGGGTCCAAAAGGTATCAGGTTGCTCAGGGCCATATCCAGTTGCATTTTGAACTATCTCCAAAGACACAGACTTCACTTCTCTCTGATTCAGTGTTTGATTACCCTCACAGGATAAAATTTTCTTCTGTTTAATGGAACTCTCCTTATTTCAATTTGCTTCCACTGCCTCCTACCCTTCCCTGGATATCAGTGAGAAGGGAATGTTTCTGTCTTCTTTGCATCATCCTGTATTGATATACATGGATAAGATCCCACCTAAGCCATATTTTCTCAAGGATAATGTATTATTAAATATTAGTAAAACATTAATAAAATATGTAAATGTATATGTTTACTTTGGAATAACTTCAGGATTATCTGCCCTGATTTATGCATGGTTTTCACACTGAATACAGCTTCCAATATATCTTTTAGGCAAGTGCCATCATTGTTAGAAGTTTCATGAACTGGAAAAGGAGACTTTATTTAAGCAACATTGTATTCTTTCAAACTATACCTAGGTAAGTAATTTGGTAAGACATTCTTCTCTTCCTTTCAGTGCTCAATTAGAAACAACAGACATTTCAACTTTTTAATCTCCTGGCGTTTTTCTAAAGTTCATTAATTTTAAGAGCAAACAATCACAAGAAGTGAGCCCAATCCTTGAGCAAGCCTACAGCTGCACTACACCTGAAAGAACTAAACCACACAGAAGCCTTTTAGTGCCTTTTAATTTATTCATATTCCAAATTCACTTGATTTACCTTAATTTTCTTGGCTGACTTTATTTAGCATTGCTTGGAAGTAAAGGTTCCGTGTTCAGTGCTGCAGATCTCCATACCCAAGACTTGAAGAGAAGGAAAGGACATGTCATACCAGCAAACAAACTTAGCTGATGTTGGCTCACTTCAGCAAAATCTGTGTAATCAAAAGTGTAAAACTACATACCCATGTCAGTTGTAATAAGCTTGTCATCCTATCCTCTCTTCAGATTTCCTAAAATGCAGTCCTCTGTGGCAGTAATATTTACCTGTTATGCAAGATAAGACTTCTTCTGTTATGATAATGCACAGACATCTTACATCTTCATTTAGGCATCAAATCTTTTAAAGCTGATACCCCATGCTGATAAACAGGTTTCTCAACAGACAGCATGAAGTTCATATCACCAGCAGTACATATCTCATCTGGGTGTGGAAAACCACACAGTAGCTACCTGTGCAGGTTGCAGTTCCATGCTTCCCCTTCAGGTGACACGCCAGCTTCCTCCTCCTGCTGGTAGAGCTGACCCCCTTTATCCTTGCAACGCTTTTGACACTCACCACTGAGAGACATTTCTGCATGGTTGCCCACCAAAAAATCCACAAGGTCTCTCTCTGCTGGGCCAGATTCCTGATGCCTGAGCACTTTGAAACATTTCAGTGACCAGGGTCAGTCAGAACCCAGCCAAGCCACAGTGTCAAGAGCTGACTGTCTTTGCACTCTGAATGACACTCCTGGAGCATTCCAAGGGTACTGAGAAAGTGAGCAGGAAGTGTCCTGGTTTAAAAATGGGTCCTCATTGCTCAGAGAGCCAGCTGAAACAAGGGGACAATGCGCTACCAAATGAGCTAATTGCAAGTATCAGTCAATTTATAAACACTGGTAGAGTGTTAGAGCAAAGGATCTGTTTATTTGAAATACAGGCCACAGATGGATTTTTATGTCATTTTGGAGGCTCATTTTTGCAAGCAAATCATACTTCCAGAATATTCTAAACATATACTATTATGCATAATTGTCCTCTACAATGTCCATGATGGATTGGTAAACAAAGGTGAGCTAACATGCATCACATAAAAATGAAGAATAACCCACAGCTCCAGTTTTCATGGGAGATATATTACAACCATTCAGATATTTCCTGTGGGCTCACTTTCTGGCCTTGGTGGAGCAGTTTTCTTTGTCCTTTGCAGTTTACCTTAAAATCTTTCAATTTGATTAAAAACTTACAATTTTTCTTGAGAGAGAACCTGGAACAAAAGGTAATCTGCAATAAATTCAAAAAAGGTTTTTCACCATTTCTAGTGAATGGCTCACAGAACAGTAAATAAAGCACAAGCAGATTATTATGATATCTTAAGAATATTCAATCCCATGTTTTTGCATAAAATTCTACAGAAATTCTTAAGGTGTCAAGTAAGCTTCTGAATTCTATTCAAATAAAATTAACCTTACAAAACCCACTGTGTCCTTAGTCTATTAATTTTTCAGGTATCTTGAGATTTAAGACCTCTCCCCACCAAAAAAAAAATCAAATACACTCATAAAAATGTAAAGTTTACTGATCCACTTAAGGTTATGTATGAAAATGGAGAAACTGCATGACTGCTGATGTGTAATTAAGAGACAACCATTTGTGTGAACTGGTTCTTATTCTTGAATGGTTCATGCAGTTAATATACTCCCAAAAACGGAAATGGAATCAACAAAATGCATGTGGATCAGATTTTGATCATCCAAGGCTATACCACATCACAAGAGACCTTTAGCACACACTTAAAAAACTCAACAGTTTCTGCAAGAAAGCAGGAGTACTATCTGTATCCTAGTTTTCTTGAACTCTTTTCTGACACAAAGGCTTTGGTGCTCAGCAAACACTTTACTGTATTTTGATGCTTGTGGATCTATTTATTTTAAGTGGCAGGTACTATACATCTGTTTTGTTCTTAAAGAAATATTTGCCAATTCAGAAATGGAGTGATGACTGAGCTGGGTAATTAGTTTAATAATGAGTAGATTTGGTAAGAAAGCTACTTACTGAAATGGCCACAGAGATTTTCATTGAGGTCCCAATGGACTTTGTGCCTCCTCATCTGTAGGAACCTCTCATGTATAGTCCCACTTCCACCTCAACCATCCAAACTTACTTACTTCTAACTAAAATGTGGTGGATAAATGGGAGAATGACATTTTAAAAAGAGGCAAATTACATTTTTAGTTGTGAAGAATGAGCCTACTTTGAACATCTTACAGGAGCCATATTCTGCTTCTTACACTGCTTCTTACACAGCACCAGAATCCCCACCAGAATTTTCTGTGCTGGAAGAAAATAAAGCAGCATTCATTCTATGTTGTAGGCAGACACCTTAAAAAAACCCTCGACCCGAACAAAAAAAGCCCGATCAAAACCAAAGCCCTCAAACAGCAACCATTCTTGTTCTGGGAAAGATCTTTGCGACAATATCATTTCCCTGAAAGAAAAACTTTTCAAGATTTCAATAAGTATTTTGGATTCCTGGGAAAGAAGGAGGAAAGCCCTCATAGCCTAGAGCAGGAATGTTGACTGCATAGCACTCTACTCCAAACACCAGAAAATATTCTTTTCTGTACACTTGCAGGCATGGCAGGGAGTCTGCCTCCCTTCTGATTGTGGTGCTTGAGAAACGTCCATGTTTCCTGGGATGTGTTACACAGGTACATGGTAGCACAGCAGCCACTGCAGACATGCAGGAAGAAAACAGTCCAGTGAAACCAAATGCCTCAGCCCAACTCTTCCTGACCTTCCTGGCTCTGACCTCTGTGTGTACAGTGCAGTCCTCACACAACTACATGTAAAGCAGTTTTTTGAATTAAAGGAATCCATTAGAGATGGATTCGTGTAGTGATGTGTGTTTTGTTTGA
>WBNO01021884.1:0-25703 GCA_013400575.1 Peucedramus taeniatus
TCTAATTTCTACAGAACCATATGTCTGTTACACATCCCACCCTTATCATTTTTATCTTCATTAGCAATTCCCTTGTCAGTATTCTATAAAAAAGTACAAAATGAATACTTTTTTAGAAACATAAACTCAGCTGTCTCAGCTGTGTCTGTCAAACTGATATGTACCATCTTTATTTAGAAAACCAAGTCATCCTGTTGTTGCATCAGTGAATATAAATATTGACATTTTATGTAAATAAGTGCATAGTATATTACATTGGAAAAATCCTTGTCATTTTTACTCACAGACTATATAGTTGAATTATAGTTTAAAGATGTTTAGTACAATATTCTAATGGTCCCTCTTTTATGATCTTAGGTAGNTATGATCTTAGGTAGAGCTTTCAAGGTGAAGTTAAAATATTATTTAAAGGAAGTTAGTCTAGTAAATTACTAGAGAAATATAGGACTCTGTGAAAAATATATCAATATGTGACAAATGTGTAAGACTATATCTTCAAAAGAGTATTCAGTTTGAACTCAGGTTTTCCTGAGAAGCAGTAATTTTTTGAAGATTATTTGAAGTAAAGAAATTTTACACGGTTCATTAATAACAAATATTTTAATTTCTGATTCATGTAGACCAAATTAAAGTTATCCCTCCAAATTTGAAAGGCGACTTATTCCCCTGAAGAGCTGTTTTGGGGATTTCATATCTTAGATAAGCAGGTAAACATCTTCTAGGTTAGAAAAAATTTGGGTTATAGAAGAGTGAGTTGACTCTCTCTCACATTCCATGAAATAATTCAAAATCTTGTATTCCATTCCCATATTTAAAAAAAATCAAAGACCTGGAAAACATTTTACAAAATGAGATTAATAATTTCTAATTAGCTGGTTTTTTCTGTTATTTTAGCTATAGAATCATAGAATATGCTGAGTTGTATGGGACCCATCAGGATCATCAAGTCCAACTCCTGGCCCTGCACAGCTGATTGCTAACTACTTGCTTACAATAATTTTTAAGTCTGTGTTTTAGCTGAAAAGAAAAAGACTGATGCAAAATGCAGTGTTTCCATCTCCTTAATAAACAGTTAATTATCCATTTCCTGTTTTGTAATGTCCTGTGTCTCATATGACCATGGAAGAAGTATCCTAGTATATTTCGTATATACTGGTATTATTTCTTACAAACAAGGTCATGTTTCTCTCCGTAACTTTCTACTTGTATTCCTGAATATCTTAGAGATATTTATTTTCAACTAAATCAGTCTTAACAATGATTATAGTATAGTATAATACTGAGAAAATTTTCTCTTTGTTCTAAAAAGGAGCTGATGCATCACAGCTTCAGAGGTCTCTGACTTAAATCGGCAAAGTCCGGAAGCAATTTTATTTGTCATTTTTCACAGGGACTTTCAAGGGTTACCTTTAGCAAAACCCATGCCAATGAATGTGAACTTGAAAATACAGAATATATGAAGCATCTCCCCATTAAATCTTCTTATAGAGCTTCCACTAACCAGAGGACTGATAGGTAGGGCTCACAGCAGGAAAATGTTTGTGAGTATGTGTTTAAAAACGGTTTAATCTCTGACTGTCCACGTCTCTAAGGACAAATTTAGCAATGAAAATGAGAGGAAGCACTAGAAGTGTTAAACCAAACTAAAGGTTTTTGTGTGTGTGTGTGTGTGTGTGTGTGTGTAAGGTACTTGGACAGTCTCTTTGGAGTTCAGAAGAGGTGACGTTCTCCATGTAGGCATATCCTAGGCATGGCAACAATATACAGAGAAATTAATACATGTATGTTAATTACTTAACGTATAACAGGAATTTTTCATGGAGCATTACATCGCCAAATTTAGCAATTTTGTAATGAAGAATATAAAACATTTAATAAGTTTAAAAATCCAGACTCAGCAAAGAACAATTTTTACAGTATCCTGAAATAAAATGGTTAGTCCTTTTATAAAATAATTATCAATATTTGGAATTTCTATTAGGTAATTAGTATTTGTGATTTTTATTGAAAATCTTCAAAGCCTAACAAATTTTGACTTGATGGTTGTCCATCATTGACACTACACTTTCCTGCATACAGAAACTCATTATTCAGGTTTAAAGTGAGAGTCATTTTATATGTGAAACCCTCATATGATTGCCTCCTTTAATGTGATGGAAATGTTAAGGGGCTATTGCTAGAGTGTTTTTGATGCAGCACTTTTTGAAAGCAGCAGATCATTAACACCAGGTTTAATATTAATGATAGAATTTACAATATGGTATTAAAATTTAAATGAACAGAGTACTGTGCAAATACCAGTTGTGCACATGAATATAAAATGGAGTATCTAAAATGGGAATTTATTCTCCATCCCTGTGCAATTTTGACTGCATATCACTTGGTTAACAATCTGCTAAGGAGAGATCTAACCAAGAGTCAGCTCACTCAAGCCCCTTCACAAATTCATTGTTTAAATATTATTTTCTACAGCTGAAACCTCAGAAGCACTTTATACTATACCTCTAAGAGGTGAACTGTAAAACCGAAGTCTTTACAAAGACTCTGAAAATAGCCCTTTCATATTAAAAAAAAAAAACAAAAAAAAAAAAACATTTAAAAACAAAGACCTAAAATATTACCTGTGTGCATTTTTGCAAATCTAATTTCTTGATGTACTTCTTCAAAACTAGGTGACATTTTTCCAGGGTCTGTATTCCCAAAGGATGCCACACAGACTTTGTCTTAGCAGCTGCTGCAAAGTCATACATGAATACTGTCCAAGAATGCATAGTTCCTCCCTGTATATGCACAGGGCCAGAACAGCTACTCTTCCAGCATTTCCCACTGCAACAATCAACAGGACACACAGGCTCTGAGGTTTATGATCCCTGCTTAAAAAGGAGCATATGGCCATCCTACATCTGCACATACATCTTCCCCACAGGAGCACAGCTTCTGTGTGCAATCAGAATTCTTTCTCCTTACATTGCTCCCACAGCTAAATACTCGTATATTATGAAAATATGCCTCTGCCTGACCTTTTTCTACTTCTGTGAACCTTCTGGGTCTGTTCAGCTGCTACTTCCAGAGACAGAGGATCGGGTCAAGAAATTCCAATTTTTAAAACTGAAATGGGGTTAATAACCTATTTTTATCACAGAATTTCCTGAACTGCCTCAGCTGTAAAGTCGAAAAGATATGTTTTTGTAGAACACTGGAATCAAAACCTTGTTTTGGTTTTGGTTTTTTTTCTCACAAACTACAGTGCTAATAATTATGCAGGTAATTAATGTTGAGATTAACAACTGCAGTATTCTTGATAGTTGACATCAACAGTAGTGCTGCAGAGTATACCCTTGGTATGTTCAGAAATGGCAGAATTATTTTATTGAGTAAATTAGAGTGCACATTTAGAGTTAAGTATCTGTTTTGAGTATCAGAATTGTTCTCTGCAAGGAAAGTTTAGTCTCGAGTTTAAACCTTTATCTAGATTTGCCAAATGGGAGCATCTTCATGCATAGATTCATCAAAATCCCCTTTTCCACAGAGTATCCATAGGAGCATACAAATTGGTTTCACATACAGATGAATTTTTTAATCTGCATTTTTTTCTTCATATACAAGCTATCACTCTCTTCTCTCATAATTGAATGCTTGCTTAATCTGCAATTTGGAAAATTTGCACAAATAAATTTGGGAAAGTCATTGAAATGTCACACATGAGGTTCCTCTTTATTTTCTTTTTTCCTTTTCTTTTGCTAGCTTTCATTTCTTTTCATTTTCTTGATCCATGTGGCTAAATTCAATGTGTCCTTATAGTGTGGAATATATATATTGTTAATATATAAGCACGAGAGTGTGTATAGAGATGAAATGAAAGCCTACTGAATAGAAACTGTGGGCTGTCAAATCAAATTAGCTTTTGTTTTTTTCCACAAGTATTCTTTTAATTACAGTTATTCATATATAATAAATAAAATAAATTACTTGAATCATAAGCCTTATTACAGGTTCATTTTCTTTGAAGAATAATGCTCTTGATTCTATACTTCTTCTCATAAAGAGGAAAAATTAAATAATCATGTAACTAAAACCTAAGGACTTCACAGATAAGGAAAAAGCTAAAAGTATCATTTAATGAAAGGCATTGTGTGGTATGATTATATTGATTCAGTATCATGTCCTGAGTTCCTGAGGTCAGAATGGGCAGCTGTATCATGAAACAGGTATATTCTGTCACAGTTTTGTGTATATTGGCATAAGATAAAGCTTAAGCTGTCTTTGTGTTGGAAAGAGAGAGAACTTTTTGTGCCAACAAGTGAGGACAGAGTGGCTTGGGACAGCAAGTGAGAATTCAACAAATTCTGATATTGCAAAGTTTTCATGTTGGATATGTGTTTTTTACTCTACATTCATCAATACTCTACCTAGATAGATCCTGCCTTTTTTTCTTTCATGAAATAGAGGATTGTCACTTCCAGCTTGACGTCTCCACTGGAAGCAGTAGTAGAGCTGTCTCAGCATCAGGGTCTGAAGGCCAGAGCAGTGCATTTCAAGCTCCAGGAAAGAAAGATAGTTGTTAGTCAGCCTATTCACTTTGATACCCTATGTTACATCCATGTAAAATTAGCCCTGGCTTCTATAATTTTATCTCACTGAAGTTGTGATCTGTAACTGTGGGCTCTGGCCACCCATAAAATACTGAAGGGTTTGAGCTGATCTAGATTTCAGCATTACAAAAAAAATATTACAACTGTATTCAGGATTGCTTCTCAAGTCCTTTTAGAACCAAGTGAATTTTAGAGGTTCCAGAGGATCTCGTTGCTCTCATGTAAATGTTTCCTGAAAGGCCATTTACTCAACAGAGAATCCTTTCACTCACCATCTCTCACCTAAGCATGGTTAATCTGTAAGCAGTACCTGTCTCCACATGTGTATTGCACAGCTTTGCCTTAAACAACAGTTTCTGTGGTGAGCTAGCTTCCTAAATCGATAAAATCCCAGTCACTCCTGATTTTGGTGAACTGCTTGTATTTTCACATGGTGGGAAACGTTCATGTACAACAGAAACAACAGCTTCTGACTGTCAGACCAGAAGCAAAACCTCTGCAAGGGACGCATTCAAGATATGTTGTTGGTTTTGTGTGAGCATTTACAAATCCAGAGACAAGACCTTGTCCATCCTTCTCTGAGTGTGAAACTTATGACATTTCACTTACTTTTTAATATTTTTTAGCAGCAATAGCAAGAAGAAGCAGTAGAAGTGTGAAACTATCAGGATTCTGACTCAATTGTAACATAAACTGACATTCCTACACAGTAAGTTGTATTTCACAATAACAAAATACTTTCAGAAGTAAACACAGAGGTCACTCCCTAGGGTAGTGGGCTCTGACTACCTCTGGAAAACAATACAGAAGCCCTTTATTACATACAATATAGCTTCAAACCACTATTTCAAGAAGAAAATGAAAAATGCCAGTCTTCACAGATAAAGGGAAGTTTATGGTTTTGACCTTACAAGTAGGCAGAATTGAAATCCCATTAGGCTGAATCCTACTAAAATGAGAGAACAAATGGAACTATCATTGAGTCAAGTTATAGTCATTGGTGCTACTTTGGCAGAGCATTAATAGAAATGTCCATTATATATAGTTCATGTTTTTTTTCTCCTAGTCAGGCAATCATTCTTCTGCATGAGAACCTGTAATCTCTTTAGCCACTTAATACTCATGCAGTTCAGGTTTTACTTTGCAAGCCCTAGCCATCCTTTCAAAAAAAAAAAAAGGCCCCCTCTACCCCCCCAAAAAAAAAACCACAGTAAAATTGTTCAAGGCCTTAAATAACCAAAAATTGACTATTTAATCCTAAATATTCTCTTCAAGATGGCAATGTCAAGTGTCTAATAGTACTTAGGCGTACACATTAATTTGATTTTTTTTTCTTTTGTGGCCACAAATGGAAAGAGTATAACTCCATCCGGTAATAAAAGCATCTTTCCCATCTTTCAGCTCTTCAGCTCAAAAACCAATAATTTTACCAAGTAATGAAAGTTGTTGCTTTGGCACAGGGAAAAGGTTCATCCCGCCTTGCTTCACTCAGGCATATCCCCTCTTTCAGCAATTCTTACTATTTCAGATATCTGCAAAGGGTAAGAAAAGCCTGGAGCAATTTTCTCACAGAGATTTGGAAAGAAGAGAGAAATTCTGGGAAGGAAGAGGCTGAAACCTCTCCCAGCCCAGGATTATCCCCTCGCTCCTGTCAGCTGTGCTGTTACCTTCTAGGCACAGGCTGTAGCTCATATTGACTTCTCACCAGGATTTCTGCATCTTCCTATAAATGCCTCTAAACTTCTGTTTTGACTTTAGCTACAGTCATAATGAGTAATGGGAAGTAGCTATTACACATTTTATAGAATTCATGGAGCATGTATTTGCTTTTGGCATGCAGTCCAGCAGAGAACTGCAAGATTAAGTAGTTACATCTTGCAAGCTGAGAGGCACATTTGCTGTATCGTTAATAAACATCATGGCTTTGAGTGTATTTAAATTAATATAATTTGTTAAATCTTTCTGAACAGGAAATCAATTTTGCTAGGGTAGAGACAAAAAGTTAATCAAGCTTAGTCAGAAGAAAATTGGCCTTTTCAATTTTGTTTACAGTAAAATAACCCCATAGATTTTTAGCAAAAAAGAAAAATAAGCAGCTGAAATTGTGAAGTAAAATCTGAGTTGCATAAAAGATTTCTGAAAAGTCAGGAAGGTGACAGGTTCTTTACAGTTTTTACTGAAGTTTCTGGAATTACACAGGGAGTTACAAGTACAGCTTCTGTTGGCACTAATGGAATGTCAATGAAAACACAGCCCTTCAAGTGTTCTGTGCTCTGAGGAGTTTGTGCGGTGAAAGTATCCCTCCCAAATAATTTTGGTTTATGTCATATGCCCAAGGCAAATCAGTAGTTTTTTCTCATCACTACCAAAGTATTGATGTAAAAACATAGATATAAAAGATTCATCTACAGGGCAGACCTCCCCCTGAAAAAGCAAGCATTTGTTCTGATCTGTCTTTCAGCAGTCTTAGTTGAATGGCTGTGGCAGATGAGAAGTATTAGGATTTTTAAGTGTCTTCATTTTGCCTTTTGAAGAATTTATGAACCAGAAACAGGTACTGGCAGGGACCAAATCATAGAGAAAACGAAAGCAAGGAATAGACTTTCTGACTATCTGTTGTAGGTGGTCATGAGTAATTTGCCAGAAGACATTCCCAGATGGTGGAACACACCCTTATAATTTTTATTTCGATGGAAAAAATTATAATTATTTTTATTTGTATGTTTCCACTTTTTAAAGTTTCCCAAGGCACTCTGTCCATGTCCATGTTCACTTAAACTCATACCTGAAATAGAATAGGATAATAACAACTTCAGAATGGGGAGGACATCCATTGCAGATCTGCCTTGTATCCCTTCAGCACCTGGAGCAGCAGCAGCAGCAAGAATTTGGCTTTTTCTTTCTTTATTTCTTGCTCTCTCATTGGATGCTGTCTCCCTGTTTACGACAATTGCTTGCAGATGTTGCATTAACATAATCTAAATCTGACTAGTTGCCAAAGTCTTCTTCTGCAATGATGCCATTTCTTGATTAGTTAGAAATAAATAAACATACTATTTTAATATATATACATTAATCTTGATGATTTCTGGTCTGATACTCTAGATTAATAGCAGTGATAAACCAAACTCCTCAAACTACGTGGGCTTGCAGTTAACAAGAATTTTGTATTTTGTATATGCAAAGCAGAGGAAGGGGTAACTCAGAAAATTATGAGTTTTGTATTCAGCCACTGTCTTTTTTTAACTTGACTTCTGTCATCATTTTGCCTTTAATCAAGATTCATATTATTGTCTTGCCTCAGATTACCTTTCTAACTTTTTCAAATCATTAAAATAGAAACTCTAAAATTGAACTTCTGAAGGCATATCTCTATATATTTTTCAGTACTTTTTCCTTCCTTTAATCAGTCTCTGAGACTAGACTGCAAAGTAAATATTAATCTTCATTGTTCATTTCCCCTTACATTCATGCTTTCACTTCTATCCTCACAAATTTACACATCTCTTACAAAACCAGTTTTTGCTTCCCTTTACTTTTCTTCTCATTTTCCAGGTTGGCCCTTTCTTCTTTCTCAGCATTTTGTTTAGTGTATTGACCTACACATATTTAAACTATGACTTCTGCAATATTTCTGTAGAACAAAAATTTTATTTTCTTTGATTTTTAGTTCCATACTTTATTCTGCATCAGGTTCTGACTCCGTGTCCCTGCTTTTGAAATTCTGTGCAATATCCTTTCCAGAATGGTCATGGCTTTCACCTCCATCCCCAGCTCCAATCACTACACTCTGCCATGTTGCCTCCTTTTTCCCTTACAAAAATTTGGACCTTTTGTCCCTTTTTTTTTTTTTTTTTTTAAATCACACATCCCTTTAGAATTTTTCATGATTGGTATTTTGGAGCTGCTATACCAGCAGCAAGACTATACATATGACCACTTCCTTTAAATTATTCTATACTAGTGAACCTGATTTCTAAGAATCCAGCTCCCTTTTTCACAAATTGTCCAGGTATAAGTGGTAACCATATGATTAGGAAAACTCCACCAATGCTTAAAACCTCACTAACAATCAATGCTCAGTAGTGCTGTTGAGGAAAGAAGTTCAGCTACAATTACAGAATTAAAGCTGTATTGACTTTTTACTTGAGGCTCCAACTCTCGGCAGACAGCTAAAGTGATTCTGTGTACATGACAAGATCATAACCCCTAATGTTAGATCTACAATAATTGTAATTATTGCCTACAGGAACATACCATTTCACTTAATCCTTCATGATTTCTGTAACCACATTGAGCTCATTTTTGTAACTATGACTCTAGTGACAAAATTTCCGTGGATGGGAAAAAAGCTCTTCTGACTAAATGTTTCATTTCTCTTTCAGTATTGCACTGTCAATGAATAGTTTGATGTTTTTATCTAGCATTTCAGATTTTCTAATATGTCTGTCATTGAAAGTTCTTCATCTGTCCACATACCCTACCTTGAATCATACCCACCCAGAGCTCAGCAGGCCCCCACATATCTTCTCTCTTCAGTGGCATGGCCAGCAGGTCTCTGTCGTACGTCCCACGGTGTGGTGGGAGGATGTGTGGGGAGACTGAGCACAAAACCTGACTGGGACAGCAAGCTGCAGTCCTATTTGTATCTATGGTTGCAAGAAATCTCAGGATCAAATTATCCCCAGAACTGCAGGTGGATTTTACCTCACAAAATCCCTTTGGCTCACCCTAAAAGAAAACAAAGGAGCAAACATACATAAGAGCATACACACAAGGCAGATGGGCAGGAGACCAGGAATTGGAAATGAGGCCATATTGAATGTATCTCACAGAAAATATATGGGAAAAGTCAACCAAATTGGCTTTTGGAATTTTTCCTAAACTGAAGACAATCCTTTCTTGCTGAAATCAGTGGATTATAGCTCATGAACGCTTGAATTCCAATCTGAAAGTATGCTAGAGAAAAATAAGGGTTTTTTGTCCCTCTTTTCTCCCTTTTACAGGAAATATGGGTAAGATGACCTGACATGAATGAGCTGTCATGAAATAGGTCTCCCCACAGTGTGGGATACAGCCTCTGCATTCCATGGGTCTGGTGGTGAGACAAGAGCTGTCTGCCAAAACTGGGGAGTTGTATCCTCTCAGTGTGGAAAATACTTAGCAGTTCTAAATTTTGAGACACATAAAACCTAGTTTTATGTACTGTGACATCCCTATCAGCAGTTTCTGTCACAAAACCTGTGCAATCTTAGACGATTACATATACATTTATGGGGAATATTAAAATGCTGTTTGCTTTATGACCATGTTCCAAGTCAGTTCTTGTCCTCTTTGAAATTGAATGACCAAGGTCCTGATAGTACCAACCTTACTAGCACTAGTTTCCAACAGAGAAAATTATACATTATGGACTAATTAAAGGTCTAATCTCCTTAGGTAAAAGATCTCCCTATTTCTTCTTTATTTGATTAGGATTTTGAGTAGTGGAAAACAAAATCAGCAGGCAGATTTCATTATTATATTGGGGTTCAGGAATAGTACATTTTTAAAAATAAAACTTGTGCTTTATTTATTATTTAAGACCTTGAAAAAAAGAAATTGCTTAAATAGCTTAAATGTCTCTTCCTTTCTCAGAATTATGCTCCTAGGCGCTTGTCAGATTTTAACTACATTTTCAAAGCAACACAGGGAGATTCAATCAGCCAGTCCCCACTTTTTGAGAATCTTTTAGTTCCCCTTAAAATCTATGCTCCTTCCTCTCATCTGTACTGCATGCCATTTCTTCTATATTTTTAGCGTACCTGGAGGAAAATATCAAAATCAAGGAAGTAATATATGTATTTTTAATTGTTTGGAAGATCTGGGTTCGGATAATTTTAATGATTAATTATCTTACTGATTTTTGAGCTACATTCTTTTCCAGAATCATTGATGTGATTTTTTTTCCTCAGTTCTTAAACTAAATTTGTCTGAAAATTAACCGTAAAAAAAATTCCTGCAGAATTATCAGCACACTTTTAGACACATATGGACAAATATCTCACAGACAGCCATGGTAGGAGTTTGTCCAAGTAATCAAGCAGAACAACACCAAACACTCCTCCAGGTGAAGAGGCACTGCAAATTTTTAACTCTGTGGCAGCAGGTTACATACTAAAGTATTATCAGACTCATCAATATAGTAGAAAAGATGGAAAGTGGGTGCTCTGTGCCAAAGGCCAATGTCAGGTATTACATCAGGCTTCTGTAGGAGTGAGAAATCACCTCCCTGAGATTGCACTGCCACTTTGTTGTCATGACTTGTGAAGGAAAATCAGCCACCCTATTTTTATAAGCCTATAAAGCACTGAAGGCCCTAATGGGGCTGCCTGCAGCCTGCATAGATGCACACAATGTGCTGCATAACACAGCACATTAAATTCCAAAGGGGAGAGCTTCAGCATCTCTGGCTGATTTCCCAACAGGTCTGGAACCTTATAGAAAGAACAAGATGTTCAGACAAGAAGTGAAGAGCACTATGTTCATAATAGCAACTGAATACATAATGACCAACAGTAAGGGAAGAATGAATAGATAGAGCTACGTGCAAGATATGCAGCAAGTCCTACCTTGGCTTGTAGACCACTTAGAGCTAAATTCAGTGCCTGCTCTGGCAGCAACACAATTAGTGGTCCAAATGCTGCAGCCATGAATACAGAGCCTGTAGTTATCATCTACACACCGCATGCCAAGATCATTCACTTTGCTGAGAAGAGAATTACAGTATTTAAGTGGCCCTGCTGAGCCATTCCAGTATCCAGGCACACTGCAAAGTAGGCCACTCTCAGCATGACTATGGTATTTTCTTTTATATACACTATCCATATGGTAAAAATAAGACCCAGATTTTGCAAAGAGCTCTGTACAGATAGACTTGCTTTTTAAGCTAAACCAGGTCACTGTTTTGTTGATGCAGTTTCATGCTTAGGAATTGCACTGAATTGAAGGTACTAGCTGTAATGTCAGATACTTTATTACATGATTTTCTGGAAGCAGTGATCTGCATATCCTTGTAGCACATCATTAGAGATGAAAAATCATACCTGCAGATACAGAAGAAGACTAAATTAAGACAGGCACTAAAGGTCCCAGTTGCTAATGTCATTTGTCACTGCACAAAAATCAATGATTACTTAAAAAAAGACATCTTATCTATGTGCAATGTAAAATAAAGATATAAAACACTTTGAGAGCTCTCTATATGAGTCTCTTGACATCCTAAAACTTTTTCAGGAGTGAAGAACTCTATTAATATTATCTTTGAAACCTACTGCTCCCCATTTGGGATCATCTGGAAAAAGCATGAGAAGTCATATATTTTTGATTTCTGTTTAATAATCTTTGACTCTGAGAATAGTCATCCCTGAAAACCAGGTCAGTAATACAAAAAAAAAAATCTTCAAATTTACATTGGAAGCATGAGAAAATGAAACCTTGTGCATGCTGTATCAACATTATGTCAAACTACACATTTATCAACAATCATGACAGTTCATGAATTTTTTTTATCATCTTGACAGTAATCCACTGGACATTGGTTTTCTCAATGTCCTTCTTGAAATGGCCCAAAAGCAGATGAATTTCAGGTGTGAACTCACCAGTGACAACCAGGGAAATAACTACAAAAATTTTCTTTGATCCACTGTCAATGTTCTTGTTAATGTTTCTCTGAGTTTCATCTAAACGGGTTTGTGAGGTTTGTCTTATCTGAAATGAGAGCAAACTATTGGCTGATACTCAAACTGGCATCCGCTCTGACTGCTCAGGTTGTCTTTGACAGGTTTGCTACTCAGTCAGTCAGTTCCCAGCCTATGAAGATTTATATAGTTATTTTTCTTGGGGCTGAGATATTTATACTTTTCATACTGAACATCATGAGGCTACAGCTGGTCCATTTTTTTTATTTTCCTGTGGTCCTTCTGGATCAAAATTCTGCCATTTGGCATTTCAATCAATTTTCTCCTTGATATACCATCGTCCATAAATTTGCTGAGAGTGTATTATGTCACATCATCCAGGCTGCTGATGAAGATATTAAATAATACCAGCTCCAGTTTTGACCCTAGGGTGGCTCTGTACCCCTGCCAAATGAACATCAAGCTATTGATTACTGCACAGTGAGCTTGGCAGGTTGGCAGTACAGCTGATTTTCAAAGAGTGTAACAGGCCATTTGTACAGCCCACAGTTCCTCTGTTTCCAGCTAAGAAATGCCCAGGAGCCAGTGCATTAAATCACTCTCCTCTCAGACATGTATTTGTTTTTCCCTTTGGATAAAAAGCAAGCAATGTGGTCAAGTACGTTTTACCCTGATAAAACCAGTGGTACCAAATTTCATTCCTTTCTTTCTTGGAAATTAATTCCAAGAAGATATGTTTCCTGATCAGGGACTGAGGTGAAGCCTACACTTCCCTATTCCACACTCCCCTATTTCCTTCTGGCTGCTCTTTGGATGGAAGCAACATTTGTTGTTTCCTAGTCATTGGGGACCTTGAGTAACACAACTTTTCATTAGGTGACAGACACTTTTAGTGCTATCTTTGGGCACCCATGGGTGGCTCTCTTTGGTAGAACTGTCTGTGCATACCCACAGTTTCTGCCTAACCCCTAAAGTGTTGGTCCTGTTCAATCTGTCCCCTCCCCTCAGCCCTTTGGCTCTCTTTTCCTTCCTAAAGCATTTCATAACATATTTTAAAAGTGTGTTAAGAAATGGTTTCGATTCCAAACATGGCAACCTTATGAGTACTATTGATGTAATTTCAATATGTTTTCCTCACTCAGTTGAAAATATAATTTCCACTATACATATATTTTACTATTGGCCATGGAAATGAATGCAACAGTGTTGCTTTTGTAACATAGGAAATCTGAGCAGAAGCTAGGAAAAATCCAGTGAGGCATTACTATTCCCAGACACTGCAGCACTGTCATGATATAATTTTATCAAATGAAAATAAGAACAGATATCCCAAACCTTGGGAGAAACGGGGTTATCATTCCATTCCTGTCAGGAGAGGCTGCTTCCACAGCACTCTCTCCTTGCTGCTGTTTCCACTGATACATTTGTTGTAGTTTGAGTATTGCTTTTATTTCAGTTGCTGGAATTATCAGTCTTAGTGATCTGTCAGTGCAGCCTCTGCACTCAGCCTACCACAAACAATATATTAAATCATTGATTCTGAATTGATGTTATGATAGAAATATGAAAAATATAAACTATATGAGGGATTTCAGCTGAAATCTTCTTTTAGGTACTTTGTCCAAGACATGTGTTCCAGCATAAAAGAATCTAATGAATCTACAGAAGAATCTCATTCATATTGTAGGTTGACATAAGTTCCATAAAGAATTCCTATTTTTCAGGAATTTAACTAATGTTAATAGCACAAAATCATTCTAAAAATGATCTGTGGCTGAATTTATTAGTGCTTCTAAATAGGTAAATCTTTGAGCACGAATTAATTGCTGTGAATTTTGGTTATTAATATTGACCATAAGTCATGAGTGATCAGCAAACAGTATTATGGCACTTTCACTTAGCTGTTCTAAAATTAAAATTCTTATAGAAAATAGGTTACACAAAATTCCCAATAATATTTTGCAACCTCTTTGAAAAAGTATATTAGAGGTTTGCCTCTATTTACTATTGCAATTTGCCCTATGGATTTAAGGAAATTACTTGAGCCATCACTTCTGAAAAGCCACCAGAAGAGCCTTCCTGGGTTTTGAAAATCATAAAAAATTTATTAAGGTAGATTCTAATATGGACACTTGCTCAGGTGACAACAGAGGGCTTTGATATTCAATTACAATAATGAAAGCTGAAAAGAGATCTTTGCAACATGCAAGAAAACTGGCAGCATGCCAAAAGGGGTTTTTTTTCAGTTAAATAAATCTATTATTATTTAGCAACGAGGAAGAACCATGGGAGTTTTGTGCTGAGTGTATAATAGAAAAAAGGAGGAACAATGATTAACCAAAATAGAGAATCAATACGTTCTGTTAATATCCTAATATCCTGTTAACATCCTAATGCAAAATTTGCATAAAAAGCTAACAAAATTGGCAACAAAAGAGAGAGAATGAGAGAGAAAAGTGACCTCTGATGCTATACCAACATTGCTGACCTGCATGCCCTGCTAGAAGGCTCTCAGGCTGTTATGCCTGTCCTGTTGAAGGCTCTGTCTGGAGCAGCTGCACTGTATCACCCTTGCCTTGGGACCCACCTGTGACCTTTCTTTCTGTGGCAGACACGTCAGAGTCCGATGTTCCCTTCTGTTCAAGTGCTTCAGTGTGGCAGCTTGAAGCACAGAGACTTGGGGATGCTGAAGTCCTTCATCATTAGAGTGCCATAAGTGTGCAAATGTTAAACTGCACAAAGCCAGAGCAGGGTCAGGGGAGCCAAACCTTGTGCAGGTTTATCTGCTCATCTGTACCATACATGCATACATAAACCTGCCTAGTTTTTGTTGGAGATTCATAATCTCCAAAGCCTCAATCAAACGGGTTTGTTTCAGCAGGAAATAGCTGACTCACTCTGAGAGAAAGTTTCAGAGTTAATTAGCTGTCACACTAACACTGTGGGATCAGGACCCAAAACCACCTTGGAGAGCTGGCTGATCTGACAGTGTTAAAATTCTCTGTTAACAGGTCATAAGATACAAGAAATATAGAGATGGATGCAACTGCAAGAAAAACCTAGTTAGTTCAAGAACCAGTACGCATGGCTATGAAGCATGGGAAGTGCATCCAAGATAGAAATGTTTGGCTTGTAATGTCTCTAATGTCATATTTTGAAAATTCATCTGTCAAGCTAGGCACCCACAGTTCATTTTTATGCGTACTAGAGAGTATTTTATTAAAATTAATCTAGGATTTCAGGCAATGGCTACTGATTGACCATCTCAGCAGGCTTAAAATATTTTATTTTAAGAGAAACAGATAGAATTCTGTGATACAGAATTCTCTGATACTCTAAGCTTTCAAAATCATTAAAAAAGAGCTCTGAAAGAGCTGAACAATTTCTTCAAAAAGAAGATGGGAATATCTAAATGCTGTTCCTGAGCTTTCTGGACAAACTGACTTGGATAAATTGAAAAATTTCAAAATTATCCATTTTAATGACATGCTCATTAAATTATGGGAATGTCAGAGATCAAAGGATGTAATTGTCCATATTTTAAACTGTGACATTTTAAATAGAGGAAGGAATCATTGCAGATTGAGCATGTCTTTCCAATATGGAAGAAGTCAGAACTCTTAAGGATGAAGAAGTCAGATGAAGTTTGACTTTTTTTCTGAAGTTTAACTTCTTCTGGCATTTACAGCTGTGGGAAAAAAGGTAATACTCAGAATGATGGTATTTGTCATCCCAGGTCACTATAATGTGTGCTGGAGCACTGTTTTCGTGTAGATGGCTGCCTGATCATGGAAAGTTGTCACCCAGATTAAATCAGGGCGACAGAAAGTAGGGAATTAATTCCTTGTTTTGCTTTGCTTGCATGTTTGGCTTTTGTTTTACCTATTAATCTCTATTTATCTCAACCCACAAGTTTTGTCACTGTTAATCTTTCCAATTCTCTATCCCCCAACCTCACAAAGCAGAAGTGAGTGATCACCTGTGTGAAACTTAGTTGCAGACTGGAGTTAAACCATGTCAAGGATGAATATAATCTAGTCACAATGAGAAATTTGGGATATTTTGCATGTTTATCCAGTATACCCGCAAGGAATTTGAAAGTTTGATGTTTTATTTTGTGCTTAAAATGGAAGGATTTTTAATCACTGTTTTTAAATATTGAATTTTTAGTCACTTAAAATAACCAGCCTTAACCCTTACCATGTTCAGGTTTAAGGCCACATATGAAATAATCACAATAGAGTATCTCATTTTGTTTCTGCTGTAAAGCGCTAGAAAATGTCTTGTTGAGTTAAATGCATGAATAAATATCTCTATAGCCCAAAGCACTTATTTAATTCAAGAACTTCAATGTTGCCTTAGGCAGGGTCTTTATCAGTTTAAAAACACATTAGATTTTCTTAGTTGTATTATAGTGCAATTGTATTTAAAATCTAAGATTAAAAAATAGAAAAGAGATGGAAATATAAAACTTATTTTAAATGTATAACCCTCTGTCTTAGTCCATTATTTCTTCTCCTTAGTTAATGCTGATCCCTTGGGCTGATCACCCCAAGGGACACATTCAGATCACTGGCTTCCTTTCTGCCATATAATCATGAGAAGGACAGAGGCATGGGAAACCTCCTGTAACAATAGAGACTGAAAGAACAGTGCTTCATTCAGAAAAAAGGAAAGACAAAATGAGCCGTGATGAAGAAGGCAGCCAAGGAACTTGAATTCATCTTTTTCCATAATAGAGAAATAAAGAACCTTCAGTGAAATTGAAAATTAGGAAAATCAATACTTTGAAGTGAAAACATTTCCTACACAATTAGCAGTGAAGCTCTGCTAGAAAGTACTGTGTAAACTAAGAGCTTATCAAGGTCAGTGACAAGCAAGAATATGCACAAAGGAATAGAGATTCTTGTAGTTGAGCACAATTGCTATCTGCTGAAGAGTACACTTTTTTCTGGGAGAAGGGAAGGAGCCAGTGTCATTGAAGTTCTGCAGCAAGACTTGCATCCCTTGGCCAGCATGCTTTGTGTGTTATAGTCAACTTACAAGTGAAAAAAGGATCCAAGACTAACCTAAACTCACAGCTTTAAGGTTAGTACATTCTATCAAAAAATCAATTGAATTGGCTTAAATTTGTCATAAATAGTAAGAGTAACGAATCAGTAGTATTTATTTCTGCTTGCATGCTGTGCATGAACCTCTATAGCTTTAAGCGCACGCAGTCTTCTGAGATAGCTCACAATGAGATTATTGACATGTATGTGTTTTCTGACCCAGACACTTTGATTATACAACTTGTGGTCATGAGTCAGAGTTCTCACATCCTGAGAAAGGAACTTTTTCTGGCTTTTTTTTTTGCAGTGTTGTGCTGTTTTTTCCACTGTTTCAATTAATTCAGTAGAAAGTAGGTGAGTTTAACACAGAGTTTCACATCAGTTGAGACTTGAGGAAAACACTTCAGAATGATATGCAGAATGCTACATACTGTTCATCTGCAACACAAAATTGTTATCATTGTATTTACATTCAATTTCTGGAGAGTATGCTTTATTTAGAAAATAATAAATCTTTGCATGCAAGGGCCACTGTGTCAAAAACCTTTAAACTTTTAAAAGCCATATGTTTTTGTTCGCTATTTCGAATCTGGTCTCACATTGGTCTAAGTTTAAGTGAGAAATTTTGCTTCAGCTCATTCGTGGGGGAGATAAAACATTATTTAACAGTTTTAGAAAAACCTCTTTTTTTTTCCCCGTCTTGCTTTCTTGTACACTTATCTTGTACTTGTCTACGTGTAATTTGCTTGCATTTGCTAAGATCAATATAAAAACATTCTGTGTCTTTTCCCTTTAACAATGAAAAGATGCCATCATTATTAAAATTTATGGTAACACTTGACACTTTATGTTCATGTAGCATGACTTTATTTTTAGGTAAACTTATGATAAGGTAGTGTCATTTTATTTAATTCATTAGCTGTCTGTGTTTGTGTGAGTGACAGTAGAATCAAAGGCATTGTATTGCAGCATTATGATAACATGATTGTTCCAATATGAAATATTTGGCTAATTTAGTGTGTAGCCTACCTTTATTAAAACACAGGAAGTAGACATTTTGCCTGACTTCAAAAACAAACAGCAGACATACTTTACGACTTGGTGTCAAGTCACAGGCACTTGTCTAAGGGTAAAGGCACAACAGAAAATTGTTTTTCCTATTGTGATCAATGACAACATGATGAAAGACAAACTCTACAGCTTTTATATCCTCTGAGTGTTCCTGCTGTCTTCAGTGCTAAGTATTCCACTAATGAGCAATGAGCGGAACACTGGGAGCTGATTGTGAAGTTTAGGGTCAGTTCCCCAGCTAAAAGAAATCACAAGTAGCTCTGAAATCAATGAAGGCTTCCAATTCAAATACTGATTTCTGGATTCAGGAAAGAATGACATCCAATATAATATTATTAGTTGTAGTAGTAATAATAGTAGCAGAGGTAGCAACTACTGTTGCCATTGCTATTTCTATTACTACTAATCTTACATTGTCTTATTTTAAGATTGTAAAGGCTATTAAGAAAAGTACTAATTAAGGTACCAAATTAAAACTCATTTCAGTTTATAAAATTTTGCACTTGCTGCATTGAAGGTAAAGGACAATTATGCAGCAAATTTAAGTTTATGGCAATAATCTCACTTTTTAGAGAAACAGTTTATTTGTTTACCACCCCACAGAGGTCTATCTCACAAACTAAAACCTGCTGGATTAAGTTGTTAATTAAACCTCTCTGATGGGAGAAAATCTAGGATAAAAATGGCAGAAAGAGATAAAGAGTAAATGGATCCAATTCTGCTCACACCAAGGTCACAAAGTGACTTGTGCAGCAGAAATACAAAGAAAATAGAAGGGCTGTATATTTTAAGGCACATTCCTGCAATCTGATATTTTTATGCTATGTCAGAACAGAATTCCAAACACCACATGGTTACAACATAATGCTGGTATAATAACTTCACCATCAGAAGCACATCTGTGATAAGTTATTTTATATCTTACTCTGTATAACTTTTCACTGTGGGCTTTAGGTGAACATTACCTTGATATAGCTTCAAAAGCCTGACATGAAGCTCTTACAGTATAAAACATAAGATAACCAGTAAGTAACAGAAGAGGTTGGATAATGCTTCTCTCATCATGCAGCTCCACATCTTTGAGGTGTTCTTTCATGTAAAAGTTAACCCATACCCTTTGTTACCTTATCCATTGGGGTCAGTCCCATTTTGACCCATCTTGTTCCTCCTGGGGGATCTGTATCTCCCATTATCCTGCCTCATATCTTTACTTCCTCTGATGTCTGTTCGCTCACCTATTTACAGGAGGCTGGCACCAGGTTCCAGCATGCCACGGTGAAAGGCTCCATCAACCAAGATGGAAAGTCTCTTGGCAAACAAGTTGTTACTCATTTGGCCAAGTGGATCCCATTTCTTACCAGCCCTATATCTAAATCAGGACAGATTGTCAAGCTACCTGGGGCAGAACATTCAGAGTACCTGAGGATCCAGAGCAAAAAATGGGAAAAGTTCAGTAGTGGCTTAGTTACAACGCAATCACCTCTTCAACCTCTAATTTCTGGTTGAAATTAGCTGAAAAACATGAGAAGGCAGCAATATGAGATTTTTTGAATTTTAAAAAGGAAATGCAGAAAGATGAACTATTTGAAAATGCAGTCCAAGCTGTTTAGCTGATAAAAGGCATGAGTACATTCTCTGTTGATTTGAAACAGGTCACTGAAGTGCAATGAGTCAGGGTAAGAGCTGCACTTCTCATTCTGTGGGATGCTGACCTAATTAGGGAAAAATGCTACAGTGCTTGAGACACTTAGGTTGTAGATTGGTTTAGAGATACCTTACTGCATTCCCCCATTTTCTCTGAGTTTTTTGCTTTCATGCTAAATTAACCCAGTCCTGGGTCACTGTTGAGACATTTTGCAACAATTTCTTAAGATGAACCCAAGTCAGAATTATCTATGCTACATCTCTTAGGTGTTTTTGAAGTCAGCATTGTCACACTCAGTTCCTTTCAGAAGTGTTTACTGGAATAGAGTAAAAAATAATATTTTACACATGACAAAAATGAATATTATTGCATTTATCATGTAAAATTTTGTTAATGCTAGTTCTATGTCTCAAAAGAAGCCAAATAAGTTCTGATCTCCCAATTAATTGTACCCAAAGAAAGACATAGCTACATGCAGAGGACTGCCAGTACAGAAAACCTAATCTCTCCTTTTCCTCATTCAATCATAGTCCTCGATTTCTTTTTCTGGGACAGGTTTCTACAGAAGTGCTCTTCTTCATGGCTTGTCTTCTCTCTATTCTGATGTTGCCTGTAATTTCTTTATGGCACAGTTTGCTGCCTTCCACTCAACAACAAAAATATTCAGTTTTCAGGTTTTACAGAATCCTGCTAGCTGATTAAAGACCAGGACAACATATGTTATAACCCTGAGATCCTGCACAGCCCTCACACTTGACAGGCTGGATTCTCAAGTACCACGTGCCTATTAAGTTCTATTAATTTCCAGCTGTGAGGTGAGAAAGGTGGTGGTTAGTGAGGATCAGTGTCTTCTCTATTGTAAATAGGCAGTCTGCTCTTGTATAACTTCAACAGTATTTGTCTTTCACAGAATCACAGAAACAATTAGGTTGGGACAAAAACTTCTAAGACCAAGTCCAACCTTCAACTGAATACCATTGTGTCAACTAAACCCCAGCACTGAGTGCCACGTCCAGCTGCTCCTTGAACACCTCCAGGGATGGCGACTCCGCTGTGTGTCTGGTGCAAACAAACTTGAATGAATGACCTGATTGAATAAAGGTCTCAGGGATAATTCTACACAAATCCAAAGCTATATTTTAACAGAAATCTTATTAAGAAATACAAAGCTATTCATAATGTCAATGAATAGAAAATTACATGGGAAAAGACTTGGGATACACACGGAATATATAAAATCTAATAAATATAATAGAAAAGAGTTTTAACCCAATTAAGCAATCTGAGTAACATATAAAAATAAATCACTGGTTCTGCTTCTACTCATAGATATCATCTATATTTAGATATAGTATCTTAATTATCTTTTCATCTGAATTTCAAAATAACTGTATATAGAGAAAAAGAATTTACAAGATTTGCTTATGAATTTTCAGTTATTTTGATACTATCAGAACTTCTTTTGATGTCATCTGCAAATTCCCTCACTATCACATTAAACTCAAGCCTGAACCTCAGCTGACACATCTTAGTTAATTTGTACCATATGAATTTACACTGTGAATAATCTAATATGCCCTTTTATTAACCACTAATTATATTTTTAGTTCAAAGGAAGCAGCCTTTAATACAGAATAAAAATGTAAACACTAGAAGACTTACTATGGCACTTGCAAGTACCAATTATGAGAGTTTGCTGATAACCTTTTACAGTGCCTATTATCTTGGTATGCAAATGCTTCCCAGAGAAAGCACACCTGCCTTGTAATGTGCCAAGATACTTTGTTTTTTGCTTCAAAAGCAGTGTGGGCAGCAGGGTGAGAGGGGTGGTTCTGCCTCTCCACCCTGCTGTTTTGAGATCCCACCTGGAGTTCTGTGTCCAGCTCTGCTGTATGCAGCAGGAAGGACTTTGACCTGCTGGAGCGAGTCCAGAGGAAGTTCTCCAAGATGATAAGAGGGATGGAATACTTCTCCTTAGAGAAATGGCTGAGTTGGGGTTCTGGAGTAGAGAAAGCTACAGGGAGACCTCATTTCAGCCATTCGGTAATTGAACAGTATTTACAAGATATATGGTGACAAACTTTGTAACAGAACATGTCACAGTAGGACAAGGGATAATGGCTTTAAACAAAAGGAGGGTAAGATTTACACTAGATATAAAGAAGAAAATTTTTACAGTGGTGGTATAACACTGGAATAGATTGTCCAGAGGTGCGGCAAATGTTCTGTCCCTGGAAACATTCAAGGTCAGGCTGGATGGGGCTCTGAGCACTGAGATCTAGTTAAAGGTGTCACTGCCCATTGCAGCAGGTGTTGGACTAGATGACCTTTAAAGGTCCCTTCCAACCCAAACTATTTTATCATTCTGGGATTCTACGACAAATGTGTGGCTTTACTGGATGCGGCTCACCTGGCTGGAGGCAGAGCTATTTAAAGAAAGAATATGTTCTGAAACAGAGCTACACCTACTTTTTGGTAATTGAAAGATTGCCCAGCAAAACCCTTCACAGATCTTATGTTTAATTAGGACCCACCTTTTTGCAAACAGAGGTAGCACTGCAGATGGTTTCTGTCAAGTTTCAGTGTCTGTGTTGGGAGTTAGGTATGAATTTGTCAACCAGAAGCCAGCTCCAGTTTTACTAGGGATGACTGATGCAAACACATCTGGAAGGGAATAATCATGTCTTACCCCTGAAAGATGAGCAGCCTCTCTCCCACAACCACTTACTTGTGGGGTTTGACTAGACTTGGTGAAACTTTTCAGATGCATTAGGGAATGGGCTCAACCCAAGAATCTTGGAAAAAAGAAAGAAAATGTGGTGAGAGAATTTTTATAAGGGCATAAAGCAATGGAGAAGAGAGAGTGGCTTTAAACTGAAAGAGGGTAGGTTTAGATTACGTATTAGGAAGAAATTATTTACTGTGAGGGTGGTGAAACCCTGGAACAGGTTGCCCAGAGAAGCTGTGTTAGGTTGGAAGGTTGGATGGGCCTTTGATCAACATGGTCTAGGGAAAGGTGTTCCCACCCATAGTAGAGGGGTTGGAACAGGATAAGATTTAAGGTCACTTCCAACCCAAACCATTCTATGATTTTAGAAATCTATGAGTAATACTAAGATGCAGAATGTGCCTAGAATGTATTTAAGCTAATATTTCTGTACTTGCGAAATTAATTAATTTCATAATATAGGAATTCATTCTGAACAATTGTCTGATATGTAACAGAAGAAAAATCCCAGGCCTAGTCAAGGTACTGAGACTGCATGGAGACTATCATAGAATTATAGAAGGTTTAGGATTAGAAGGAATACAATGACTTGTATTTAAATTCAAATGTCATAATTGTGGGGCACAACTGCAGCATTTATAAAACTAACCCGCAGCACCATCAGTTCTGGTGTGGTAGCAAAAATATCCCATTCTTTTCTATGCTGATCAGAAGGCAAAGACATTCACTCAGCAGCTGGTTTTACTGGTACTTGCTGCCAAAGAGATGGCACAACTAACAGCTTCTGGGTTCTGTTCCAGCTTTTATGAGACACTGTTCTCTAATGTTCTTTAAAACTGGTAAAACAACATACTTTGCCTAATCTCATTCTCTGAAATAGATGAACTATTTTGTCTGAATGTTTTGAATAAAATTCTGTCTGATGCATAAAGCTACTGTGGAAAATTTCAGTCCAAACATTTCAGTTTTGGCCAAGTCGTAAGCAATTTAAAAGAATGCCAGACATCTTTAACTTTATAGGGAAAGTTGTCAGCTCAAATGCTACAGTCACACCCACCACCCACGTACACAGAGTTGTATATATACACAGACATATCATCAGCCATATAGCAAAAAGAAATTGTTTGGATCCTCTGTTGCATTTTCTCCCAAACCGTTTAAAACTTGTGATTGTTTAGATTGCAAACTCTGAGCTTCACTGCCTTGCAAAGCTGTGACTGTGATGGAAGAAGGCATGAAAAATAAAGAGAGCAGATTTCCAGTCAGAAAATATGTCTCTTGTAATAGAGTATGAAATTACAGTTTATCAAATATTTTCTATTTAGCATGCAGGATTATAAAATTCCCCAACAATCTTTACTTATATTATTGTGAAGTAATACACTTACACCTATATTCTATTTTCATTCTGAGCTCAAAGAAGAATAATATTTTTTTTTGCAAAGCAATATTTTTCAGAAGCTGTCTGCATATTTCAGCACTACAGTATTATACCTAGATAAAAGAAAAAAAATATTTGAATAAACCTTTACCAGTATTTTATAACCACAAAAACTAGAAAATACATCATAAAGAAATAAGAAGCTTGAAAATTTATCTTTGAAGAAGTCTGTGACTGTTTTCTGAAAGAGATCAAGAAACTAAAATGTTTACTAATAATTTCTATTTAATATTAATCTTTAATGACATGCTTCACTGAGACTTTCTTTTACTAAACAGGAATGTGTGTAGGATTTGCTGTAGTATACTCAGACATTTCTTTTGACATAAATATGCAGTAGGTAAGAAAAAACATTTAAAAATGTTTCTTTATTTTCCACCTCTTAGATTTCATCCTTTGAATTTAACATAAAAGCCAGCCTTTTATTAGATAAGGAAAAAACCCTGGCTTGAGTGCATGGATATCTGTACAGACACTTGGTTACAAGGGACTTCCTACCTCCCTGTGTTCAGTCTCTCATTACAATGTCATGTTATCCCATTGTTGTTACCCAATATCTGTCATAAATGCCAATGTGTATTCACTTTGGTGTTCCAAGCAAGGACAATAACAGGAAGAAAAAGGTGACGTGAATTAGAGAGTTTCCTACAAAATCCATCTCTAAAGGCTCTTCAACTCAGTGTTTTCTTCCTGCAAAACATTGTGGAGTCCTGGTTTTTTATCTCTAGAACTGACACAGGAATCTCAGTCAATGAAAATAAGCTCTTGGTGTTTTCTCTTTACAGGTGGTACTTCTGGCCATGCTACTGTGTTATTGTGGCCTCAAAAGCTTTCCTTTTCATCTACAATATTTTAGTTAGCACTTCCAGACAGACAGCTGCATAATCAGTCTGCTATTGACCTAGAACAAAAAGTTCATACCATCTGTTATCTTGCAGTATAAAAACTGGTCATGATTTCATTTGAACTAGTCCTCTCTTTCTTTCTGAGGTATGCTTGGAAGCTTAAAATTGAGAGCCTGGGAGAGTTTAGCCGTAGAGTTATTATTCAGGGAAAAGTAAAAGAATATGCTCAAATTCTTTATATACTAATGTTAAACCCTATTTTCTAATTGTATTTTAGATTATGTCACTGAAACCTTTCTCATCCACCTTTATAATTTGCATATTCCTTGAGTTTTAGATGTGTTCTTTTACATACAAAACATTAATATACTGTCAGTACTTCCATAAATAATTAATTCTCAAGCCCCAACTTCCTGTCTTGCTGACAGGAATTTTATGAATTTCATCTTACTAATATCCTTGAATCATATTCATTTTCCAGGAAGTGTTTTTATTTCACACAACAGTCTATTTGAAGCCTCTAATCTACAGTATTGAAGATTTGAAACTCTGACTATAGACACAGGTTTAAAAGTATCAATATGACCATTACAAATATTTTAGACTTCTTAGAAAGAAGCAAAATTTAAAAAAAAAAAAAAAAAAAAAAAA
>WBNO01021884.1:25723-48286 GCA_013400575.1 Peucedramus taeniatus
CAAAACAAAAACAAAAACAAAACAAAAACAAAACAAAACAAAAACAACAACAACAACAACAACAACAACAACAAAAAACCCACCCACAAAACAAAACAAACACAAACCAGAAATACAGTTAAACTTTTGAATTGTGAATAACTGATCTTTCCACTTGAGGATTGCTTCCTTCTCTCCATAGATTTTAGTACTGTTCAAAAGACTTGTTTGTGATCCTGAAAATAGCAACTCTGTGGTTGGGAAAGAAAACCAAAAAGCTAAACTCAGCTGAAATATCTGTGCTCTCTCTTATAACCAGAGTCAACAACAACCCATAAGAACATTCAATACAAACAAAAGTATTTCAAAGACAAAAAAAAATTATTTTTCTAAAGCTGAGTCACTTGCAACCTGAGTTCTGGAGAAAAGCAAATCCAACACAGTAGCTGTGTGCTGCAGTGAAGTATCAGCATTAATTTTACTGCAGTAAGGTTTCCACAGAGGAGGGAGCTGGGGATAGACTATTTATGGTTGCAGTTTCTGCCTCCTGTGCTCCATTAAGGGGCTCTGCTCTACTGTGTTGTAGAGTTTTGCATCTGCCTTACTTAAGGCGTCATCTTTCTACATAACAGATTTGGTCAGTTGAGAGCTGTACTGTGAACTGTTTTAAACTTTCTTTTTGTTGGGGAAGGAAGGAAGGAAGGAAGGAAGGAAGGAAGGAAGGAAGGAAGGAAGGAAGGAGTGAAAAGAAAGGAGAGGTAAGGGAGATGTGACTGAAATAACACAAGACTCATGTTCCAGGAGCTATTAAAAGCAACAAGGAAGCAGGTAACACTGATTTTTCTGTCAATCTTTCTCACCTGGCCTTTTCACAAGCCTTTTTACTTTCCCAGCAAAGATACAGAGCTCTCAGAGCAGGTCTCAAACTGGGCTATGAAATCTGGGTCCAAAAGTAAGGCATGGTGTCTGTAATCATAATAAGTTTTGCTAAATCCTGTTGCTTTTCCTTCCTGCAGTGGCATCTAAAAGTAACAGTGGACTGAGTGGTCTTCTCTTCCCCTAGATTTATTGCTAGTTAGGCTAATTTTCTAACATAAATCTGAACAAGTGTTTTCTGAAGTCATAGTATTTTTTATAACATATTCCTTGGATGATACAAAGTGCCTTTTTTTTTTTTTTCCCAGTATTTTGTTTTTCTGCCTTTCAGATTTTCCTGATTAGTCCATAATATTAATATGTAAGATGCTAGGCTGAATGCCTCAGGTTCTGAGGGCAAAACTGGAAATATAGGCTTCAGTCCAGAAGCCTCAGCTACTTCTTGTAGCATCTGCATAAACATGGCGTGAATCTCAGGTTATTCAGCAAAGACAAGAGCTGTTTGGTGGGCAATCAATAATAAATGCTCTTATTCCCAAACTGCTGATTGACATGGCAGCACAGGTTTCAAAGGAGCCACTCTGGATGACATCTGTCCTTCTGTCATCCTGGAAGAACTTACAGGGGCTCTCAGTAGATGCCACGGGCCTCCAAACCGGCTACTGGAAATTTTCGGAGTCTTTATTCTGGACAAAGATGATTTTCATGGGGAGTAACTCCTCCTTCTTAAGTGGTGCAACAACTCTGCCCTACTTGACCTGCAGGTAATTTTGCAGTGGTCCACAGAAAGGGCAAAAATATGAAAGAGAGGGTCTGATCATCTCCCCATCTGTGTCCAGCCACCAGCTTCTGAGTATTCTCTTTTATAGAGGAATTCTACTTCTCTCACTGAAAAAAATACTAGAGCAGAATAGAGATAATAAAAGTTGAAGCTTTCAAAGAAAAAAATCAGGCTATATTTTTTTAATGTACTTTTATTTCCCCCTCTCTCTCTCTCTCTCTTTAATACTGATGCATAGCTCCTGGGCATTCACTAAACAACTTCTGTCTAACAGGAAGAGTATTGTATTTTGCAATAAATGAGCTGGCAAATAGAAAATTATGCCTAGAAATTGAAACACAATCGTCTCTAAGCTCAGTAAAGATGGACACTGAAATAATGCAATCCTTTTCTTTTAGTGAAAGTAGTGAACATTACTCCTTCCAGTTGCATGGTTTCTGGGTACCCTCACCCCAGTCCTCTGGGGTTTTGCATGGTTAATTTTAGCCACTCTCTGTTGCATAACCGTTCCTTTTAGCTTGTGACTCTGGAGTCAACCTCAGGTCAAGCTGCATCCTGCTGGAGGCTGACATGTAAATATGAGACAGTGTTTCCTAATCCAGATTCTTTGGAAGATCAGAAGCAGTGCTACATACTTCTCTTCTATCCTTCTCTTCACAGTACATTACTTAATGTGCAACTAAATTTTTGAAAATATCTTTGATGTTCCTTGAATACACATTATTATTTCTCACTTTACTGATGGAAAAAAAAATGTCCCATTTCACTGAATAACTAGTGATGCTGTATACCTTAAATATGGTGCTGACATGTAGCACATTAAGGTATCTATTACACACACATTAAAAATAATTTTATCCATAAACCAAAAAATCTCCCAAAATAACTCTTTAATGTGGTGTATGGCAGTGAAAATTAAAATTTCAATGTGTTTCATTAAGATAAAACAACAGAATTTAACAATCTAACAAACTGCTGACAAGGTCTGTTTAGTACAAAAAACTTTTGTTAAATATGTTACTTAAACTGAAAAAGCAAAACAAGTTGTCCTGCAGACACATATTCAAATATATAGGGAGACAACTGATTCCCTAATAGGGAAACAAAAGAAAAAACAATAATTTTTGAGGTGAGAAATATGACAAATTAAGGAAACATCTTCTGCACATAGTTAATCACCAAGAAATCAATTTTTTTTAGCATGAAGCCTTCCTGTTATTTACAAACTTAGCACCTAAAAATTTCACTTTCAGTATGCAAGTAGAAATATCATCTTTATTTTTTGAATGTTATATAAACCATAAAATTATCATTTCCAATTTGGTAAACAGAGCAGACAGCAGTTGCTGTTGGGTGTGATTGCAAAACCCAGCCTCAGCCCTCTGAGGTTTTCCTGAGAGGAGAAAATCTGAGCCCTTCTTCCTGCTGTTCCATGAGTTTTGCCTCTCTTTCTGAATAATGTTCTTAATACTTCAGGATCTGTGGTGAGTGCAGAATAGGAAGAGATGATCTTTTAGAAGATGTGGCCTAATTTAAATGCATATGGATCTATTCAGTAATAATGTATATAACACTTTGCCTCTCTAAGAACTGACTTGCTGTTCCATTGACAGCATTTTGCAGTTCCTGAAGTGTAAAATTCTGAAAATGATTAAGTGTTCTTTAGATGTGAATGCCTGGATTATTTCAGTTCTTTCACAAAATTTATGACAAGTGAGACTAATTCTGCTCTTGCACATTATTCAGATAGAAGAACTATACAGGAAGAATCCCTTGAGCCTTAAAAGGAAATCTTTCTCATTCAAGGAATTCAGTCAAAACTATTTGGTTTTATTTTGTAGGTTTCCTTCTCTTTCTTCTTGACCCCTTGATTTCCTTAGAGATAACTGTATTTGGGCAAAAGTGATAATTTTTAGAGATGTGCAGAACTTGTAGAACAGTTCCCCAAATGCTTAAATAAGTCTGAGTTGAAAACATTCCCACCTAATAGACTGTGCTGATGTGGTATATAAGTTGGGTTCTGAATTTTTATTTTAAAGAAATATTTAAAATTTTGTATCCATCCATGTTACTTCAAAGTATGTGAGAATATTTCTCCTTAATCCCAGTAGTGAGAGGGGAAGGAGAGAGCCTTCAATTTCTTTACAGCTGCACCTTTATGCAGATTGTCAGGTCCATCAAGTCTTAATTACCAGCTATCACAGTGCCCATCTCTGTTCCTGAGACTTAGCGCAGCACACACTTTCTGAAAGCTGGATAGCCAAGGATACTGATGTTTTCTTCCAGTGCTACAAAATACTTATAATCAAATAAAGCTAGGTATGATGAGAAGAGAGAGAATCTTCCCGGGGTAGGGTACAGCCATGTCACAAAGAATTTGTGAGACAGGTCTGGGGGATGAATGCCAGCAGCACTGCTATTCATACTTAGATCTCAAGACCAATTCTGTTCCTAGCAACTTCTAAGAACATCTTTTAAGGATGCTTGAGCATAGCACTGTGCTGCCTTCTCCCTCCTCAACACTCACTTTCCTTTCCTCCACGTGTTTGTACATCACTTCACAAACAAGCACACTTCTCTGTACTCTGCAGAATCCTTTCTACATAGCTGTTAAGAGAATGCTGAACTGTAAAAAAGCATTTTCAAATGCTGTGGATGGGGAGTCCCAATGACAGAAGAAGACCTCATCCATCTTTGTTATGAAACTCAGTGTTTATACCAATGTACCAATATGATGAAGCTAATTTTGTTGTTTTCCTGGGAAGATTACCAGGTTTAGCTGAGAATGGATGTAGGATGTACCAGAAAATCTGTCAGACCTCTACTAACCAATATTCACCTAGATCATTTACCAATGCTTCTCCTCATGTTCTTATAAAGTACTTTTTAATTAACAAATTGGGAATAACCCCTGTTTTAACAAGAATATCAGATACTTGCAATCTTGCATTTATGAATAAGGCATGCTCAGGTTTTGTTGTTGCAATTACTACTAGGGCTTAGAGACTTTTAAAAGATTCTAAACTTAATTAGCTTTGAAAAATCTCCAGTTGTTGACTCTAATGATCCCTTACATAAAATAGCACACCTAAGTCTGACAAGGTATTATTTGTCTTTACAACTGAAAAATGTTTTTTGCCAATCACAGTCTATATTAGAGTTTGATTTTTTGCAAGGGTTTATTATTTTTATCTTTTTTCTGGAGGCAAGAATTGAAAGTATATATTAATAAAAATTTGTGAATATACACAATCACAAAAAAATTGTTTTAGAGATTATGTGTTGCTTGACATTTTAAAGTATTAAACTGCAAAATTATTGCTTGCAGCAACTATAAATATTTCTTGCCCACTATGTTTCCATGGCAACTGTGCTAATTTATTCAGAGACCTTTGCATTATTTTAATTTAAGAGACACAATAGTATCTGTACTAAAATTGTTCCTAGATTTGACATTTTGATCCTGTCTGAAAATAAAATGTGACATGAAATATTTTTAGACATAAGCTACATTATTATACAAAGGGTGGGGAAGATGTTTAAAATGTCTTCTGGTAGATTTATATTGCATAGTTTTTTTTTATATGGAGATATAGACACACACACAATTAGTCCCAGAATTGTGCTCAGACCTTGGGAAGGTACATCTATTCTAAGTCAGTCATAGCCTCTGAACAGAAATCACTCACACCTAGAGTCATCTCAGAGATAATAGTTTTGTACATTTTCAGTTATCATCTTGTTTTACAAGGAAAAAAACCCAAAAACCTTTTTTTAAAATTTTCAGAGCTATCTGGTGTCTGTATCACTCCTTACCTTTGTTTCAAGTCTCTAAATGTGCACAGTATGTGAGAGGCTCTTCAGAGAATGGCATTTATTCAACATTTGTTTATGAATTTTAAGATACTGAAATGCAACATAACAAGAAATTGTTTTACACGTGCTTGTCCATAAGACCTGACCAAGGCTTGATATGGATGCAGGGAACAAAGGTGTGGCAAGAAGATGTTTATGTGTCTCCTCCTTCTTCCTTGGGATCGACAGCTCAAAGGCTGTCAGAAGCAGTCCAAAATGGAACATAGAACCGGGCTCCCTTTCAGATACCTGTATCTTATACCAAACACCCTCTGATCATAGCCTTTGAAAACTGTTTTCTTTTTTGTCAAATGAATGCCAACAGTATCCTGGGAGGGGAGTATTGAAAGTTTTATGCAGCTGTTGCTCATTCTCTATGTTTATGTAAGAGTTCAGCCTCCAAAACTGTCATTAAAAGCTTTGTGTGAGCATCAAATTCCTTTTAAAATACAGGCATTTTTTCTCTGCACACAAATAAGAGTAAATTGATAGGTGTAAAGGAAATAACTTCTATTAATACCACTTTTTTATCCTCAGCTCAGAATCAAATTAAAGGATTTAAAATTTCACTGCCTTTTTTATAAACATGGGTATAATTCTGCTTATTTCAGCTATATGAAAAGATGGATTTGAAGTTGAAAATCACTGACTCTTGAGAAACCTTTGTATTCATAGTTTTTGACTGCAGACAAGGATGTTTCTGAAAGACAGAATAATTTTAATTGAAAATTCAATCTGCATGTCTAATCCTGGGCTGCTGGTGACAAGTAGCTAACACAAAAAATTGTTCTGGAGTATTCAAAATCCTTTCTCTAAGAAATTGTAATAAACCAGTTAACAACTTACAAATTCCTACTTTAAGAAAATGATGATGAAATGTTCATCTACTGAGTTTATATGCTCTTCATATGCACATAGGTAGCTGAATTTTAAAATCTTCACCAATTTAAATACACCAATTAGGAAATAACCTTATTATTCAAACTCCTCAACAGAAATATCTTCTTTCTCTTTAATTACTGCAACTATGCAAAAGTAGTTTCATTCAGATAGCAAGTGAGAAAATTGCTCAATGTGTAATTTTTCATGACTGCAGCAGTTTTAAAGATTGAACCTCCAAACATACTCCCAGTGGGCTGCATGTCTATGTGATATTAAACAATTATGAGAAATAAGCCCAGCTGCAGAATTAGATGGTAGTGTTCCACTCAGATGTTATTTGATTACTTGCATTGATGATCACAGTATAATCTACCAATCCAGCAATAGTGTTTTGTCACTTATCTTGTACATGCATATGTTTAAGGGCTCTTTATCTTTGTTATTTAGATGACAAACTTGTCAGACCAAAATCTGAATATACAGGAAAGCAGCTATTGCTATGACCCTCAATTTACAGCCAGATAATTGAAACACAAAGATAATAAACAGCAAGTTTGACTCCAGTTCCTCTAAATCTTAGTTTTCTTAAACAAATTAATTTCCTTGCTGTCTAACACTTTCTCTAGTAATTGCTTTTTCATTGTTTAGGCTGAACACTGTCTATGGATTCAGCACATGGGAAATAATGGCAATTGCAGCCATTTGAATTAGCCTAGAAACATATTTGTACTGATGATTTCTAAATCAAGACTTTAGTAGCTCTACATGGACAGCTATTAAAAAAAAACTGGAGAGCAAATAGCATACAATTTTTCATCTCTTCAAGAAAAAGTTTCTGAGGTATAATTAAGTACTCAGTTTAACAGTTTTCAAAGAGCCATGGTTTAAAGCATGGATCCACCTTGGGGACTGATGCATATATAACAAAAACAACTTGAAAGCCCTCTTTACTGTTCCTCTTAGATATACTATGTATCTTAGAAGAAGGTAGCTGTTTTTCATGCTCTAGGATCAGCTTCATGCTTTCAGATTAAAGAGCTGGGAGATAATTCAGATAGACTATCTGCCAGGAACCATGCCCTCGTATAAAATCCTACAAGTACCAACAGTATCCACTTCAGAAATTCATATATTTGCCTCAAACTCAGCTTTCAGACCAAAGTATTAAACTGCTGGGTATGATGTATTTACTTCCAAGTTAACTTCATATCTTTTTAGGGGTACAAATTATTTTCAGCTTTGTGTGCCTTCAGCAGAGATAAAAAATACCATGTGTCTGTCAAGCTGTTAGAAAGTCTTGAGTTATCACTTTACATGGGAGATCTCAGAGAACTTCCAGTAAACACCACCGTTAAAGACCACAGGATTTAGAGGCCTTTAAAGCTTCCAAGGTGTCCTTGGATTTCCATTTAAAATAAACAGGTAAGTTTAAAAAAAAATCCAGAAGAGGGACTATAGAGGGTGTCTAGTACAGCCTTTTAGTCAAGATGGGAAGAGCTTTGATGTCAGCTCAAGTGGCTCAGGGCTTGATCTAGTTGGGTCTTACTGATCTCAAAGGATAGAGACTGCTTAACTTCCCTGGACATCATGCTTCTCTGCTGGACTGTACTCATGGAGTAAGAGCTTTTTTTTACATACATTTTCATTTACGTTTTCTTTACTTTCATCCTGGACTCTTGTTTCATTCTCCTGCTATGCACCACTACAAGAAGTCTGGCTCTGTCATCTTGATCACATCACCATAGTTATGGGAGGATGCTGCTGGATGTTCTTAAAGCCATCTCTCCAGGCTGAACAATCTTCTGTCCCTCACCTTATCCTAGCAAGTCCCATGTTCCTGTGAGCCTCTGTTGAGTTTGCCCCAGTTTAGCTGCCTCTTCCTTGCACTGTGGAACCCAGCACTGGATGCAGTGTCCTGCTGTGATCTAATCATCACTTCCCTCAACCCCTTGAGCTCAGCCTGTTCAAGCAGTCAAGGGGGCAGATGACTTTCCTTCATTCTAGGCACACAGCTCACATTCAGCATATGGAGGGTTAAGTTTCCATAAACTTTAAAAGCAGAAGAAATATTGGCAGTGTCTTTGGCTGAATTAGTTTACTCAAATATTTTTCATTTAGATTTGCACTGCTGGGTTCCTTTGGCTCTGAGGTGTTTCTCAGAAGCCATCTAGAAACAAGGTGGCCAGCAGGACCTTACCTCATAGAGGCAGCAAAAGGTTTGGCTTCCACTGCAGCCGGTTGTTGGAAACAGAAACTAAAATTTTCCTTGTTGAAATCTGTCAAAAAATACTGTACTTTCCTTTTCAAATGTGTATGCTTAGCTCTGAAGAAAATAATAATGCCTGTTAAAAACTGAAGAGATTTATATACATATATATATATATGTGCATTTGCTGTACTCTGTCCCCTCATGATAATTGTTTCATTTTTTTTTCTGTTTTCTTCCTGCTTGTTTTTTCTCCCTTTCCCCTTCCTTCTTAATTTCCCTTTCCCTTTTTACCCAAAACAGTCATTTTTCCACAGGAATTGAACTGAGGTCTAAGATATTACATAGAACACCATAGCATCCTTGCATAGTAGAGCTTTTTAACTACTTTAAGTTGTATTAGAGTCAGTGTTGAAAAATTCCATAATCCTGGAATATTCAGGGGCTTTTTTCACTCACATATTTTGTGTGCAGAAATTGCATTTCATGAACCCATTTTTAAACAATTAACTTTACCTCTGGCCAGCTCTGTCAACTGAGTTCAACCACACTGAATAATTAATTTTAGCTACATTCTGTATTGTGACAAAGAAATGTCCTGAAGGTACAGTTCAGTATATAATCTTTCTCAGATGAATCCCTGTTTCTCAGGTCTGTTCTTATTGGAAGACCCCAAAAGGGTGTCTTTTCTTTTGGACCAAGTAAAGTTGGAGGTGCAGTAATTTTGCCAGTGACAACCTCAGTTGAAATTCCTCATAAAGCTACACATATGAATATATTCAAGATTTATTAGAAAATTAAGACACCAATGAGGTGTACTGAGACTCACAGCTATTTTGCAAGTAATTTACCATATCAAAAAGAGTTACTCTGACTTTTAATTGATTTTCAGGGATTCACCAGCACGTACATAAACTATTAGGGAAGGGAGTGTTGTGCTTCTTTCCTTTAAAACACCTGACTTACATCACTATGCTGTCACTCATTTGTGAAGGCACCATTAAATCAGTGTAACTGGAAATTACTCAGGCTATATCAGTGCAACAGAATGAGGCACAGATCTTAATTCAAGGTCTTATAGATGTTTCATTGCTGAAAAAAAATGTGTATGAACAAATAACATGTGAAATAAAAATTATCAGATGTACTGATCATTAATGATTGATTATTTAAGTCACTAAAGATACTAAAAACCACAGAAAGAGGTACAGATTGTGCTCTCTGTCCTGTCAGTGTTACCATCACTCCCTGGAGCAGAGAAGAGATGCTCCCATGGGATGATGATGCTGGCTGGCAGCTGTCTTTCAGATGACCAACAAAGATGTCAGTCTGATGCTGCTTTGAACAGGAGATGGTCTGGACCATTTAAGAAAAGATGATTCATAATTGCAAAGGCCTTTAAGTCACTCCTGACATGGTAAGCTACACAAATCAGTCTTACAGCTGATAACAGTCGTGAAAAGGAAGTATTGAAGAATATTTCATGGTTTACTAACTCATATTTTTAAGATGTTTGCAATAATTAGAATTTCTTCTCTTTTTTTTTTTTTTCAATTTTTGAGACCAATTTAATTGCATCTTGAGGGGAACAAATGTTTTTAATCATGCACCAGAGGCTAAAAAATGAAAAGCACAACAAATTACTAGCCTCTTTTAACATACACTGTATAAGTTTATTTATAAAATTTGTGTTAAAAGAGAGCATTGCTATAAACAAAGCTTACATACCTGCACTAACTCCCCCCATAGCCTGAAAACCATCATACATTCACTGATCATCTTAAGACTAACTGATTCTTACTACAAAGGCTTGAGGAAGGGTATTTATTCCTGTGATAAGGATTTTTGCTTTCATATATTCTTCATCCATTTGTGGCTCTGTGGACTATTGTTGTATAGTTATATAGTTTCTAGCTAACACCGATATTTTTCCTACTCTGGTAGTCAGAAAGACAAACCACATGCCAAAGGTTACAATCTTAATCTTGTTTTTCTGGCAACCAAGGAAGAGCTACTCTCCCAAGACAGTTTCTCATAAACAACTAGCAGAAGGGGGCTTGGGAAGAGAGTTGAACCAAGGGGGGAAATTGCCTCATCACCTGTGCTTCTAACTTGGGATTTTTGTCAATTATACTCATTGGCTAAACTTATAAAACTGTATTCATGCTGTGTGGGATGGGCATTTTTCCATACTTGCCCCTGGAGGTCTCCAATTAAAGACTAGCTTTTATATTACTATCTTGAAAATGTGTTGTTTTAATTCTAGACCTTTAAGGCATCAATTCCTCCTTGAATGTTCTTTAGCATGCACTGGCTTTTTGCATATTGAAAAAAATACTAGAGAACAGAGAAAGAATTAAGAATTTTCCAAAATCATTGACTTTTGTAGTCAAAAATAATCCTGAAAATATCATAAAAAGAGAAGTGACAAAAAAAAAGGCAAATGAAACACATGCAGTGTGCATTTTTTGGGCCTATGCCATTTTACTACATGGTGCACGTAGTGACCACGCTTCAGTGTTGAGAGGTTCCTGGTTCTCTACAAATAATCTGCTGGGGTCCAGGGAATGTCCAGGGAAGGTACAGGGAATCAGATCTGCATTCTCTTGCTGTAAACTCCCCCCTGGTCCCAGAGCTCTGCAGGATGCTGCAGGAATGGCAAGGAAATTGTGCAATACTGCAAGATAGGCAAGTACAAAAACACAACACCTGTAAACCAGATGTTTATACAGCCAATTGTGATTAGATTCATATAATAGCAAAATAAGTTAAAGTTCAATAGCTGTTAAATCTGGGATGCTCTTCCAATTTTTCTTTGCTCTTTATATAAGATGTTATATATGTGCAATTTGTGCACATAAACAATTTTTTTAGAAGAAGAAAAGACCACTGAAAACACCAGTAACAAATATGTGCGGCAGGTTTTCGTGTCTCTCTGAAAGCCTGCCACTGAAATATTTTGTCATTCTCCCTATCAAGTCAAATTGTGATGTCTTGTGAAAGAAGTCACCAACAGAAGTCACAACAAAACTCTGAAGAGGGAGTTTTCATTGTAGGATGACCAGGCTTTCCCTGGCTGTGCTTCACAATAAGCTAAAAGCACTAGAGAATGCTGAGATAAGTGTGTTTGGGAGCATCACCTTTGAGTATCTCTTACTTTTATTCTTCCAAAATGTAAAATCTCCATCGCCCTGTCCAAATACTGTCCTAATGAAGCTGTTAAATTTCTGAAAGTTTTGTACATGACAAAAAAAATAATTTTTAAAAGATCTTTCTGCTTGTGTTCTGCTAGACTTATTGCTGCCCCAGATATGTGCTGCAGGCAAGAAAATTGTTTGTCACAATAGAAAGCAAGCAAAATCTTATAAATGCTACTGTGAACAGACATTTGCCAAGCTTTAGGTAACCCTTGCTCTCTAAGTGCCAAACTGCAAGTGGATCTGACTTGACCTCTTGATTAATCCACTCAAAACAAGAGAAAAAAAAGATCTAATGCAATTATTCCAAATAGAGTTATACAGGCTCTTGTGAACAATTCTCTGTATTTTTTTCCTACCTAGATAAGCACATGTGCAAAGGGAGAGTGAAAAGTCACACACTAAGGTTAACAGTTATTTTCAAATATTTGTAAAGCTAGGTGAATGAAGGGAAAGAAGGGAAGGAGAGGAAAGGGAAGTATGGAGGGAGGAAAGAAAGAAATGGCAGAGAGAAAAAGAAAATAGTTTTCACATTGGTCAATGGAATGCAGAAAGCAGAACAGAAAGAAACCATAATACTCTCTCTGTAGTGCAGGACTGATTTTTTCTGGGAGTAAACAGACATGTGAATGAACCAAGGAGAAGAACAGGATGCAAGAAAAGAACAGGATTTGCCATGGGTTTGTATAAGACCAAAATAGTGAAAATCTCCATGTAATGAGAGATCTCAGTGTCAAGGGAAGCATTACAATTGCAGAAAGGTAAAACTTTAGAAACAGTGTTACAAATTTGATATCTCTGTATAAATTCCAGTGCTTAAATGAACCCCAAAATGACCTCAGATGCTATATCCCATATATATACTATATGCCATGGAGGACCATCCATCAGCATGCCTTTTTGATATTTAACAAAAGAAAGGGAAAAACCAGAGTAAAATAAGTCATATACAGCTCTTGGCAAGTAACCAAAGGAGATTCATCTTTAAAAGACATAAAGGAAATTTTTCCAAATTTCAGTATGGGCTAAGGAGGAGATTTTAGAAGCAAAAACCCAAAGGAGTTTTAGGTTATACCACTGAGAAGGTGCACTACATTTCCCAATGTATTGTCCAAGCCCTGTTGTCACAGAACTTAAGTCCAAGCTAGTTTCTCTAGCATGCAGACATGATATAACCCTATAAACACTGAGAGAGAGGAAATAATGAATAATCCAAATAGGTTAAGAGATAAAGTACTTCCTGTATAATCTCTTGGGATATCAACTACTAGTACCAATTTTCCAGTGGAGTAAGGACATTGAAATCTTGAAGGTTTCCTGCATATTTGCAAGTGTTGTGTAGTGTCTCCATTGGCAGTGTCTCCATTTAACTATTGTGCCAAATTTTCTTTTTAGTTCCAGAAAAGAACACTAGTTAAATTGTAATATAAATACATGTATTGATACTTTTTTACTATACATTCTTTATTAAATATTCCATTTCAGTGAATCACCACTTGTGTGAGATTAACTCAGGCAATATTGGTTACACATTCAAAGGGGCTTGAAATCCTTCCTAATGTACCCAGCTGATTTAGAAGATTGTGGATCAGGTCCCAAATCAATCATTGCTTATTAAAAAAAAGGACATGCAATAGACTTTTCCATTTGAAAGACAAAGTAAATCCTCCAGCCTTTTCTGTGTATGCTTCTGATTCTTTGCCATGTCTGACTTACTAGGGCATATGTCACTCACATTCCTTGTTTTCTTCAGAACAGAAATGATCTCATGAAAACCATTGATACCACAGCTATATTTTAACAAGGTTTTCTGTCTAGATTCACAGGAAAATAGAATTATACATTGCAATATATTCCTAAAATTAGGTTAAACATAGTGTATATTATGAAGAAATGATTTTATTTTCCTAACTGTAAATTGAATTGAATATTACATTATAATATCCTTTTTTTGTACTTCTGCACTAGTGTGTGAGAATTTTTTTCATTAACGTCACGTACTTAAGTAGCTGCATCTCAGCATTTTTTCTTCAATGTTTGACTCCTTCCCCTCTTCAGGTCTTTTAAAAATATCCATGAATAATCCATGTCTTTCCCTGTTCAGATCTTTTTTAAATATCTATGAATAAACCATGTTACCCAACACAGTACTTTATTTTGTACTCTGTAAGAAACTCCTATAAGTATTGAAACCAGCACACCTATGTTTAATTCAATCTAACCAAGCAAGAGGGAGGTATTAAAGCCCAAAGAGGGTTTGTTGTAGACCAAGATCAGCACATCCATCAGTCTAAAATGCTCAGCTATGTAATTTGAAATAAATAATGGAATGGATTGGATAAAAAAGAAATGGCCAGAAAAAGGTGTTTTTACATTGCCATGGAGAAAACACGGTTGAGTCTTCTCCATCTTTGGGGTTAAGATAGAGAAAAGAGGATGCATCATTGGATTTAATTTTGCAGTTCCTGAATGGGAAACTAACATTTTTCATTTTCCAGGCTGCTTGTTAATTAATTTTTTCTCACTGCAAACTAGCAAAATAGAATTATCAATTTGATAAATGCTCTAGTTGGATGAAATATAAGCTTTTATTGAGCCCACAGAATATTATCTTACTTATTTTAGCACAAGTTTCTGGCTTTATCTAAGGGACAATATCTTGGATCAGAATACACTGCTGTTAATAAAAAATCCACAAACAGTATTTTTAATTTAGCAAGGAGTAAACTGGTATATGATTTCACATATCAGGTTCAAACACACAAGCATGTATTGTTTGTAAAAAAAAACTTCTTGCAAGCAATTTCTGAACAGCAGCTTCAGGACAAATTAATTTAGTGAAATCCCTGATATATTTCTTACAGCTTCTATTTACAGTTAATCGCCCAGATCATTCTTTTGTACATCAAAACTCTGTGTATCACACTGCCTTGCCCTGACTGCAGCTCTGGGTGAGATGGAGCATTCCCCTTCCCAGCTCACTGTGCTTCCCGTGCTCCTTGTGGGGCAGAGCTGAGCAGGGCAGAAGGACTCAGACTTCTTCCCACTCCACCAGCAGTCACAAGGTGCTGCTGAACCCGCTGGCATATAACCACAAAGTCAAAAAAATCAGATACAGCTGGACCCACTTAAAGCAATACAAATAATACTATAGCTGAGTCTGTAGCTAGTAACCCTCAAAAGTTATCCAAAGGGCAGAGTTAATTTAGTGCCCGTCTCAGCAGAGGGCCCTCTCATCTTCCCTTAGTCCCTTGGTCCCAAATGGAGTTAGAGTTCTGGAGAGATGGAGTTCTGGAGCTGGCCCCAAGTGGAAGAGCAGAGCTGGAGTTCTGCCATGATAGGAGACTTCTTGAGCCAAACAAGCTCAAGGAGTGATGACCTGTCCCACACGTGTTTGTCCCAGAAAAGGTTTGGCCAAGTTTAACTGCCTCCACTCATTCTTGTAGTCCTTCTGAGAAAACACAACAATCTCCCAGAAGAAAGACAGAAAAGAAGGCAAAATGAATCTCAACTTTTAAAAATATTTCAAAATGAAACAAATTATATATATATATATAGATAGATAATAGAATATGTAGATAATTGTGGCAGAGTAATAGGTCATACTCATGGCCTGAGCAACCAGCTGTGAACAAGTTCTCAATGGTGAATATCAGACTGCGTAAAGTAGCTTCAAGTTATAAAAAAAACCTCAAAAATGCAGAAAAAACAGTCTTTTGGACAAATTTAATTACTTTACTTTATCAGACAGAGGATAACGGAGGGGAAAAATAAGTTTGTTGATCCATGAGAGGCTAGAGAAAGCTTATACAGTGTGAAACTTTCTTAATTTTAAAAATAAATTCTCCTTTCTGAATCAGTGACAGCAGTATGGAGCTTTTAATGACTGTTTTTCCTGTTTGTTTCTTGGATTTGACATACAAATAAAAGAGGAACATGGATTCCAAGATTTTTGTGAGATCCTTTTAGGTTTTGGGGCATGACTGCATGTAAGTTACCTGTGCTCACAGCCAGCCCACCTCCAGTGTGATTTCAGTGACTAAAAGCTGCATATGTCATGCCAATTCAAAGAACCCATGGTTCTGCTGGAATTGTAAGATACATTTGAAGGACTAGTACTAGGAAAGGACCATGATTGACAGGAAACATAGAAAGAGCAATAGCTAATCAAAAATCAGTGAATTACATGACGTAGCAAGGAAAGAGTCAAAATTAGCAAAAGAAGGAATCAGAGCTAAAATAATTTTCTCTTGTGAAGTTCCTAATATTATGTTTAAGAAATTAAACCAATTTTCTGCAAGAAAAAACGTATAAAAGGAAAAGTTCTTGATAAGTCTGTAGGATACTAAGGGTGCAATTCAGAAATAAAAATCTACAGTGTAGATGTCAGAAGTATCAATAGAAAACATAGAAACCATCTCTGCAGAGTCAGAGTGGACCTAACAAGTAGGTTTACATGCAGAAAGCTATGGAGACGTGGGGTTTTTCTGGAATTAGGTACACTAAATTACATGCCTCTAAATACATAATTGTTGCTTCTCTCAGCCTCTCCATAGATTGGCACTCTGCAAGGACACAAAGACTTCAGGCAGCTGATATTTTTCAGCTCCATGAGTTCTTTATGAGTCTGCTTACCTGCAGAGTTTTTGTAATGCATGGCTAGAGATATTAAATTACATTTGGACAAAAATTCTGTATTTCCCTCTCCCATGTAGCTCTAAAGTGCTGATGATACTGAGCTCACAGTGAAAGTCTGTGATTGCAAAATTACACATTTTTCTCAGAAAGAACTTGCCCTCTGTTTCAATCTCTCTAAGATGGTGGATGAACTAGAGACATATAGGAGTTGTTAACAGATCTGCAGAGGTATATCTGTTTTCTTTAGTTCTTCTCCTGCTACTATGAATGGTCCTGTCAAAAGCCTTCTTGTGAAAATATAAGTAGAACATAGGCAAAAAAGAGCATCTTGGGCACAGTATGACAAACACTAAACAAAAAACAAAACTCTAAACCAAACCATAACATCTTCTTCTTTCTAATAACACACCATTTATTTACACAGGACATATTTTTCAAGGAAATAAAAGGCTATTCACTTAGAAAAAAAAATGTTTTGAAAAATTATATGTCACACACCTGTATTTCTAGTGTACTGGTATATCTGTCAAAACAGTATCTGAAGATTCATGAAACTGAAATGCAGACACGAAATCAGAGAATAAAAACCTGGGCAAACATTGCAAATGAACAAGAAATTTAGGAATATTTCAGACACCATCAAATGCCAATTACTTAACTTTGTTTTTGCTTCAGACCTCTCTGACCTGTATGCATTTGAAAATCAAGATAAATGTGTTAATCAATTCTTGCTTATAAAACAAAAAGACTTTTCTTTATAAGTCACCAGATGGGAAAACATGCAATGTCATATATTCTGAAACACTGCATGAAGAAATCTGCTTTATTTCATTTGAAGGACTGAACTACTAAATTTGCTTGCTCTTTACAGCTGTTCTTCTCCAAAATGAGAGGCTGTTAAGTACTGAAAGAAATGAGTTAAAGAGCATAGAATCTAGTCAGTCTTACATATGGCTGATTATGTGAGAGGAAGAAAAGAATGGATGCCTTTGTACTTTTTTGTTGCAATAAATAGAAGCATAATTTGTATTAGGACTTTTGTACTTGATTTGGCTGCAGTTTAAAAGTGATTCTGAGATCATGGCAGTCTAAATTTAGAGATGTTTACTATAGATGAAAAAGTTTTATTTTTATTCTGAAGCAAAACATGACAGTCTGGAAGAACATTTAAATTTAAGCATTGATAGGTTCAAGCTTCTGTGCATGTAGTAAAGATTACATACCTGAATAAAAATTGTTAAATTAATAGTTTTGATAATACCCTTAAAATTACTATGAATTAAAAATGTTTGCACTACAGCCTTGATATTTGAAATATCATTAAGGCACAAATACCTGTTCTCAGGGGTGAATTCAAAGTATAAGATAGTTTTTAAGTCTACTGGTAGAAAATACAAATTTAATTCACTCTACTGGATAATAGATATAAATTATGCTGTGGTTTAACCCCATCCAGCAACCAGGCCCCATGCATTCATTCATTCCCCCACCAGCAGGATCAGGGAAAGAACTAGAAAGGTAAAAGCTGGAAAACTCATGGGTTGAAATAAAGACAGTTTATTAGGCAAAGAAAAAGCTGTACATGCAAGCAAAGTAAAACAAGGAATTAATTCAGTGCTCCTTATGGGCAGGCAGGTGTTCAGCCATTTCCAGGAGAGCAGGGCTCCAACACATGTGATGGTGGCTTGGGAAGACAAACACCATCACTCTGAACACTCTGTTTTCTCCTTTCCCCCCACTTTAAATACTGAGCATGATCTCACATGGTCTGGGATATCCCTTTGGTCAGTTGGGGTCACCTGTCCTGCCTGTGTCTCCTCCCAACCTCCTGCACACCCCAACTTCCTCACATATGTATGAAAAGCACAGAAGGTCTCAGCTCTGTGCAAGCTCTGCAACAATGAAAACTTCCCAGTATTATCAACCCTGTGTTCAGTACAAATCCAAAACCCAGCCCAATACCAGCCACTGTGAGGAAATTTAACTCTACCCGAGTCGAAACCAGCACAATCAGTTCTTCTGGAAATATCTTATTTAGAGAGATTTTGATTTATGTGAATTTCCCTGAAAGTTCTGGGAGTGCCAGAACATCCCAGACTGCTACTGAGGAAAGAGTGGGTAGTCCCAAAATTGAACACCTCCCAGTAGGCTCCTAGGACAGCAGGCTAAGATGGGAATAATACAAGAAAATAAGAATTCCATTTAAAATCAATGAAGCTTAGATTTCATTGGATCTCTTGGATTCCTTCTAAAATTGAAGCAAATTTAGGAGCCTAGAATAACAGTTCATCCTACCATGAGTAAAATTAAATATCTGATAGGATGAATCACACTTTAAATTTCATTGACTTTCCTGCATATATCCCCATTGATTGCATATATCCCCACTGATTACAAATGAAGAAAACATTTAAAAAGACATTTGAAAAAATGTCTAGGAAAATACTGTCACATTTTCATATATTTAGATAAACCTATCATCATTATCACCATGGTCTTAAAACTGATAGATGGTATATAGTAGAGTCCTTTTATTTTAGTTTCTCAAATGGTCATTTTGAGCTGTACAAAGAGGAGGTATTGTTTGACTACTTAAAAACAGTGAGTTTAATCACAGAATACCTGAACATCCCCAACAAATTACCACAGAGAGAGATGGAATACAGTAAAATTAGGAAGACTTTTAAGGATGAAGAAAATATGCATTGACAGAACTCGTGACTCAGCAGGGGTGTGACAAGATGAGCTATCTCCTCTAATGGATAGCAGGTGGATGCTTAAGAAGCTCCCAAAGAGTCTTGCAAAGGTTGTGTAAGGATTATGGACTATCAGATTCTTGAGCAATAACATAAGGTTTCAGGGAGAAGCTTAGTAAGTCTCCTAAATTTTGCAAGGATTGAGAAGAGCTCTAACACACTGCTAGTGAGCTTTTATAGCCTTGTGTAACTGTTAAAATCTAGAAAAACAGAAATGTAGCAACTTTTGGGATTTTCCCTCCAAAACTGACAGAATGCAAATATATAGGTTTAAAAGACATTTAATTTGTTTACCTTTAAAAACAACTGATTTTAGTAATGGTAGTCCTCTTGCCCTGAATTCACTGCTATGTATGACTAACCTTAACTTCAAGATGATTAAAGGCTTTTTTTTTATCCCTGTGCTCTGTTTGGGGATTCAATTACAAGAGATTGTGCCAGCTACTTACAGAGCAATAGCAATGCTATCAAATGAGATAAGGATCACTTTTTTTCCTATCATGCTTATATCTCTTGCAAACTTCAGGCAGCCAAACTCTTACACTGTTTTGAGTTAAATTTTGTGTGTGCTTATAGTTGGAAAGTTTCTAAAGTGAGAAATGCCTCTCATTATTTCTGAAGATAGACAAGTCTTTGAAGAAATAGTTTTTGAAGTCAGTGTTTAATAATCTGAAAGATCATAAAAATGCTGAGAATTCAACACAGGAATATTGCACATTAAAGTTACTTCCATTTCTTTAAAACATCTCTCTTAAGTTCAAAAGTTTACTTCAATGACAATGTGTAATTAAAGACTTAAAAGTCTGGATGATTGAAATACTCTGGAGTGCAAAATTGCAGGGAAATACTGGAAGGCAGCCTTTACAGAGATATTTTAAAGACTGAGTTTCTGCTCCTCTACATGAAGTCAAGAATAACATCTTATAAGAACACACAATGAAACAAAGAAAGAGGTTTCTTCATACTGTTTTTGATGCTCCAGAAATATCTGGTTCAGGTCACCTCAAGTTTAAGCGAAGCATTTCTCTAAGAATATTCATGCTATCACAGTTTTAGAAGACCCAGATTTTTGTCACTATACAGGTCCTACAAAAAAAGGCAATCCCTCCCCAGAACCTTCAAATCCAGTCCTGAAAAGAGAGAAACAGTGACTTGAAATGACTCTTTAGGGTCACTCCATTAGTCATCAGCAGTGCCAAGAATAGAAAACAGGTTTTGTTATTCCATGCCTCAGACCTAATTTGTAAGACTATATTGCTTTCCAGTCAGAATGGTTGCTGTGACAGTATGTAATCATACAATGTGGATTTCTCTTTTCAGCCCCTTTGTCCTTCCCCAGACCAAGGCTTGCATACTTCACTTCAAGTCTTCAATTATTTCATTTTTAGCCTAAAGAAACTATCACGGTACTGGTCATGAAGATGCAAGTGCCCCTTTTCAGTGACTCCTATGTTAAATAGGAAGAAAATTGTATCCTTTTCACTTCAAGTCATATTTTCCTTTGATTTACTAATCCATTTTGTTTTATCAGCTACCTGAATCCCCACTGGAAACCATGTTTACAAAGTAATTGTTTTCAGTGAGAGAAATGCATTTTGCAAATTCTCAGCCTTTCACAGAACTAGGGAGAAATTAAATTGGATAGTCATGATTTTGTCTAGAAAATATAAAGGCTATCACTGCTCAGAGGATCACAAACAAAAATGAAATCCTATTCTGAAGAAAGCTATATTCTAACTTCAAAGCATCAATAAAAATCAAGAACCTAAATTAACTTCTGAAAAAATTAGCCATCCCTAACCAATTACTGTATGAAGCACAATGGAAGCCATAATTCCTCAAGCTGCTATAGTATAGTAATGAACTATTATAGTTTTCTGTTTTAAAAAAGGTTATGCTAATGTGAGAGAAAATTGCTCTGCTGTTTGAATCAAATAATGCAATATTGCTCCTTACTTTAAAAGCAGCATTCCTCAACAAATAAACTGGCCTTTATCTGATGAGAATTCCAACAAGCAAGGTGATTCTTTAAATGAGAGCAGCTAGTGATAACATTATCTTAGCATTATCTTACCCTTTCCCACAGAACAGTGAAGTGAGAGAAGATGATTTTATTTTCTGGTGTTTGTATTGATCAAATTATTTTTTTGGTACACCTTATTATGTACAAAAGTCCTCATGTTTTAACTGTAAGTGAACTTTGTCCTTCTTACAGAATTACTACATAGAAGTTCTACAAGGAGGATAAACAGCAATAATGGAGCTTGTGTTTTTCCCTATACCTATACAATGAACTTCATCCAAAATTGTGATGGGAATCAGCAATAAGGCAGCAAGCCACCCTTTCCCAACCTGCACTAAGCATGGCATTCAATATTTTAAGAGCAATCCAAAGACATTGGGCACCTGAAAGTCCCAAAGAGAAGGAAGTGTTTCTGACAGGCATTGTCTCTGACAGGGTTGAAATGCATTAGCTCTCATAGCAAGGAAGTCAGAGTGGAAGTAAACTAACCTCCAATTGAGTTGATACCTAAAATGCTATGGGTGGCCTAATCCACATTTTATTGGGTTGTATATAATGCAGGGTTAAGTTCTCCATATAATTTATATAGACAACGAAAGAGATTACATTTTGCCATATGAATATATGGATTACAAGCAAAGCAAAGAAAGTCTTCGGAAAAGTTCTAGTCAAAATATCAATTTCACTTGTCATGGGGAAAACCACTTAGGAGGTAAATCCAGTGAAGGTGTATATCAAATATCTTTGCAGAAAGTTTTGCATGTACTTTTCTGACTTTCCTACACTCACATGCACCCTTTAAAACCTGCTCACTCTCATTCCACCCACATGTGTCTACTATAATATGATTAACCTTCATCTGAGAGTATATAGCAAAAGCAATCCTAAATCAGTGGCAGATTATATCCATGAGCAAATATTTGCTCCATTAACTCTAGTAATGATTGGAGGTGTTTGGGCATCAGGAGTCTTACTATTTTTGAGAGACAGGGCTCTTTCAGTCCTTTAAAGGTCAGACTCAATATGACAGTGGAGAACACAAATTCTGAAGTTTGCAGAGAATGCTCCCAATTTTCTGACCTTTGAAGCTGTGAGCTGTTCAAGTACCACAGTGTATATCAGTTTTATTTGCAGCCTGTAGGGAGAGGTAAGGATTTCACCTACTCTTCTAACCAAAGCATATTCTGCTTGACCCCTTCTCACTTACAAAATAACTTGCATTTATCAATTTTAAACCAAAAATTCATGAGTTGACCAGGTACCTATCTACTGTAATACCGTTCATACATTGTGATAACTCTGGTATCTGAAAACAGAATTATAAAACTGTTTGTCAGAATATAAACCCTTGTTCTTTTTTTTTTTTTTTT